>CP032254.1:12811251-13411251 GCA_005610355.1 Gossypioides kirkii | reverse complement strand
GAAAAATAATGTCCAAAACCAATTTGTCTTCAAGTAGTGTCTCCTCAGCCCATAAGGTGAAAAGATCAACATCCTATAAACCATTCTCAAAACGTGCATTAAATGTTAGAAGCCCTAAACATAGCAGCAAATAGAATATAACTAAACTAGTATCCATTCTTGTATACTATCACCAAATGTGATGCATACACACCTGAATACAACAAAAGGTGCATCCCACATAGTCAATTTCACAACGTACACATTCCTATGAGCTGCCTATATTTCTACAAACTTGTTGCTCCTAAGTTTTTGTAGGGGTATTAAGAAAACAACTTATATTACGCATACCATCTGCTCGGGATGACTGCAAGACATGAGAACTTCCAAGACAGATATTAGTTTTCCTTCCAATCCATCAGAAATCAGCTTTAGTGCTTCCTCCCTAATCAAACTCTCTTCTTTCAAGCTATTTCCCAAATATACTGCACCACATATAGCAGTATGGTTATAAAAAGAAAACAAAAATCAATAGCAAATAAAGCCTCATAAATCATAATTGCCTTACAAGCATGCATTAGGATCTGCCTTGTGCACTTCAACAAGCACTGGCGCTCAATAAAATACTGTAGCAACACCTTCAGAACAAAAGACAAAACAGAAGGATATATAGAAAAGAATCAGACATTTTCATATCAGAGAATATAAGCTATGGCTAAATAGCAGATACCCCACAAATATTTGCCACTTAGGACATCCTAAATACAAATCAAAGTAAAAAACTGAACACTGGGAGACACATATTGACAAAAAAACGAGCATTCATGTGTAAGAGGGGAGCACATGTTTATGATTACAATAAGCATCCAAAAAAATCCAACATTGCAGAAGATAAGGAAGTTACTAACCACGTGAATGGGATCATGAACTATATAATTCTCAGCAACACTTCCGTGCTCGAGATACCTTTCAACGAGAATGTACGACTGCACCTCATCCAAACACTGTTAACAAGGAAAAGGAGAATTAGAAATGGCAGAGCGCATGAATTCTTTCTAGTTGAGGAGATATTATTGACAACAAGTAGTTCATCTCTTGAACTCTTTCTCCTTGAGGAGAAATTCTCAGTAATGGACCATTTTCTTAAAACTGTTCACTTTTCTTAATCAATCAAACAATGGATTTTGCTAAATAGTAAAATATAGCTTTAAGAAAGTACAGAGACGCGGGGGGGGGGGGGGGGGGGGGGGGGAACGTTCAAATTGACTAAACAAATAGTGAAGATATAACTAACCAAATACGAGCTGACTTGCAAAGCCTTATCTCTGAAATCAGGCTTAACGGTCAACTCATGTGGACCAATCTTGATTTGCTCAGAGCTCATTAAAGCCTCCTTCGACTTCTCATTCGGCGATTTAAACCTAGCAACTGTCTCCACGAACCAATCGTGGTTTTCTTTCAACTTCTTCGCCTGCATAATTCGAAACGTATAAAAACAACACCGCATACGCAGAAGAACTGTGCTCTAAAAGAAAAGCAAAGGAGAAAGAGTGTTAGTAGTAGATATACTAGGGGTTCCGGGAGGTCGTCGGAAGGAGAGGCATTCTCGAGGTCGGTGAGAAGAGAAGAGAACGGCTCCCACCAAAGAGAGTGATCGACGGATTTAGTGGTGGCCGCCATTGATGGTGATCCACTAGAACCCTAGCGGAAGAAGAGAAACAAAAGAAAATGAGCGTTTTTGTCTTCCTTCTTCTGTGAATTTTGATTGAATTCTTTTTCGCGCTTCTTAGAGGGAGAAGGGGTTTTTAGGGTTTTGAATAGAGGGTTTGGATTTGACCGTTTGGGAGTTTAGGAAAGATCGATGGGATGCGCCAGTCCTTCATTTATAATCTTGTGCTATGTAATTTTAAAGTTAAACTTTTGCTATTAGTCCTCCATAAATACTGTGGAACTGTACATTTTAAAATTTTAATCTTCATTCGAATAATAAAAGTTAAATATATTAGATTAAATTTTTTGATCAATTCTATTCTACATATAAGTTGTAAATTCAATTTAATCATATTTTTTATTTAATTGTTTTTAATTTTATATTTTTTAAAATTATAAATTTTAATTTATTATCCGTTAAATTTATAATGACATTTTATGAATATTATCTGAAAATAACAAAACATACACGACATTGCACATTTAATAATATATTTAACATGTAAGATTTTAAAAATAACAAAATTTAACAGCTACTCTTTAAGTCATGTCTGAAATTTCAAAATATGAACAGTATAGAAATTAAAAATTATCAAAATAAAATACAAAGACTAAATATATAATTTATGCATAAGACAAGGATTAATGGCAAAATTTTCCCAAATTTAAAATATCAAAACTCAATTTCTTACTTCAAATTTATACTAAAAAAATCGAAAATAAATGGGCTAACTAAATAACCCAAACCCACATGTCCGAATTATTACCCAATGCTCAAAATCTAACCCAACCCAAAATTCCATGGAAAATCTTTGTCTGAAGGGTTAAATAAAAAAAAAAGAAGAAAGAAAGCAGGTTGTGTTTTGTCAGATCTTTCACAAGGCATGATTGACAATTGGTTTTGCTTGCTGTTGAAAATACTAAATTAAAATCATTAAATTGGTTCTTTTTTTTATCTAAATCGGGTTAGATAAAATTATTAGTACTTTTTCAATAATAGAAAAGTTGTTAATTGGTGATCTCATTATCTTTACCCAGTTTTACTCTTCATTATAATGACTAGGAGTACATGCCGGCACTCAATTCTTTTAAGAAATAAGTTTATGCAATCTGAAATATTTATGGATTCCAATCATGAAAATAAACGTTTAAGTATATCAACAAGTGAAAGAGTTTAAAAAAAAGGATTGACCCATTTGGAGATCAGCATGATAAATCAGGTTATGAACTGACACTGAGTAGGAAGTATTTCGAAAAACCAGACTGCAGAATTTCAATGAAAGATACAGATATTTACACTGAAGAATTATACTACCATTCATGGCTTCCGTAAAGGTTTGTTGGGCCATTAATTATTAATGTTCTGTTTGATTTATACTCTATATGATCTGCTCTGGTCTGATCAAGTGGGAGTTTCATCAGAAAAAAGGTATGTTCAGTGCTAAATTCAGCTATGGCGGTGATCTTTAATTTGAAGATTAAAAAGACACGGATCATTGCTTTTGCAGTTTTGCCTAAGCAAAAGAACATGCAGGCACAAGATAAAGCAAATTTCTGCATTGTATGTAACATGCAGTTTTTGGTTTCTTATACGTTGGAACCGGAGGAGGTTTATAGACCGGAACAGGAGGAGGATTTGGTTTCTTATATACTGGAGCTGGCGGAGGAATTGGTGGTGGAAGATGCTTCCTGTAGATGGGAGGGAACAGTGGGTAATGATGGTGAAAGCTTTTGAATGGTGGGAGCTTCGGCAAAGGAGGATGGTTCCATTTGGGCAGTTGCGAGTGGTTAAATGTGGGGCCAAAAGTGTTGGAGTTGGTTTGTGGGAAAACTTCTCACATTCTCATATTTTGTGGGGTCACTTCAGATATTTCGATCTTGTTATTTACTACTTTCACATATTTGTTTATGTGATAGTAGGATTGGTGGTGTTTTTACGGGATTCATCATTATAAATACCTTCTGGCATAACGTTGCTAAATACAGAAAACATATTCTAAAACTAATTTAAGTTTTCAAGTGCTTAAAAAATTTTGACGATTTTCTTGTTTTTCAATTTTCGTATTTTTGTATAATTAAATATGACGTCCTCATCAATTATTTGATACACTAGACAATGGTGTCACAACGTTTGAATTTTGACATTTGGTTCGGACAATGATCGAAAGTATTTATGTTCGATTTTTTTTACTGCAATTTACCGTTTAAACCGTTATTTATACTTACATTTGACATCCAATCTAGGTTAATCTCTGTCTTGTCTGGTTTTAAAAGTTTGTCAATTTCTCAAAATAATGATTCCATATTTCTTTAATTATTTTTTTGTGAATTTTTATTGCAAACTTAATTACCTCGTTTCATGTGTTCGACAATAATAAGAAAGTAAATGTAATAGTATTGCAATTGAGTATTACAAATACGCTCACTTTACATAGTAACATAAATAAAGGAATAACTTACATAAGAATGATCTTAAAACTAAAGTTTTTAGATATCAATAAAAAGTTGTCACATCTTTAAAATTTAAAGACATAAAATTATTTATTATACACTTATTCATAGAGAAACTATTTTATGGATTCATCCCGTCACATTACCCATAATCCCTTATCAATTATTTAAAGATATTTTAACAACTTTTCCCATGCATTGGCACATCATATTCATAATTTTTTAGCCTAAACCCAAAATCGTGAATCTAAAATCCTGAACCCTAAACCTCATGCCCTTGAACCAAAACCTTGAACTCATATCTCATAACCTCAAACCCTTAAACCTTAAACACAAACCCTAAACTCATACCACATAATCTCAAACCCTTAAACCTTTAAACTCGAACCTTAAACTCGTACCCCATAACCTCAAACCCTTAAACCTTGAATCATAAACTCATACTACATAACCTCAAACCCTTAAACCTTTAAACCCAAATCTTAAACCTTAACATCATAAACCCTAAACCTAAACCTTGAATTTCAAATCTTAAACCTCCTCAAACTCAAATCTTGAGATTCGAGGTTTAAGATTTAAGATTCAAGGTTCAAGGTTCAAGGTTTGAGTTCGAAGTTTGAGATTCTTAGTTTTAGGTTCAAGGTAAAAGAATAAAAAATATTTGTTTATAATTTATAATTTAAAAATTAATTATTTTAAGTAATTTAATTAAAGTTAAATATTAGATATAAATATAGATGAGTGTATGATAATATTTTATTATCTTTAAAATTTAATGACGTGACATTATTTTATTGATATCTAAAAAATTATATTTTTTAAGATGATCCTAATATAATTTATTTTCACATTTTAAAATAATTTAAAAATGATTTTATTTTCAAAAAAATAAAATTATTTAAAAATCATTAAACATCATATATGTGATGCATTAATAAGTAAAATGGGGAAAAATGCATCTGCATGCTACAACAGCAAGGTTTGTCTTTTCCTGGCCTAATTCTCAGACTACTATCGGCCCTCACTTCTAGAATTTCCAAACGACTAAGCAAGAGTTGCAATTGCCTAACTTTCACGAGCACTACTTCATCTACTTCTTCTTCTTGGATTTGGAAGATGACTGGTTGTAAGCTGTTCCCTGAAATTTAAGACAAGCCAGGAATTGAGAGAATTAATGATTATTTAGTCTACATTGCAATGAACTCATCATATTTGATATCTAATTAAACAGATTCAAAGCCAAAGGCAATTGATGATGGTGGTGATGCATAGGTAAAGCCCATTACCTGAAGCCATTCATCCATTGAGGCATCAGTAGTCCCAGTTCCAACTTCCACTTTTGGAGCCGCCTTAGTTTTCTAGCACAGTAATGACGGCAAACATACTATAAGCACTTGTCCCTACCACTCTCACTCCTTATAAGTGTGCATGTTCAAGCTTTCTCCAATGCAACAAAAAAATCACAAATTTTAACATTCCTACATTGTCAGCGCATTAACTCACCAATGGCTCAAAATAGGCCCATGCTAGGACAAATGTACATTTTCCTCCATGTATCCATGGATGTGCTCTTTTCTCAGAGATATTCAACACTATTTTTCATAAAAAAAAAAGCCTTTTCTAGATTGCATCTTATAAATAACTAGCCTTAAACATGCATCGTTCACTTCTCAATCATACTACATTATCATACATAGTTATTAAAATAAACTAATAGGACAACTACAAGGTGGCACAATGAGATTACCTGGGAAATTCGCTTAAACTGACCATGAATCCATAAACCAAGGAGAACAAGAAGTGAAATCCCCAGGGTCACAAGAAAAACTGACTCAACACTGAGGAAATCACCAGCATCAACAACTTCAATGGTACCATTATAGAATGTACTTTGGTATGGGCTCTGGTTAATCTCATAGACAACTGTACCCACAAGATCAAAGGTTCCGGGCTGCATCAAAGCTCTAGACATGTAAGCTTATGTGTAACACAACCCTTCTAACAAAAAGAATTTACATACAACTCTAAAGCATAAAATTCTCATGTAATTGTTTACCTGTAAGAACTTGCTAACAGCAAATATGTAAGGGAATGTAGCTTGTGTTGAAGCGGGTACAGATGCATTGTCAAAAACCTACATTTAAACAAACACTTTCAATTTAAATCCACAACATAGACAGTAAAACTACAAGATAATGAGGTGTGTATGATCAACTTCGTAGAAATACAGAAGCCTAAGACCTTTTTCAAATAATTAAACAAGCCTTTGATGATAAAGTGTGGAAAAAATATTCAAAACTTAAACTATATAGTAATCAAAACCCAACAAAGCATTACACAATGACCAATTAGAGCATGAATGTCTCAACTATCTTTGCAAGCTCAATCTCCAACCTTGAAATCACTGTAAGGTCTACACTTAACAGTTAAAGATATAGCAAATATACATTAGTGCCAAACTCCTGCTGTTGTTTTCTAAACTGAGATGGAAGTTCAACATGCACCCATCATATTAATTATCATCAACTAAAATAATAATTGTTAAAGCTGATTAAAGTAGGTAAAGCAATTGCCAGTAAAGGGAATGGAATGGAAACCAATCTGCTGAAATGTATAAAACACGTATTATTGGCCATATGTTTGACAATGGATATTTAAATTATTCAACAAAGAAACCAAATATGCATGATCCAAAGCCTTTTGATTTAATAAGCAAACTTAGATAAACAATCAAACATGAAGTGATCTAGAAGAACAAACTTGCTGAATTCTTTTTTTTATAAAATGTAAAGGACATGGTATTCATTCAATTAAGAAAAGGCTTTGAGTTAGTAAATAATATAAATTAATCAAAATGAAATCTTGACTAACTGATATATTTGAAAATTAGTTTATGATTACCTGTGCTGTAAGATTTTGAACAAGCATGCGATGATTGAAAGGGAGATGAACACTGGCTTCGATTGCAATGATATTCAAAGGTGACTCCCCTGCAATTCAACAAAGTAAGCTAAGCAAAACAAGCATGACTGACAAAAAAGAGGTAAACATTTAAGCTTAGCCAACAATAGAAGATGAGCCAATAATGTTGTGAAGACGAAATAATTACCAACATTTTCCATCCCAACAAGGAGTTCTGTCTTTTCTCCAGCTGGAACCACTGCCCACGTAAAAAAAAAAAAGGTTACCAATAAGAAATTAAATAAAAAAAAGCCACATCATTCTCAAATCATACAACATCACAAAGCTCTTACGTTTGGCACTATTTTTGGGGAAAAAACAGATAGTTTCAACTCCAGGAGCTGACTTAAAACTGCCACCAACAAAATCCTGAACATCCTCACGAACAATCCCAAGCTCACTTCCTTCAACATCTTCAACATCAGCCTCTATTTCTGATTGACACCTAACAACTATCAAACCAGAGGAAAATCATGTTACCCCATAATTTAAAAACAATGGTGACACTTATTAGGAACAGAAAGTAATGCAAAAAACAAATTCAACATCAAGCAATAACTACTTAATAATGTTATCGATAAGAATGCCAAAGCAATTGAAAAGTCCTTTTTTGATTGAGTGAATAGGAAAAGCTAAAAGGAACTAATTGAAATTTTATAGCCATGCAATGCAACCACGATTACAAATCAAAGAAATAACTTCAAATTCCTACCATTCAATCATACATTAGAGAAATAAATCAAATTCACAAGAATGCAATGAGAAAAGTCAATAAAATATATAAATACTAAAAGAAAACGAAAGTAATTGTATCTCATGTCGACAGATCAAAACAATCATGGACTAGAAAATTCCAAAAAGAAAGATGGAAACTCTAGAAAAAATAAATAAATTGGTAAACATAAATAGGTATTAATAATTCAGAGCGAATGGACTAGATATGGGAAATATTTTTTCAAACCCTGAAACAAAGGAAATTCGAGGAGAAGTAACGCAAAGAAGAAAACCCTTAAAATTTCCATTGTCATTTCTGGGAGTTTATTTTTCATCAAAGAAAAATGAAAAAAATGAGAAAAAGAAAACTTAAAATATACCCGACTCAGCTGAGGGGTTTGAATAGGCAGTTCGATGTGGTGTTGGTTTAATTTATTTTTTATCTCACATTAATCATGTTGTTATAGTATTTAATTTTAATATTATTGTTATTTTTACACTAACTATAATTAAATGCATGTACATCCAAATTAAGTCTCCGTTGCAACAAGTAGATTAAACAAAACCGTAGATTGAATTATTTTTTTTTGGTAGATCTGTAGATTGGATCTTTAATCAATTTCATTTGCGATTGAACAACCTTTAGCTACGTCGTTTTAGTAGTTTAAGAGCATGATAAAACATAACACTTGATTCAATCTCATATTTTACTGTCATGTTTACGTAAGATTTAATACATTAGTAATTTATATTATATACATTTTTACTCCATTGTCTGTGGTAACTTGAAAGATGAAGTTTCTTTTCCGTGGATAGGTAATTGATTCTTGACAAAGAAGAGCAGTTCGTGAAGTGCATCAGTATTTTTTAACTTTAGATCATAGTAGTGGCATATGTATATAAGAGAAGAGCCAACCAAATTAAATGCAATATCAAAGTAATTAATATAATTAAAAAGGAAATATTTCCTGTGTCTTCTTTAGCTTTAGCTGCATGAGCTAAAAAGATGAAGGTTACAGGCAGCGCCTTTAAAACAAGAATAGAATTTGATACCAGACACTTGAGTGTCCCTCAATCTAATGAAAAATCAAAGTTGTTCAAAGAGCGTTTGCACTCAAAGAATTTATTCCAAAACCATATCTTATGGACTATATCTATATATATATATATATATATGAATTATGAAAGCCAGCAAGCAAGGTTATAATAAACTATATGAAAGCGTTGGAATCCTAGCACTAAGAAAACACAGAGGAATGGAGTGGTTGTATCCTAGGCGAAGGGGTCCTCAGTGGAAACAAGGGTGGTCAGGCCAGACACTACCCTCCATGTCTGCACCGCCTCTCCCATTGATCACCATTTTTGGGATCGTCCTTGTCTTGCTTTGGTTCTCTCAGCATGCTGATTACAAGGCCCACTTACATAACTCCGCAATAAACTTCCAGCTATTCCTTATTCTTTTGCCGGTTCTGTTAGTCTTCTTCATGATCTCATTTTCATCTAGTGGAAGGTTTGCGTTTTGGCAGCATCGTCATGAGCGTCGCACTGTTCACCCATCCAGGGGTTCACCTTGGGGCATCGCTCTGTTGGTCGGTCTTCTTTTTGTGTTGCTTTCTTATCAGTCTTCGTTTCACTCCAAATGGTTTGGACCTCTGTAACTCAAATACTAGCTTTCCCCTTCGCCCCCCCCCCCCCCCCGCTTATTTCAATATTACAAAAAATAAAGCAGCAAGTCCATAATATTTATTTATGATGAGTTTTGGTTCTGAATTTTCTCAGGGCTTATTTAATTTAGTACCAAAATGAACATATACGTTTGAACCATGAACCAATCATTAAACTTGAGGAACTTGTTTCGTTGGAATGATTGATTAAATGTTGCCACCGTCAAGGTTTCAAAATAGAAACAGATGGTAGTGGCATGAGTCAGGCATAGGCTAGAAATCAAGTGTGAAAACGACCTTTCATTTTTGGTAGACAAATGGCGAAAGAACAGCACCATATAATCATAAAGTTGCGAAAGAAACGTGTATGTGTTGGCCATTAGGGACGGTGCCACTTTTTTCAATTTGGTTTTCCCATCTTTTCATTTATTTAATATCAATTAATTTTTAATTAAAAGAAATACCTGAACATCATTCAAATGGGGTCATGGTCCCACCTGCTTATTGGGTGCCTTTTAATTTGTTGCTGTTGCATCCGACGATTGAGAAGGTAATGCTAGTTTTATCAGCAAGCACAAAATCATCTCTCTCTCTTTATATACATAAATATTAAAATAGATCAGTCTTCAGCAAAACTATAGTGCTTTTTGATATACTAAATTATGTGCCTTTTTCCTTTTTCCTTAATTCTAGTAACATATAATATTTAATCTAAATAAAAACAGACATAAGTTACAGATAACTTGTAAGAACAGACATCATTAACAAGTTCCGAACAATCAAGCAAATGCAATTACCACCACTTTATTAGTAAAAGAAGGTTTCCTTGTTGCTTCAGCTTTCCTTTCAAACTTGGTATCAGGTTTTGCTTGAAGCAGTACAAGAATGAAAAAACTTTGAATCTTGGACTTTAATAAATCATTTCAGACAAATCATGAAACTGAACTTCCACTCTCTGCTGATTAAATAGAGTTTTATTCAGGCAAAGAATCCAAAATAGGGTCTGATTTTTCTGGTAGAGATTATGTCTATGCAAACAAATATTTTTATGACCAAAACATTAAAACAAGCAACTCCTTTTCTGTTTTGCAATGTTATTTACAATACAAAGCTATCATACATGCTTATACTTGATCTGATAAAGGGAAACCCAGTTCAGTCTATCACATATCAAACACCTAAAAACCAACCAAAATAAGAAATTCACAACTAGTTTTTTTTCCATGTATCATACCAGCCAGCTCTCGCGAATAACTGACTGATACTGTACCAAAATCAGCAGCAACACAATGAAAGCAGCCACAATCCAAGGTGAGCTACCCTCGGAAGGACGATGGTGAGTCTGGCGGCGACGTTCCCATGGCGATGAACCAAAAAACATGTCGGAAGTATCCATAGATGATACCCAACGAGCCAAGAGTATCAACACAACTGGTGTGGCGAAAAGCACCCAACTCAGTTGCTCTTCAGCGGTTTCCAGAACTGATTCATAGTTCACATACCATGATATCCCAAGAAATATGGATGTCACGGCTAGGATTAACAGAACAGGATAAGGCAAAGGGCTTAAAGAGAATGAATCAAGGATGGAGTCCCCTCTTCTATAATAGGCCATTGAATAGATCTGTGTGCTTTCTGGTGCGAGATTTGAAGTTTATAGCAAAAGTGGGTGCCTGAATTTGTGTGGTTCACAGCTTAAACTGTCACAGGGCATTTCTGAACGCAGGGCTCTATTTGTTTTTAATTTGAATTTCTTGGATTCAGGTTTGAAATTGGCAAATGTGGGACCTACCGGTGAAATCAATTTTAAACTCTTCAATTTGTCATCTTTTTCTTCAAAATATTACTGGGTAGGTAACTATCAGTATCATTCTTCCTCTTACCCTTAATATATAGCCAAAGCCCCCTATACAATTTACACTAGTTAAAAGTTGTATTTTTCAACTTAGAAATTTTAATCTTAATAATTAAATTTATTTAGTTAAACTCAATTATTAGTTTTACACTATGCATATAGTTATAGGTTTGATCCATATTCTTCAATGGGATCATTTTAAGTCTTTATACTTTTTGAATTTTGAAATTTTAATCTGACGTAAATGACAATCGTTAATTCATGAGTTGAATCTTTAGTGAGTAGTACGTAGAAATAACAAACTGGCATCGCATTGCACATATAATACTATAATTGGGATAACAAATTTTGAAAACAGCATAACTTAACGAATTAACAACTCTTGTTTGATAAGGACTGAAATTTTAAAACTTAAAAAATAAAGAAACTAAAAATAATTAAATTAACATATAGAAATTAAATTTAGAGGAGTACGAGGATTAATAGCAGAGTGGTACCTTGAGTTAAATTGGGCAATTTACATGATAGAAAAGCTGAGGCCCTTTCGGCCTCTGACATTCATCCTTTCCCACTATAAATTCAACACGCGTATCTTATCTGTCCCATTTCCGACTTTCTTGAATTTGTTTTCAAGGAATCAAAATTGAGTTGGAATAGTATATTATTCAAGTAATTTAAAATAATGATTTCAGTCCCAACTGCTCTTGTAATCCAATTATACAACGTCATAATTGATTACAGAGATTAATTTTAAGCCAAGGTTTGGTTTCAGATGCTAAAAGTTACCTTTGCATATGCATTTGCCTCCTCTTCTGGGCATTCTGCAAATATTACATCCAAACTTTCTCAAATGTGTGTTTCTGAAGAATACCTAAATGAGCAAGTTTGTAAGACCCAGGTTACCCAAATTCAAGCATGACCCTTGATTTTGTATGCTTACTCTTCTAAATTTTCCATATATTTAGAGGATTATACTACTTTAAGAACTGGACAACAATTGAGATGTAGAAAATTTCAGACAATAAAAACAAAAAAATCTTCAATTTTTTACACATCCATAGCCAAATCCAGGCACTCTGGTTTCATTCATAACAACATCGAAAATTCAGATCAGTCTTTCAGAAAGCAATATATATTGTTCTATGAATGAAAGGGAAACAGGTTTACCCTGGAAGATTTTCCAAAAATTTGTTCACAAATTGAACAGAAGAAGAAGCAGATATATATATAGATATGCACACAATTCAGTTGATCAAAGACATTGGAACTCATACATTGAGGACATAACATGTAGGATTACTAGACAAACCAGGGAGGGATCAGAAAAGGTAGATTCAGTAGCAATACTTCCATGTCGTACATCTTCCACATCCACAATAGTGAGGTTGCCGACAAGAATTTCCAGACAAGAAACGAACAACCACTAGTATTGCCAATGCTGCGAGCAAAACTAGCCATGTCATACTGTCCCCGGTACTTTCCATATCTATCTCAAATTTGATTAAAGATGATAAGGCAAGCAACATCAATGCAAGCGCCAAGAACAGCAGGACTGAGAAGGGTAGAGGAGACGAGGGACGATGGCATCTCCCACAATAGCAGTGTCCATAATAGCAGTAAGTCATGATCGAGAAGATCTTTCCAAGACTAAGCCTGAAATCCAAAGGTTGGGTACCCAGATATTTCCAATTCGTTGATTTTCACATCTATTTTCCTTCAGATAGACTCAATATTCCATAATATACTGACACAAAACTAGGGTATTTTTCTGTTTGAAATAAATGGATGGAAATGATGTGGTTATTGTAAGTTTCTTGATCCACCATTGAAAAAGTTAACAGCTAAGCACTTGGTGGTTGGGCAATCAATTGTTATCCTTTAGCCAACAGATGATGACACTGAAACCATGGATGATTGCAAGAGTGTAACCTAATCCATCATGGACAAAAAAAGATTCTTGATTTGACTAATTCTTGCTGGTCCTATTTATGTAAAGCTCCCCCACAAGCAATTTTTTTTCTTCCCTGTTTGGCAAGGCAAGCACACTAGTAAAACCTAACAATATTAAGCTGATTGTTATCTGGATCTGTGGTATAAATTGGGAGTCAATATCAGAATAAGCATATAAAATACTATTGGGGAAACTAAGATGGTGGTATTTGGCTGCTAATTTCTTTCAAAAAGTAGCACAGATGAGGCGCGTAAAGGAATCGAAGTCTGGGGCCAACAGGCAAGAGACAAAAGTACAACTCAACTAACAACAGTAACTGCGTAAGCAAAGCAGACTGGGCCAAGTTCCATACTTGACAATCGGTTCCGTTAAGTTTTTTTAATAAATAATTTAACATCCTGGAAGCAGGCAGGCTATTTTGCGTTAACACAATCCGCATAACAAACAACGGTTTGGTGATCAGCCAAGTGTGGTACAATGGAATATCAACGATTTGCAGCAACCTGGCAACCGTATACTGGATCAAATTCATGGTCTTGTCTTATCCAAAAAAGCCCAATGTCATCCAGGGCGAAATCAAAATATATTTTGAAAGATTGAAATTAAATTATAATTTTTATGATAATAAAAATATAATTTTATTATTTTAATAATAAATATTTTATAATTTTTAAAAGATTAAATTAAAATTTTATATTTTTAGGCAGGACGAGCCTCTACCAGCCCGATTATTTTTGCCCCTAAATGTCACCCCTAACTTACCAATTTACACGAAGAAAATATTATATAAGTTATACATAGAGATCGCATTTAGATCCGCTTTGGTTTTTTCGAGATTTGGAAAGAATCTAATGAATTTAAATAATTTTAAATTTTTTAAATTATAATTATTTTAATTTTTAATATAATAATTCATTTTGCTTTTATACAATTGCAACACAATTAAAATTTATTTTATAAAAAAGCATAAATTATATATATTTAATAGAGTTTTTTTATATAAAATAATTAAATTGTTTATTGTAAGTAAATCTTATTATTATATAATATGTATATGAATTGATGAAAGTATTTTTTATTTTTATTATTATATTATATTAACAATTGAATTAATGATTTTAGTATCGAATCGATTACTAAATTGATCCGACAATTGATTTTCTATTAATCGAATTGTATCGACAAGTTCAATAAAATAAATAAATTATAAATTTAAAACTCAACTGTTTATAAATTTTACAAGCCCACATGAAAACTTTGTATAGCCCATTTTATTTA
This sequence comes from Gossypioides kirkii, assembly GCA_005610355.1. Classification (NCBI taxonomy): domain Eukaryota; kingdom Viridiplantae; phylum Streptophyta; class Magnoliopsida; order Malvales; family Malvaceae; genus Gossypioides; species Gossypioides kirkii. The sequence goes on along the minus strand of CP032254.1, from coordinate 13,396,688 downwards.
AAATCTACCACTTTTAAATAATAAAATGTTTTTTTTTTATAAAAATAATTTTATTTGCTTTGGAACTGTCTTTAGCTGTGGCATCACAACTCAAATTTTAACGGTGTGGAAAATTTTAATTTTTAGGTTCAAATTTATTAAATCGAATTAGTGAATCGAATAATTACTTATCTAAGTACAAAATTTTAAGGGTCGAGTTATTGTGTGGGATTTAATTGGATCGATTAGTACTTATAGTGCAGGGTCTAAATTATGAAGTGAGTATAATATGAGAATTTGATTAAAAGACAAGGACCTTGAAATAATTAAACCTTTTATAATTCATATCCAATTAAGTGTAAATTGTATCATCATTTCCCACTAATTTGTATTAAGCTTACTAACCTACTTGATTAATAATTAATTAGGCTAATAAATTTGCTAATTACCTACGTATATATATACAAAGATAGTGGGAGAGAAAGTAAAGGGGAAAAAAATTAAGCTTCATTCCTCCTTCTTCACCGTCCACGTAGAGCAGAAACACAACCCTCCTTTCATTTCCCAAGTACCGTGCCATATAACAACAAAATTGGTAAGTTTTCTTTTTAATTATAGTTGGAATATTATTTTTTTTATTATAAGATTAAGACAAAGCCCTAACAATAATACGACTAGCGCGACTCGAATTTAGGTCATACTGGCCAACACAGGAGATAATAACATTGATGAATGGTACTTGATCGTGAAAGCTCAAGCAATAGATATATGAATTAATAGGTTTATATTTAGATTATTAGTGTTGGAAAGCTTTAAAATATTTGTTGTAGATAGTTTAAGTTTGTGCATGAATGAAGTTAGTTAAATTAGGTAATAATATGTTAGAAATGTGGTAGGTGATAGTGAATTAAGCTTGATAATATATGATCATTAATAATGGAAATTACCCTATTAATTTTGTTGGATAGAGATAAGGATATAGTTGAAATGTCATAAGATTTGTTTTAGTAGGTGAGAGGTTCAGCGCTACGCATGTATATATTGTGTTAGTATAAATCTTCGGTGAGGAAAATCTCGAACACATGAACGAAACACGAACGACAAATCGACCAGAAAACGAAGAAATAAGACAAGGCTCCAAGGCATGAATCAAGCCACTATCTTTAAGGTTCTATTTGTCCCCACCTATATTCGTTGTGCAAAAGAGTTTCAAACAAATGAACCTCGAGACTACAATGAAACTGATGACTATTTGTGTTTTTGTACAATGAAAGTGAACCCAACATGTGGCTCCAGTGGAAAAGAGGATATTGTTCATCCTAGGGATCCCGGGTTCGAGCGCCTATGTGTGCAAGGTGTGTTTGCATTGTCAAAGGGTTAAGAAAGTATGAACATGTAACACTCTAAAAATTATAAGGTTTTAAGTGTGTTGATTGTAAAATTTTAAGGACTTGTTAGGTAAATATTTGTTAGTTGAGGAGTTTGGACTTAATTGTGAAGAGTGTGAAAGTGTAGGGTCATAGTAAAAAACCCTAAGTTTGTCTAGGGACTCTCTCTTAAATATCCCAATTTTATTGGGTATAAAACCCACTTTTTTCTCCCTGGCCATTTCTTTCCTTCCCTTTTGTTTAGTTCTGCCGTTTGGTGCCCCAAACTTCCTTCTTTCTATTTTATTCTTTTTCCCCTTGCCTTACATGCCTTTTTGTTCCATTTTCAATTGATTTTCTTGTTCTTTTGCTTCACCATCTTCAACCTTGTAACCGTTGGTTTTTACGAACAAAATCACGCCCTCAAACTCCCCTCTTGTTACTGCCGTTTGTGAGAATTTTTTTTGTGAAGAGGCATTCGACTTTTGGTGGTTATTTTTGCTTGGTGTTTCTCAACTTTTGGTGTTGGTAAGTGGTGTTTTTGTTTTATGGGTTGTTTGTGGAGTTGTTTGGTGGGTGGCTCTTGGTGGTCGGACGTCCCTTGCAAAGTCGGGGAGTGGGCGGCGCCGGAATCGGGAAATTGTGGGTTGTTGCAGCCCCTAAAATTTTGCCTTATTTTTTTTGTTTGTTGTGGGCATTGTTGAAAAATCTGGTGGCCCAATTCCTTTACCAAGCCTTATCCAACCCTTTAATACCCAAACCAACCCAATAACTTTATTTCCTTAAAAATCCATTAAGCCCAAATCTTATTTAAACCAAACCCAAATTCATTTAAACCAAACCCATTTGAACCAAACCAAATGAACCAAGTCCAACCCAAACCAAGTCAAACCATTGATCGACGTTGACCGATGTTGACCGTCCGTTGATCGGTGTTGATTGACCGTTGACTTTGATCGTTGACCGTTGACTTTTTTTCAGAAAACCCTATCCTGCCATTTTTCGACGTCCTGAGTCCGTTTCCGCTGTCTGTTTTGCCAAATTTCGACTCGAAAGTCTCGTTTTTGATGTCTTAATTTAAATTGTGTACTTTAAATTATTTTAGAGTTTTAATTTAAGTGGTACTGATAATAAGTATTCATATTTAGGTGATCACGAGTCCGAGGCAGACGATTTACCTCCTCCTACTGTTCAACCCGTTCCTGCATCGGTTCCGAGTGCTACTCGTAAGTTATTTTAGTTTAATTTTGTGTTTAAGTGGTGGCTAGGTTGTAATAATTTTTAGTTATATTCGTAGGATCTAATTCCGTTAGACCGGGAACTCGTACTGTGCGTGGTGGACGACCTCCTCGTCGCTAGAGTTTTAATTGCTCGAGGTGTGTTTCTAATTGTAATTTACTCTAATGTTTGTGATGATACTGAGGTTATGTGATTTTATGCTGATTGAGATGATTGTGCTGTGATAAAAATAATTAATGGTATGATTAATTAAGTTGTGCAAGTGTATGATGCTAATGTCATGCATACATTTATAATTTTACATTGAGCATGTGACAGATAATTAATGTACTATGCTTACAGGGGTTGTGATATGTGCAATATTAATTGAGCTTGAGATTGGGAAAAATATGAATATTTGATAAACATGTGATCATACCATTGTGTGTTCATGGGGTGGGATTGTAAGGTGGAAGAAGTGGTTATCATTCCTTTTAAGGTTGATACTAAAACCACACTGCGATTGGTGACGTTGGCTGGGAAAGGGTTCTGGGGAACCTTTTCATTGTGTTGGTGTGATGGAGTATGGGTACATTGTATTGTGCTTGTGTGTGCAGTATGATTTGTGGTTACTCTTTCGTGTTTAAAATTGATATGTTGATGTATTCTAGCATTAGGTTGTATTTACTTTAGAGACACACTGGGCTTTATAGCTCATACCTCCACAGTTTCATTTCAGGTTTTCGGACATTAGGTGACTTGGTACCCGGAAGCTTAATTACGAAATTTAGAATATTCTATTTTATTTTATTATTATTATTATTATTATTATTATTATTATTATTATTTTGGGATGTAAATATAATTTGTTTTGGGAATTTTGGGTATTTTGTTCTTTGAGGTTTAATTAATTTATTTTATTATTAATTATAGATTTAAAGTTTTATTTATGAATATTTATATGTATTTCTGAGGATGAGTTTGAGTTGTCAAGTCAGAGTGTGGGTAAATTACTTAAATAATCCTCTAGATCCGATCGTATCTTTTGGGCCGGGTTTAGGGGGTTACAGAACAGATACTACCATGTAATCACACCAGTATATTAAAAAAAATTGCATAAATGAAGGTATGTTATGATTGAACATTCACTTAGTAAAAATATGTAAAAGTTCATCGAAATTGCATGATAGACTAAGCTTTGAACCAGCTATTACATTTGATTAACCGGACACATCTCACACAATGATTTCAATATTGGTTAATGCATAGTATCCAGTGACACTATTATGACCATGTGTCTATGTCCTATTTTCATGAGTGCTGTCAGAGCCAAACCCTTGAGCTCCTAGAAGTGGCCACAATTCCACTCACACAAGTAGATCCCATCAAGAGTGTTCTCGTAATTATAACACTCTAACATATTTATGTTATGTGTCTATTAAGAGTATATCACTCATCCTTCCTTTATCATTACAGGTACCTAGCACTTTAATCTTAGGATGAATTTATTTTTAATGCTCGTAGTTACATACTAATGATGTATTTTGTCTTATTGAACTCAAGTCTTGACATTATACCAAGCGTTGAGTCGAGTTTGCATCATGCGTGACTCTAATTAATGGGCTTGAGTCCCATCTCTTTTGAGATCTTGTTCACTACATCTCTAACAAGATTTTTTGTCAAAAGATCCATCAAACTTTCACTTGACCTTCATAATTAATAGTGATCTCCATCATGGCTTTTGAGCTCTATTAAGTTATATTTTTGGCTTGTTTTCTTCTTTCCATGGTTTTTTAGCTATGAACTAATAAAAGCTTGGCAAAAGGAACGGTATCTATTATTTCTTTCTTTAATAGAAGATAAATTCACTAATTGAAAAACACCAGTTTTTGCCTAGTGCTCCTTGAAGATATACAAGTATATACTGCCTGAAAGTAAAATATAGTGGAAAATACGAACTAGTCCTTAAATTTTAGATTTTTTGCAGTTTTCTAGTAAGATATGGTGCTACAGTTCACTGTCATGCCTGGAAAACTCATGACAATGATTTAGTCTAATCCCAAAAGACTAAGAGTTTGAAGTGGCAGAGAGTTGTTTTTGAGGGACAGAGGAAGAAACCAAGAACTATGGGTACAATGTTTTAACTATTAACAGTAAAATGACATGTTGATAAAGATTAAAATAATTCAAATCATCTTCTTTTTGCTTTTAATGGTCTTTGTTAACTATTAGGATTTCTGCTTATTAGGTTAGGTTATAGCCATTTGCCAGAGGATGCATGGCTGATGAATCTTTACCATTCTGCCATCAGTATATCAGTTTCTGGCTATAGATGGTTCAAATTTTTGTGTTACTTCTGAAGCACCTCAAACCCTCTACTTGATTGGCTACTTTTGTTTCAATGTTACTCTGAAAGTGGTAGAATTTGGCTGTCAAACTCGTATCATTATCTACTAGACTGCCATTTATTTATTGTACTTGAAATGGACCTGAAATTTTCAATAAAGCTGCCTGATCAAAGGGCCCTCCCCAGGTACTTAAATCAGTCCTTGTGAATGCTCTTTTGAGTGATTGTAAATGGAAAAGGGGTCGTCAACTCTGGCATTTCGACAGGTCTTCTCTTTGCTGTCAATATCATTTCCATACGATTCCATTGTCATTCATCATCTAGGTTTTGCAAATATACTGTACATCCCTCAATATATACTTCTGTAATTTTCAAACATCAATTCACCCTCCTCTATTTGTGTTTTTGAAATAACGAATATGATGTCTATCTTGGTCGAATTAATTGATCCATTATCATGGATTAGGTCGATAAACCGGTTGGCCATCTTATCTTTTGAGGCTTTAAAATATTAAATTATTAATATTAGGAATAATACGAATAAATTTAATAATTCTTAATCATATATAATCCAAAAACTAAAACACTAATTTACTACATGACAATAATAATTACACATAACCTATTCAAATAATAATAATAACGCTAACAATATAGTCTTGGAAAAAAAACTCATACAATAAATTGAGTTGTAATAAAGAGTGATTTAAACAGTTTTGATTGGTTTAGGGTTTGAATGGGTGAAAGGGTATAGTAAAAAGCGACGAAGTGATTTATAGGGTTCTACAGAAATTGGACGACCACAGCATGCTCTTGCCACCAATAGGTATTAATTAGTGGTGTCTATGGGCTTAGTTGAAGCTTGATTTTTGAAAATAAAAATTCAAGCCCAATGCAAAAAACTTATATTATGTTTAAAAATAAAATATTATTTTATAATTATATTTTAAAACATTTAATTTAAATTCAAGCCTACTTGAAGACAAAAAATTTCGCCTAAGTCGGATGAGTGGAGTAGGTTACGTCTAAGGTCAGTAAAAATACCACCGAGGCATTTGTACTACGAATCAAATTACATTTTACCCATTATATTAAAAAACGGATAAATTAATCCTTGTGCGTTAAAAAAATATAAATTAACTCTTTTGTTAAAAATTCCATCTATATGTGTTGTTAAGTGATGATTTGGTTTTATTTAAATTTTTTTCAAGTGACATGGAATTAATAGATGAGTAAGATTAGGTAAAAATATTAAGGAGACCCTATACTAAGACTTGAATTGTATTTTGTTTTCTCCACTAAAAATTGGATAAATTAGTCTCTGTACATTAGATCAAAAGGTAAACTAATCCTTTTATTAAAGTTTCTATTCATTTCTATTGTTAAGTACTGATGTGATTGACAGAACAACTAGACATGAAAAGATGTCATGTTAATAAATATTTAAAAATTCAAAAAACAAGTAATCTTTTAATAATTATTTGAAAAAAATTACATCCAATATGAATCTGAACAAAATCATAGGAAATTATTTAAAATTTATTAAAATTTATAGAAATATTGAAATTCTTAAAAACATCCATAATGAACTTGAATAAATGATTATCTATGTTCAAATAAGTCTGAACAACCTTTTGTCTAGGTTCATTTTGGAGTAATTTTTAAAATAGCATTAAATAATTATACAAATTTATTTCAGAATTATAAAAAGTTATAAAATTTTAATAAATTAATATTAAAAATATTATGAAAGGGTAAAAATAAAATATTTAAATTTATTAAACATATATTATTTATTTTTATTATGTGTCAAAATGTGAAACTGTTATGTGTTACCAAGCTATTGATCGTCAATGCTACGTCAACATATTTTAACAGTGTTAATTGAGTACCTAAAATATAAATTTAACTTATTATTTTTAAGTTTAAGTTTAAGTCGTAGTTAAATCTAAAAAAAATATGAAGCAAAAATAAATTGCGAAATTAATGTACTTTGTATATATTATTTTTTAATATACTTGCTCTTTAAATTATAGGCTTTTGGGTTTGAGTATTACAATCTAAAAATTGGTTGGGATAATGGGTTTTGCACGGTATTGGTGGAGAGTGATAGTTTGGCAGTAGTTAAAATCTTGAATGGGGAAAATACCCTGGCCAACAATTTGGCTTTAATGAGGAACATAAAGGAACTGAGTAGTAGACAATGGCAGACGCAAATTCAACATGTTTTTCGTGAAGCTAACAATGCAACTGACATTTCCGCGAATTGGCAGGGGCAAAATTAAGGGTTGGGGGTTGGATTCAGAAATTTTTTTATTAATTTTTTTTAAATTTTTTAAAATATTAAATTAATAAATATAAAATTATATTTTAATATCTTTTAAAATATAAAAATTTAATTTAATTCTCTAAATATTATAAAGATATGAACTATTAAAATGATAAAATTATATTTTACTTCCTTAAATTTTTTTTTTGATTTCGTCCCTTCGAATCAATCATTAACAAAATTCCGTGATTACCCATCTATGCAACACCATCTTAAGGGCTAGGAAGAATCTTAATAGGAGAGGTTATGTGGATTACTCAAAGTAACACTGTTTTTTTTTTTTTTGCTTAAAAAGAATAAAATTAAAAAAAATATTATAGAGATCTTTATATTACTTAAAAAAATTAAATCGGATAAAAGTATTACAAAAGTCTTTATATTAGGAGTCGGATTGTATTTTGCTATCTTTACTTAAAAATTTGAACAAATTAGTCAATGTACATTAGATTAAAGAGCAAATTGATCTTTTTTGTTAAAATTTCATCTATTTATACGGTTAAAAATTGACGTAGTTGATGGAATAATCAGACAATAGCATGTAATGTGTCACATGTATCTTATATTTATGTAAATTGGTCTAACATTAGAAATGGATAAACTTTTAAACAGAATGATCAGTTTAATTTTTTTATATGACGTACAAAGACTAATTTTCACATTTGAGTAGAAGGGATAAATTTTTTATACAAAAATCTCCATGTTACTTTTACCAGTACAAGTTTATTCTATAAAGTCTTCACTATATCCGTTGAGGGGCTACCTTGATATGTTTCTTGGGCGAGGTCCTTAGGTGAAGTCAGAGTCATTTGAACCTTTCTTAGTTCTAGGCAAAACAAAATGCATGTTTCATTATTGATGATTCGCTCTTAAAATTTTTAAATTTGTTTTAACATTGTTGATACTCAATATCAACAGAGGTCAAAATCAAAAGTTAAAATGGAAGGAGATGGTTTTTTCATTCAGAAAATAAAGTGGAAGCCCCTTTCCAAATGGAATGTTTGAGATTATTTGAATTATGAGTATTTCAGATCGAATTGACGGATTGGATCCCGAATCGAGTTATTATATATTTTATTATAATTGTATAACAAACATAATAATACCAAACATTTATGAATCTCCTAAATCCTCAAAATACAATAAAAAAAATTAAAAAAAAAATCAACATACCTTATATATATTTGTGTCCGAGTGATATTCTCATCGAGACTTGATGAATGTAAAAATAAGATATAGCATGCACATTTGATATTCCAAATTTGTTTTGTATTAAATATGAATAATATGACGTTCATTTTAAGAGTTTCGGGTTCGAGCATCTGTGTGTGCGTTGTCAAAGGATTAAAAAAAATATAAACAAATATTATCATATAATCACACCAATATATATTAAAACAATGAATAGAAAAATTGCAAGATAACAACAACAACGTTACAAAAGAGTGGTCGTAATGAAAAAAAGAAGACAAAGACAAAAGAATGGTCGTGCGCGGTGGCGGGATCAAAGATGGTAAGCTAACTCTCTGTTTTAATTGTTTGTTGGTCAAACTGTTTCAAAGTCAAACGGAGATTTGACTTTTGTCTCACCCAAAGTCAAGATTTTAGTTAACATTGGTTGATTACCTTATCCAAAGTGTAATGTTTTAACACTAATTTAACATTTTGCATATAACGTAGGCAAAGGCCAAGTAGTTTAATTATTGGTCACCAAACATAATTAAATTCAGATCCTTCTTTCTCGCCGCTCATCCTTTATTCCAAACCCAATAAAAACCCCCCAATTTCTACCTTATTTATGATCCGTAAATTAAAGATATAGATTAGTAGAAGAAAAATTAACTCTTACGTCAACCCCCAATAGACTCGCATTAGCAATCCACAAATCCCAATTTTTTCCCACACTTTCTCTCTTTCTTGAGAAAAAAGAAAACAACAACATGAGGGTACAGAGGAGGCCGATCCGCGCGCTGTCGATGTGGGTGAGACGACAGCCGCCCAAGGTGAAGGCTTTTTTGGGGGTAGTATCGGGGATGGCAGCGCTTGTTCTTCTTCGATTCATCGTACACGACCATGACAATCTCTTCGTCGCCGCCGAGGCAGTCCACTCCATCGGAATCTCTGTCCTTACCTATAAGCTTATTAAGGAGAAGACTTGTGCTGGTGCGAAAAAAGATTGAATCTTTTTGAAAAAAGATTGAATCTTTTTGATAAAAGAATTCTAGATTTGTTATTAGAATTGTTTTTGATTAATTTGTAGCTTAAACTTAATACATGGATGCTTTTACCCTAATTTAGTAATTTAAGAAACTCATGAAGGGTAGTGATTAATTTGCAAAATTTTAAAGGTTTGGGTTTGGTCTTGTGGCAGGCTTTGATGAGAAATTATTTTATTTCCGATGCCTAGAATTATATTTATCTTTTTGGGGGTGTTAATAATCATTATAAGGTATCATGTCAATTTACATTGAAGGGTTTCTTCTTGATGCAAAGTGAAACCATTTTTCAAACCATTTTTTTTTAGTTTGCTTTGCTAGTTTAAGGATGTTACATCATCAATCTTTTGGATAAGTCTCTAATGCTTCATTTGGTAGCAATAAACTAATTTCACTTGGTAATTTTTAGTCACTCACATGACTTCTATTGTTCTAAGAGAAGGGGAGGAAAGTTTTTAACTTATTTTGAAGATCTCTTTTTTTACTAAGTTTTACTTCTTTTAATTTCAAGTTTAAATTTGTACTAATTATTCTTTATGTTATGACAAACTGTTTTTTTACTCGTGTAATAATAAACCATTCTCTTGTGTTAATGCACTAAATAACCAAACAAGGCACTAGAGAATTACAAGGGCCTTGTATGCTGCAATGTGTGATTTGATCGAAACTAATATTGTACAGATTAGGAATGGGAAACTATATTCCCGTTCAATCAATATGCTAATTCATTTTGCATGAGTATCTTATGCAATTTTTGGGGTTTCCCCTAACTGTACGTATGACAAGAATGTTTGATTGATAAATAAATGTTGTTTTTGGAGCACAAATACTTGTTCCCTTCACATCTATGACAATCCTGGTATGCTTGATACTTTTTGGTTGTTAAAATGCTGTATGCCTATTAGTCTTGGTCATCTGTTTACACGACATAAATGATTGAATTAAGTGTGGGAAGAAAGTCTTTGTTGGCAAAAATATTGGTTTTACTCATTCAATAAAATTTTTTGAATGGTTGCAGGACTATCGCTCAAATCCCAAGAACTAACAGCTATCTTTTTAGCTGTTAGGCTGTATTGTAGCTTTGTCATGGAATATGATATACATACCCTACTTGATTTAGCCACATTGGCAACAACTTTATGGGTTATTTATATGATCCGTTTCAAACTAAAGTCCAGCTACATGGAAGACAAGGACAACTTTGCTTTATATTATGTTGTGAGTTTTCATCAGTCATATGAACTTTTATTTACTTGCAATTATATGTATGCAGCCCTGTCCTACATATTGTTGAATTTAGAAGTGAACCATATATCCTGTTTTTCGCGTTTTCCTAGTCAATAGATGGCCATGTTTTGCAGTAGAGCCAACGCTCTCTATCATCTGAGGTGTATTTAATCTTGAAAGTGCTTCGTATGCTTACAGAAGCAGATTGCTATTTCTCCTATCTATGATAGTATTTTTCAGGGATTTCCTGTTGGTTTGGAGATCTGCATATTTCAAAAAATATAGAAGTTTCTTTCTTTTCAATCTGTTTCTTAAATAAGACATCTGTGTATTATTTGAGATGCTTTGTTCTCTTTCTTTTTTTTTCCATGTGTTGCTCTTTAGATCAGTGCTGTTCTTCTGTCTATTGAGTTCTCATTTGTTTTCAGTTGTTCTTAGTGCTGTTTGTTTCAAATTCCAATGTGAAAGTCACCTTGTACCTCATCCTTCTTGTTTTGATTTAATAGATACTGATATGTAACCAATTGAAGAAATTTATTAGCTTGTTCTTGTTGCAAGGCATGGACATACATATTAATTGCACAATTGTCTTCTTTGTTGCTCAAGCGGATTCTTTTTCTGAGCACATTCTTGAAGTTATAACCTGACTTTTGAGTTTGAATGCAGCTTGTCCCATGTGCTGCACTGGCCCTATTTATTCACCCCTCTACTTCTCATAATCTAGTGAACCGGATTTTCTGGGCATTCTGTGTATATCTAGAAGCTGTTTCAGTTCTACCCCAGCTGCGAGTGATGCAAAATACTAAGGTATAAATTACTTAATGATAGATAAACATTTAGAAGGTTTATTTTTAAGATTACCATCTGTAACTCATCTTCATGCTTACAGATTGTTGAGCCTTTCACAGCTCACTATGTATTTGCACTGGGTGTTGCAAGGTTCCTCAGCTGTGCTCACTGGGTTCTCCAGGTTTGATCTTGTGACTTGAATGTGATTGGTTTTGGTTATCTTTTTATTAATGTTTAGCAATTTTGAAATTGAGGCCTAGTTGGAGCATTAAATGGATGCTCATCTGTTGTTAAATTTTGTCGGCTTTAGAAACAATAGACAACTTGAGTCTGCTTGATGAACAATCCTGAAGGTCGAATAGATTGCATATTGCTTAGATGAGTCTGGTTCTAGATGTTCATTCATGTCATGTCAGTTAGCTGCATTTTATGTCAACATAAGTAATTCTGCATTGAGGGGAAACCTCTGTATGATGCTGATTGGAGAAGTGTCATTGTAAATTATTGTGAGGGCAATTGTGTCCAGATGCTAATTCATTCCTACTGCTTTCAACAGGTTTTAGACAGTCGAGGACACTTGCTGGTAGCCCTGGGTTACGGATTGTGGCCCTCCATGGTTCTTATAGCGGAAATTGTCCAAACTTTCATTTTAGCAGACTTCTGTTACTATTATATTAAGAGGTTGGTTACAAATACATTATAATGTGTGGTATACAAGTATAATAACTAATACTATAGTCAACCTAAACATTGTTAATGTTTACTTACATATTCATTTATGTTTTGCAGTGTCTTTGGAGGGCAGCTTGTTCTCCGTCTTCCCTCCGGAGTAGTATAAGTGAAGATGCTGTTTTGCTTTGGTCGATGAGCTTGTTTGCCCAAAAAAGTATAACTCGTGTTACAAATGTAACTGGGCATCCTAGTTCAAGTTCTGGTTTTTGCTCTCGACATGTTTCTTATGACTGGAAATTAGTGGATTGTTTGTAAATTTCGGGGTGCAGAAACTTTGGGTGGATATATATTGAAAACATTTCGTAGATGGATTAATTTTTGATGTCAAATGCTAATCTTTTGCTTATATGAAGTTAATTATTGTAGACTATTCCTACATGTGATGATATGCATTGGCTCTCAGCTAGCGTACAATTTTTAATCTGAAGTAATAATCTTACAGGTCTGGATGGAAATGAATAGAAGTTCTAGCTTACAGTTCCAAGATTTACTTTGACAGGAACTGGCTTTAGATGATTATCAACCTTCATATTTTGGAGACATTGAGAATTCACTTTCCCACCTGTTTACTAGATTTCATGTAAAAGATAAGTTTGGCCGAAGTTTTTAGAGAATCAAATGACAGAATTCAAGAAATAATAATCATATAGATTTAGAGTATCCAGTTTCGTAGATTCTTTATGAAAAATGAAATGCATAAGGTCTCCTTTTGCATGCATGATAATTGATTTGCACTATGATTATATAATAGAAGATCCAACTTCTTTGAAATTGTAAGACATTATTCTTATACTGTCAGGTTTCTTGCAAGAATGCCCTCGAAGGTAACCCCTGGTCCAAAAGCTAAAATCAAGCCCCATTCACTCTCTTCTTCTTGGCTCTCTTTCTTCTGCTGCTGCTTCTTCTTCAAGATCTCTTCTATCATGTATTCCAACACATACACAATTGTGTTACTGCTAGCATTTCCATAATCCATCAACGCTCTTCTACTGGCACTTAGTTTATCTGGAAACAAATCTAGTCGTTTTTCTATTCTGTTCAAGATTGCAGGTCCACCAGGATGAACAGCCCAGAACATCTTGTTATAGTCTTTGTCAGTCAATCCAACGGTTGCCATCAACTTCTCACAGAAACTTTCAACATTAACTTCAATTATCTGAGGAAGCTCCCTTGCAAGCTTGAAACTAATCCCCTCTTCTGTAAGTTTCCCATCAATCGTCTTCTCGGTATCAGGCAAGAAATTCTGGATTGCAGTGTGCAGCTCAAAGAGAGGTCTCTCAATGCTCAAAACTGGATCAGAGCCAATGACCATAGCTCCAGCACCATCGCCAAAAAGAGCTGCACCAACCAGGTCATATGGTCTATCTGCACTTGGAGGTTTGAAACCAATAATGGTAGTTTCAGAAGTAGCTAGTAAGATCCGACTTCCGGGATTGTTTTCAGCAATGTCTTTTGCGACACGAAGGCCAGCCGCACCCCCAGAGCAGCCCATGAAATAGAGCATCACGCGTTGCGTCTCAGGGCTGAGTCCAAGTCCTTTGGCCAAGTAAAGGTCACCACCAGGCAGCCGAGCTTCACTCGAGGAAACGTAGACTAAGTGGGTTAAGTCTGATATAGGCCTGCCCCATTTTTTGATACAAACTCGTGAGGCTTCAACGGCCATCTCCGTGACAGCATCGTTACAGATATCCAATCGTTGCTTCACAGTGGGGAGTCCTTCAATGGCAAGCTCTGGATATTGCTTCAGGATTTCTTCTGACATTACCACATACCTTGTTTTAACAGTAGTTGTCTTGCCTGCCAAAAGCCAAAATGAAGGAAAATATGTTAAATAACTGTTGTTTTTAGTTGAGACTGAAAAAAGGAAGAAGGGAGACTAGCAATATAGCAAGCAAAATGAATCAGAGGTGGAAGTTGATAGTGTTACAGAGTCTGCTTAGCTTCTTCCTGAGATCTGGGTCATCGCAGTTGGTGTTCTTGAAATACCCATCAACCAGAAACTCTTGCATGACAAGCTGGTGCGGGAAAGCCTTGCCCAGAGCCAGAATTGTGGCTTTCCCAGGGTTCACCATCTTTGGGAAACCTTCTTTTGGTTCCTCTTCACTCCCCATATTTTCTTCCCTGAAACGTTACTGAATTTACTCCCTGGGGAGGTTGTATAGGAACTGTTTTACCTTCAAAGTAGCATTGATGGTATGCTACTCTCTCTATATTTATATATATATATTTTCGGTGCTTCTGCAAGCCCAATTTTTTAGAGCAAGCTTAAAGGGAGTTGCGGATTATTCATTCCAATTAAGAAAAATGAGAAAGGTGTCATTATTATTATAATGAGAAAGAGTCGTTGAGAAGTAAGAACTTCATGCAGTTCATTTTAACAAGCGTCGGTTGGGGTTTGGTTCGAGGTTTAAATCTGCATTTTACTGTATTGATAGCATGGTAGGATATGTAAATTGTAATGTAAATATGTACCCAAAGTCCTTAATTTATTTGGTGGAGTTTTGCTGATAAAGAAAACCAAACCTGTCGGGCTTGAATCATTTCCCAAGATATTCTACTATCTACTCCAATGCTTTTACTGTGTTCGTTGATCTGTCAAAGAATGCCTACGAGGAAACGAACAATAAAATAACAAAATGCAGTGATGACAGGATTTAGTTCGTCTCCCCCACAGCACTGCATGTAGATTTGATCGTCACCCCTCGTCAGCCTTGACTTGAGTCCCAAGTTCCATCTTTTTTTCTTTTTAATTAAGGATTCGTGTTGGATTCAAAACTAAAAACACAAAAGCTAAGCATACAAATGAAGAACTTTAAGCTGAAATCTTCACCTTTCAATGAATTACAAGGATTGTTGTAAAGGTTTCCTATTTTTTTTTTATAAAGGATTCGTCTTTGTAAATGCCTTACAATGAATTTATGGCAAAAAATAAACAAAAATCCCCACCAAGTTATGATTTGGTGAGCAAACATTTACAGAGATTTTATTTATCCATACCAAGTAAATAATCTCTTGAAAGTCAGATAGATGCAAAGAAGAAAAACTGGGTTAGTAGGTTTCAAGCTGGAGCTGACATTTGGTAGCATGGGGAAAGTTTCTGGCAGAGGCATTTGACAGTCTTCACCATTGAAATATATTCTTCGAGGTAGCGCCCATCCGTTTCTAAGTGTAAAGGAATCTAAATCCTTCCTTAGTAAAATCTGTGTGGATACTGCACCTACTTTATCTTCTTCAGCATAGAGTAGCTCGTCATTATAGTACTCAATCCCCCAAAATAGAGCAACCTCATCTGCAAGAGTTCTTAGAAAGAGTTACAAAAAAGTAGGAAAAATGAAAAATCAATCGTAATGACCAGGATTCGGACACCTCCTCAGGGCACATGGACTCTCTTAATGGAGAGGTCTTTGGTTCTAACCGAGGGAAAAGGCTTGAGGGGCTTGTGAGTGCGCAAAGAGGACTTTCAATGTAGACTACAAGGGATGATGACCAAATCCCGGCACGTGAGGTGAAGCGGGAGATATGTCTGAATCCTGGCCATTGGAACAGTATTGTAAATTGAAAGTACCTGAAAATCCAAAAGAGGGAAGCATTGTACTGTTAAAGCTATATGCAGTTGTACTCTGGCTGAAACCAGGATGCTGAATTAGCACATTCCAGTTTGAATAGTTTCTTTGATAATTGTAGTTTGAGATGGTCAGCTTCACTCTCCAATGTGTAATGTAATTTGTCATTATATGCCAATGAATTCGAACCGGGCACATATGGTCAGTGCACCGAACTATATCAGTATTATCAAATGAATCGGATTCTGGTGCACTATAACCTTCTCTGGCATTGCATGAAGAAACAAAAGATGAGTGTCGTTAAAGCTTGGAAACTATAGCTAGGAAATAGAGGTATTTAGGCTTTGAATCACAAAAGGAAGACAATTGTAACCCACCTTATGCATGAAACTGTGTTTTTATCTGCTTCTCTGCATCCACAGCTGCAAGTAGGGCATGGTGTGATCTTCGGATTGTAAAATGTGGAGAGTGAAACACAGCATACGGGTGCTTGATTGGCAATAAAGCTGGAATAAGTGCATGTTGATTTCCATGTTCCTGGTGAACACATGGCTTTCATTTCACAATTTTTCTTTACCTCTAAATCTCATGGAGAGCTTTTCAGTATTTAGTGAATGCAATGGTGAATAATGAAGTTAAATTGAATACTTACTATATGCTTGGAGTTGTCTTTTACCCCCAATATCAGAATAAACTGTGGGATCAGTGTCCTCAATTAAGTCACAAGTATAACCAGGGCCTGGAGCCATTAAAGTAAGATTGATTGGTGCCTGCACATTCAAATTCGCCCCTAAGTTTCCGATCATCATTTCGAAGGATGAGAATGACTTAGAAGGATTGATAGCCCAAGCAGCAAGAAGCCCACCATGGCAACAACCATCTGGCCTGTTTTCTGATAATGCATCCGGCATAAGATCAGCAATGACAGGGCTTTTCTCGCAAGAGTGCGGCGGCATTTGGAACTTGAACGATGAACAGTTCCCTTGTTTAATAGCAAAAGCACCTGCCATAGACAAGATGGTCTCATTCTTGGCCCATGTCCAACCCAATTTCCAACCAGGTTTATCAACATGGCGATATTGATAATAATTTTGAATTGTTACCCTTGCCTGCAAACCAAAACATCCTGAGGAATCACATAGTGAATGAGTGAAATGAAACCCTGCAGTGATTATTAATGATATACAAACCAGATAGCCTTCTGGTATCCATTGATTAATGTCAAAAGTAACTGTAATGTTGCCATTGGGATCCAAAGGATCATAGCAATCTGCAAGCCAGTAAGAAATGCAAACAATAACATTAATTGATAGTTTCATTTATTAAAAAGTCTAAGAAACAAAGAATGAGAACTGCTTGATGCCTGATAAAGTGCAAACAGTGATTAACGATATCAGCATCAAAGCAAGTGACCTTTCAAGAGAAAGAAACAGCCCCATTTCTTTTTTTGGGAAACAAATAGCAAAGTTGAGATATGGGGTTTAGATATTATAGTTGAAAATTTATGACAGTTATGTATTGTGATGTTAGCTACTAACAAGGTAGAACTGGTGTGATTCCATCTGGTTAAAACCCAAATCCTCATCATTTTCACAATGCTGGGGTTGGGACAAACTAGAACCATTGGAGAAATCAGAAATGGATATTAAAAGACAAATCTCAGATAGCCAATTAGAAGATTCCTTGAATGCCGGAAGCATATTTGAAAGTCCTTTTGGTTTTGGAATGACATTGTTTGTCCTTTGCGACATCAACTGTTGAAAACCAGTTAAATTAAAGATAAGAAATCATCACTTAGCGAGAAAATCAGCATATTTGAAACTATCATTAACTTGAAAACATGTAATTGTTGTAACTACGACGAAAGGTTACTGAATATATACGGTTGACAACCCGACCACCATGAAGCCCTAATGTCTTTTTCTAGATGCTTTGAACTTTGAGGCATTGGTTTCATCAGTTTATTACATTATAACTGTTTATACAGTGTACAACAAGAAGGGGTGTAGAGAAGAGTAGGTGATGGTGCTGAGGATGCCGGTTCAACTAAAGAGGTCGAAAGGAAACAAAAAGATGGGCTGATTCCAAGGATAGAAGATGATTATGCAGAGTAACCTTAAAAAAGCCTCAAGAGTCAATCTTTTTTTTACTGTTAGAAAGTATTTATAGAAGAGGTCTTCGTGTTCGTTAGCTTGACATGATAAATTGTTATCAACAAGGTTGTCATCATGCAATACATGAAAGACGTGTACCATGGGACTCATTCTGTTATGCCTTCTATCAATACGAGGATTTTTGTTATGTCTAGGTGGGTCCTCATTGCCCCGAGGGTGTGTTTACACTTGAGGAGTGTTCACACCTAAAAAGTGGGTGCTTATGTCATGGGTCGAGAATAAAAACCCATGATCATTACGTACAAAATATTTCATGGAGGTTAACTGATTAGATGAGACTTATTTGACCCTTTTGAATTGTTTCAATTCGTGGAAGTCTTGATGGCCCAATGAATCACTCTAGTAAAATTAGAGTTATCAGGATAATTTATGTAAATCTTAAGGGATAAAAATGTATAGATTTTAAATCACTTCGGACTCTCATCTTGTAGATAGGCACAAATCTTGATTGTTGATGTAACTTAATCTGTATCGTTGAATTTGGGGGAATTCAATTATAAATAGAGGCATTTTCCCTCATTTTTAATCACTTAGCTATAATCCGTCACAATAATAAGATACTCTTGAGAAAATTTATTAAAACATTTGGTGTATGCTATTTTTTTTGTGACTTTTTGTTCGTTCATAGCTTCCAAGTTAACTTAGGCAGGATTTGAACCCAAGAAATCGTCTAAGACCGCATGATTTGCTAGACTAAAGTTCTAGTCCCGTGACTTTAAATCAAATACTAAGTTAAATTAAAAAATTAAACAATAAATTTTGTAGAATGAGTTGAGGTAAGAAACTAATTTTGGTGTTTACTCCAAATGTTTTTAATTTTAGTTAATTTTTGTATATAATTGTTGTGTTTAAATTATTTTGCAGTTTAGTCTATATTACACCATTAAATCATATAATTCTATTTGTTTTAAAGACTAGTAAGTATTTAATTTGATTTAATGTCATGCTTGTCACTATTAAGCCACATAATTCCATTAACAACAAAATTAACATGTAGAGATTAAAATAATAATTTTTAAATATATAAAATTAAAATAATTCATTTAATAATAAAGAGACTAAAATATACGTACTTTTAATAAAGTTTAACGATGTTGTGGTAGTGCAAGTCCAACCACAGTATTTGCTCTACACGTACACCCTAGCACTTGAAGTTGAAATCAGACACCATTATAATTAGAAGGTTCCTTTCGGCAAGTGAGACCCTACTTTAATTACGAACAAGATTTCGCCAAGATTCTTTATAGCTTTACTTCAAATTCAAACGTCAAAACCATCCTTCAATTTGAGAGTAACGTTTATAGTTGTCAGAAATTAACAAAAAAAAAAGGGGTAAGTTATACATTTCATCTCTTTAAATTTACACTTCTCTTACTTAATTATTAGAAATTATAATATGGTCACTCACAAGTTGTGATATTTTATGGTCTATTAATTTTCATTAACCCCTTAATAATAAGGATTAATAATTAATTTGGCCTCTAAGTTGTAACTAAATTATTAGTTTTGTTGAGTAATTTTATCTCAAATGTTATTCATAGAGACATTTAGGTATTTATACACACTATCACAGCTCACAGCCTGACCCTACTGTTTTGTCTTGATCCCGTTATTTCTAGGACTAACGTCCTGTACGGGCTTCAAGCTTGCTGGGACACGTGTCTCACTTTGGGTGTTTGCAATGTACGTGGTCCTCTCCGTACTTGAGATTGATATTTTATACGGGCTTCAGGCTAACTAGACACGTGATCCACTCTGGATTGCCTACAAAGCGCGTGGTGTCCTTTCTACAAGCTCCTTGAGTATCTGCGAGCAAAGGCCATTGGGAGCTCCCTCTGGTATATACGAGTAGGAGTTATGAGCTTTCCTTGCAAGCTAGGTCCGCGTACTCCTCGTGTTGCCCTTTCGTGGTTCGTCTCGCACTCAATTGTCTGGAGGGACCCAGTCGAGTTACAGGTAAGTGACTCGAATCATATTCGAGGGTTCAAGTTGGTGATTATCGATGTATAACAAGTTAATGCTTTTAAAAAAATTAATAATAATTTTAAGATTTTCAAAAAAAATCAAAAATAAAAAGTATTTAAAATATGAAAATTCAAAATGTATTTTTTTTTTGAAGTAAGCGACTGGCACCCATTATTATTAAAGGACTAAAAGAGCTGGTACAAATAATAAAGCACCCACCAAACAAATAAATGAAACCCACACCAATAATAAATAAACCTAACATAACCCAAAACAACCCTAGCACTACCCAAGAGAAATAGCGAAAATGATAAGTACCAAAGAAAGCAACATACCCAGATGAAAAGAAGAAAAAACTAGAAAACAAAATCACTCAAGAGAAAAATAACGCCCTTTAAAGAAAAACCAATAGATGCTCAGCACTAAAGCTCGTCCCTCTTTAGCATGATAAGAGAAGGAAAGTAGATCTGAAAAGACGAGAAGAGATTGGGATCCTCTTTAAGTGTTGATACTGAAATTCTGAAATAATCCCAAAACTGAGAAATCCTCAAGCAGAAGCAAGCCATCGAATCTAGCCATCAGGCATTGCTTTTTCGACCAAATCTGGAGCTTCTTCAATCCAAAATCTGGAGATCTGATGTTTTCGGCCCTCTTTAGTAAGAACATGAGCCGCGTTGTTTGCCATCCTAGGAACATGCATCAAGGTAATCTTCTAAAAAAAGCAAAAATCAACTTTTATGTCTTTAATAATCGCTCTAAGAACAGAGGTGTCATGAACACTGGAATTAACACGGATTATTATGGACAGGGAATCGCTTTTAAGGAGAACCGCATGAAACCCCATATCTCTTACAAAACAGATCGCTTTCTCACAAGCCTTAGCTTTGGCGAAAAAAGGATCTGCAACATGCATTTCCAGATAAGTACTCGCTCCTATTATCTCCTCTGCAGAATTCCTGGCAATAACACCTGAAACAGCAGTTTTGGTTTTCGCATCATAGGCGCTGTCGAAATTAATTTTAATAATATCTCCCTCAGGCGGTTTCCATATACTGTTCTTTGTAGATGAAGAATTAGCAGTATTTGGCTTAATGAACTCCACTTCATATAGGTACCTAGAAACAAAGCTCGTTATTTCACCAACAAATTGACGGATACCATCATGAACAATTTTATTCCTCGCATACCACACCACCCATAAAGTAAGTGTTACCATTTTTTTAGCCTTGTCATCAGATTTGTTCAAAAATTTTAACAACCACTGCTTATGATCCGAGACTGAATCTACACTAGGGAAATTCAGACCTAAAGCCTGTAGAACATTCTGAGGAACATAGCAGAACTGAACTAGATGATCAACTGATTCCAACCCATCACCGTATAATGGGCAAGCACGATGGTCAGAGAGATGTCTTCTACTGAGATTTGTAAAAGTAAGCATATAATCATTATAAAACTTCCAACATTTAATTTTAACTTTAACAGGGAGTTGTAATGTCCAAAGTGTTATAAGGAACTTTATTGTTTGTTGGGAAGTTTCTGTAATATTAGGAAGCTGGCTGTGTAGTCTAGACAGTAGAAGAGTTTTGTATCCACTCTTAACAGTATACTCTCCTTTGGCATCGAATCTCCACACCTTGGTATCAAGCTGTTTGTGTTTGGGTAAAGGGATGCTGAGAATATTGTTCACTTGGGCTGTATCAGCGTTTCCTTTAATGATGTCCTCCTTCCAGGTATAGTACTCCTCATCAGTCAATTGATTAACAGTAGAAAATCTGGTGCAGATTGCTTGACACATAATTTTGCCATTTCCAGGACCTGGAACCCAAGCATCATTCCATATATTAATTGCCGAACCATCTTCTACTCGCAACCCCAAACCGCTCTCAATCAGCCCATTGGCTGTCATAATACTTCTCTAAGTAAAAGAAGGGTAAGAGCCCAACTTAGCAAAATCAATAGAAGTATTAGGAAATAACGAGTCTTAAGCACTTGGGCCATTAAACAATCAGGATACTGTAAAATACGCCAATATGGCTTCGCTAAAAGGGCAATATTAAAAGAAGATAACTCACGAAATCCCATACCTCCCTGTGTTTTGGGAAGACAAAGCTTCTTCTAAGTTGACTAATGTATGCCTTTATGAGATTTCAAATTGCGCCACCAAAATCGATTTAAAATGTTTTCTAATTCAACACAAAGGGATTTAGGAAAGAGAAAGACCTGCATAGCGTATACAGGTAATGACTGTAAAACAGATTTAATCAATACCTCTTTGCCTCCAATAGAAAGGAACCGTAAACCCCAATTATCAATCTTCGCTTGAAATCGATCAACATAGTTTTTGAAAGCTCGTCTTTTGTGTTAGCTCACCATCATAGGTAAGCCCAAGTACTTTTTCGGACTACTCGAAATACGGACACCCAGCTTATCACCCACAATCTTACGATCATCAAGATTGACATTGGCCCCAGAAAACAGTAAGGATTTACCATAATTTACCTTTTGACCGGACGCCTTTTCATATTCAATAATAATATAGACTATCTTTTCAACCCCATCCGCAGTAGCATCTCCAAAGATAATATAATCATCCGCAAAAATAAAGTGGTTAATTGATAACGAACCTTTTCCCAAACGAATTCCTTTAACAGATCCATCATCCTTAGCTTTGTTTAGAATTGATGAAAGTTCTTTCGCACAAAGAAGGAAAAGATAAGGGGTTAACGGATCTCCTTGTCTAAGCCCTCGAGATGGCAAAAAACTATTACTAAGTTGCCCATTCATTCCAATTGAGTAAGAAACAGAAGCAATACAACGCAGGATTAATGTTACCCAATTTGTATGAAACCCCAAATGAACCAGCATTCCTCCCAAAAAGTCTCACTCTACCCGGTCGTAGGCCTTTGCAATATCAAGTTTAAAAGCAAAATTCCCCATCTTGCCCCATTTTTTAATTTTGAGAAGATGAAGAATTTCATATACAATCAACACATTGTCCAAAATTTATCTTTCCGAGATGAAGGCACCTTGCGACTTAGAAACACAATCAGAGAGATAACCACGCATACGATTAGCAATAACTTTGGCAATTATTTTGTAAATAACATTACAAAGGCTAATTGGCCTAAATTGCATAATATTGCATGGTTTATTGACCTTAGGGATAAGAACAATTTTGGTTTGATTGATACTTTCAATATCCATACTGCTTTGCAACACCTCTAAACAGTACCTCGAAACGTCCTTTCCCATAATACCCCAAAAATGTTGAAAAAATACCCCAGGATAACCATCGGTTCCAAGCGCTTTAAAAGGTCCCATGTCCTTAATGGCTTGCCAAATTTCATCCTCCTCAAAAGTACGAAGAAGAGAGGTATTCATCTCATCCGTGATTCTTCTCTGAACATTAGCAAATATACCTTCCGCATCCCCCTTCTCCGATGCTGTAAAAAGTGTTTGAAAATAGTCAATTGCAATGCGTTGTATATGAACATCATCTATCACCCGTGAACCTGAATCAATAGTCAACCCATAATATTCCTTTTCTATCACTTATTAGTCATCTTGTGGAAATAAGTAATATTTCGATCACCATTAGTAAGCCAGTTTACCCTCGTGCGTTGATTCCAATAAAGTTCTTCTTTATCAACTTCAATATTAAGACTGATCTGAACATCTGTTAAATCTGCCAATACAGCATCATCTGAATCCTTTTGAACAAGTAGACTTAACTGATCTTCAAGCTCTTTCTTCTTTCGAACCCGATTTTTTCGAATTGAGATACTCCACCTGAATAATTTATCTCCCAATCGTTCAAGTTTCTTAGGCAACAGATCATTATTAGCCTTCCAAAATTCACGAATGAGGCATTCACAAGAAGCTTATAAAATCTAATCAGTATTAAACATGAAGTTTCTTTTACGGTTACTACCCTTCGCACCTTCACCTTCTCCCGTTGTCACCACAATAGGACAATGGTCAGAAATGGAATGGTTTAAATGAGTAACAAAATAATTAGGGAATAAAGCACATCAAGCTGAACTAGCGACACCTCAGTCAAGCCTCTCCCTAATATTAGTCCTGGCAAATCGCCCCTTTCTCAAGTGTACCATTTCCCCGAATACCCAAGATCACACAAATCACAGTCTTCCAACACTGAACGAAAGGCAACCATCTTCTTTTCTGCTCGAACACACCTACCTTTTTTTTCAAAAGAATAGGCAATTTCATTAAAGTCTCCTCCTACTAGCCAATGAAGACTTTTATCCCTTCCAAGAACTCTCAATAAGTCCCATGATTTGTCCCTCAAATAATCTTTCAGATGACCGTAGAACCCAGTGTAACGCCAAGAATGCCCATCTTTAATATCATTGATCTCAACATCAATATGATGCTGAGAATAGCTTCTTAAAACCACATCTAAATGATCCCGCCATCCTATAGAAAGCCCCCATTTAGAACCAATGCCAATACCATGTTGAAAACCACACTTCTATCTAACCCATTCAATACGACGAGTACTAATTTTCGTTTCCATGAGAAACATAATTTGGGAATGAATATCTCTTAGCTTATTTCTGAGACGGTGAACGACCTGTGATTTTCCCAGTCTACGGACGTTCCAACTAAAAATATTCATTGGGCCCAGCTGTCCTGCCTTGCAAAGCCAATCGAAAAATCATCATTGTCAGACGAGGCAATAGCATTATACGAACTTGAAGCATCAGATCCCTTCCCAAATACCCGTTGGCGTTTTTTCCCATCAATAGTTTTAATTGCGAGATTCTCTCCATCATAAAAAAATCTTCATAGATCCCACTGAATTGATTGCCCTATCCCCAGATTCTCTCTTAAAGGATTATTTCCATACAAGTTAGAACCAATCCCCCGATTAATGCCTCCAGAAATGGAATTGAAATTGGAAATATTATTTTGATTGATATCCCCAAAATTATGCTGACCATCTGTACTTTCCTTAGTGGAAGCATTCATCCCCAAACCTTCTTGTTCCCGTAGCCACCTATTAACCACCGCCTGACCTCACCTCGTTGAAGCTCGAAGCGAAATATCCCACCCAAAAACAACAGTGGAAGGATCCAACCGAACCTTAACCAGGCAAAAGCTCTCACCATGTCCCAATTTACCATAAATGAAGCAAAAAAGGGCTCAATTTTTCATATTGGAACCGGGCATAGTAAACTTGATCACCAAGAAGAATTTTTTTCCTTCGTTTTAATGGTAAACGAACATCTAGAATAATACGAATCCTCATAAAATGTTGAAGCCCCATTGTAGGAATTCGAGCATCATATTCCAAGAAATCGCCTATAAAATCACCAAATCTACGCCCCATTGTTGCCGACATTAAGCTAGGAGTAAGATCATGTATTTGCACCCAAAATACAGTTTTATGGAGATCTACCATGGGAAGGTCTTGTCTCTTTTCCAGCCTTTCCATCAGAATGAGATGGTTATTGAAAGACCAAGGCCTGCCATCCAAAACCTTGTTTAAGTCAACCAGATAAAAGAATTGAAAAAGATATCTCTTCCCCCCTAAATCAGAGATCGCAACTCCCCCAATGGGATGCAATAAATCTGCCAAAGCATTTCGCAAAGAAGGGAAATAGACCACACTATTTGTTAGACAGGTACCCACTAAGCAAAAATGAGGAACTTCAATGGTATCTTTAGGGTCTTCTCAAAAAGCATTCTCCTCTTCATCTTTAAGACGCAGATTAGCTAGATCATCTTCCATAGAAGGAAAAATAATAAAAGCAAGAAAAGAAAACAGAAAAAATCAGAAGAACTTGTCAAAAGACAGACAAAAGAAACGTGCTAAAAAACAGACCATACAAGCTTTAATATACAGAAAAGGGTTTTTTTTCTTTCAAAATGTATTTTCTAAGATTATATATATTTTAAAAAATTTATAATTATATGAATTTTTTTAAATTAATTCATAAAAGTTTAAAACATTCTAATCAAATTTGATATGATTTAATCATAACTCGGTTCATACTAATTACGATCCTCTCTTCCATTTTATGTTTGGATAATAAAACTTCATCTTTATACGATGTTTACAATAAAATCTAGATATTCACGTTCTTTTTTCCAAAAAAAAAAAATTTGGATTAAAAAATTGTTCGAATACTTGTTGAAGAAAAAAATTATTTATGAGAATATTCAAGGTTATTATTTAATTTACCAACTGAAATTATATATCTCTATATACTTTTATGTATTCAAGATTGACTTTCTTATCTGTCAAAATAGACATCATTTAGCTTCTAATTTTTCTATGTTGATTCTCTTTTTTGACATTCTCTCAATTATTAGTAAAAATTTCCCTATAAAAGGGAAGGCTTGAGCCTAAACAAGGCATTCGAAAATATTCAAATCTTTATTAGTTATCTTTCTCTAGAGTTTCTCTGTAAAGTTTTTCATTCTTAAATACTTCTTGTATTATAGTCTCCCTGACTTTCGCTACCGATATCCCTTTCCTCTGTAACTGATATCAGAGCTACAGTGTTTCATTTTCTGAAGGAATAATATCATAATATTGTTGTAAGTTTTATCTTTTATACTCAACTCTAGTTACTTTCATGATTGTTTTATCTTAAAACCCATATATCTGTTATTCTGTCTTACTATTGCCTGTTTATTTCTTTGTGTTGAGAGTTTGACGTTTTGAGTAAGAGAGTATAAAGATAACAGAAGGTTTTAGGTATCCAAGATAAAAACAAATTATGGAAGAAACTGATTGTTTATATAAAGATAAAGCTTGTAATCATATTATGCATATAGACTCCAAAAATGAAAATAATATTTCATCAATTAGTAAAAGTTTTAATAGTTTAATAGATATAACTTCTGTATACTTTAACAAATTATATAATAAGGTTAATAAATTAGAACATGTTTTAGAAGATAAAAATATAAAACAAGATGTAGATTTAAGTCATTTATATTACGGTAATAGTAACATAGTATTAACTCTATCAGATGAAGAAGAAACTTTTTCTGGAGAATCATTTTCAAAAAATGAAAAACCTAAAAGAAAATAAACAAAACAACAAAAATATGATTTTCAATCCTATAAACAATTAATAGAACATTGGAAAGAAAAATTTTCCAAAATTACGGATAAATATGAAAGAATAGAATATTTAAAACTTATTGAACAACTTTATGAACAACATAAAGATTTATTTATATTATTTAATTACCACTATATGTTAAATTATGATACAACAGATAGTAGTAGTAGTTCTGAAAATTCTACTAATAGTATAAATCTAGAAGATATAAAAGCAACAAGTGATCAATCTGAAGAAGAAAATACTTCAACAGATGAAGATAAAATTATAGATATACCTAAACCTGAACCTATGGAAACTGATCAAACAGATCAAGATCCTAAAAGAAAAGGAAAATAGATTCAAATACTTTAAATGATGACTTTTTAAGATCTTGTAATAAACAACATGAACAAATAAATAATACTACAAGAATTTTTGGTAATCAAACAAATGATACTGAAAAATTGCTACTAATGAAATAAAATCAGAAAATTTAGAAGAATCATCTAATCAACTTTTACCACATAGGATAGATGATCTTAATAAAAGAAATGTTGCTTAAGGAGGAATATATTTAGATCTTACACATATACCTATATCGGACTATGAAAAAACTATAGATGATTGGGCACAATCAATGACTATTGTTGTAAACAACAATAATTGGACAAAAGAAAATTTTTTAAATTATTTTGTTGGAACATTTCAAGAAGATGTTTTACAATTCCTAAGAAGATGGGAAGAATCAGAAAAAGGGATAGAGAAAAAAGGGCAGTTAATCAATCATATTCAAACTCCCAAAGATGTATTAAAAGGCTTAACTCAAGTTCTAAAAATAGAATTTTGTGGTTATGTTAATAAAAAAGATCAGAACAGCATATCTAGTTATGTTTTGTCAAAAATAAAATTATGTGATATTAGATACTTAGAAAACTTTTCTAAAAAATTTCTTCAAGAATATCAAAAATAAAAAAAATGAAAATATAGAATTTTGGAAAAACCAATATTTTCATAAATTACCACCTCCATGGGATGAGATTTGTATAAAGAAATACGATTCTTATCTAGAAAAACATAATAAATTATCAGGATTAGATGCTGAAACTATAGATACTATAGGAAATAGAATAAATTTTGCAATAGAAAGAATAACTAATCATTGTCTACAAACTAAGGCTGCTAAACAAATCAAGCATAAATTAAGTAGTCAACACTGTACAAAAATATTAGAAAATGAATGGTAATTTGGATGTAAACAAGTGCGTCCTAATAATAGAAAATATAAAAGATTTTTTTGTAGAATGATATAGTTCACTCTTATATTTAGTTCTTGTAGAATGTCTCTTTTATGAAAAATATGTAACATTTTTTGTCGATTGATTCTTAATTTTCGATTAGTATGGGTATTGGAGTTAATGTAGGAGTACTTAAGTTCGAGTGTGCTGAAACATATTATCCTCGTATTTATAGGTTGGAGATAAACTATGAATAATTCTAAACATTGTGTCAAAAAAAAACATATATGAGCAAAACTTATAATGAGATTATTAAAAAAAAAATAATCTTTCTATCATTGTTACTACCAAGTGAATTTTTTTTCTTTTCATAAGTTAGTGTGGAATAGAAGTACTGAAATCGCTAATTAAAGTACTTTGAAAACGTATAAAAAAAAGTGAACATCGACCAACAAAATAATATAGCAATAATATATGACAAAGATTCATGAGTTATTTTTTCATTGTTAATCAATGTTGTTTGAATAGAATCGGAATGTATCGATTGATTGAATCGAAAAGCAATTAGAGTATCGATTCGATTGGAAGAATTAGACCAATTGACCCTCCAATTGAAATGGATTGATTGAATCAGGTTAAAAGACCGATTAAATTGTCCGTTGAACTGATTATCTCTATTTTTAAAAAAATATTTTTAAATAAAAAAAGTTTTTAGAGTATTATTAGGGGCTTCACTACATTTATTCTATACTAACTTACAAACTGGATGTGTGGACTCTAATTGGTATGAACCAATTAGAAAATGGCAGTCTTTATTGCTGACAGAACATGAACCATCTAGTTTTTAACAAGGTTGTTGGCTTTGTTATGAAATTTTTAATCTAAAAAATCCGATGAAACCTGATAAGAATTTTATGAAATTTTAAATTCTTTGTATAATTATAATTTTAAAAAGTATTTTTATAATTTTCAAAAATAAATTATAAATTTTCCAAAAAAAATATGAGAACTTGCCACACATTATATTGTAAGTATTGATTGGTGAGTGACAAAAAAAAAGAAATTTAAATATGGTTTAGTGAAAAAAAAGAAAAGAAAAGAAAAGATGTTGTTTGACTTTATGAGGTGGATGGATGAAATTTGCAATGAAATGTTGATTCTGAAATTCAATGAGCTTTCTTGGTGTTTATTTAAATGAGAACAAATAGAATGCATCCATGGCTGTAACTTCTCATTAATTCTCAGGCTCAGCAGCTACCATTCCTTACATTTAATAAAATGAAATTCCTAGACATTAGAGGTTTTCAGTCTAAACCCCATCTTCTTGTGCACTGAATTCAAGGATTCTGTGGCACTCATTTAACCAGCTTTCGAGCAACACTGATTAGCAAAACCCTAAAACCGAGCATTGAAGACGTTGCAAGTACTGACAGTTGAGAATGGTTGTATCCCAACCCCTGATCACCTTGAATGCAACCACAACCCAATCTTATACAAACTCCACAGCTGCAAATATACTTTGCTTTTTCATTATCATATATAGTTGGGAATTTAATAACACTGCCTACTACCTAATTATATTGCTAGATAGAGATTGACCAGCTGATATGTATCAACCAAATGTGTTGCAAGTTCTCATTAATGGCACTCTCCCAATTTATGAGGCCGATTAAAAAACTGGTCCAGCTCTCGATATGGAGCGTCTATTCTTGATCGTGATGCCATTAATTCTTGCAAGTTGCATCTCATTGGCCTCTAGGATCAATAAATATATAGCAGCTTATATATTTGAGCATCTTAAACGCCTACATTTTTATGGTTGAAAAGGCATAAATCAAGCTCAGATATCGCATGCTAAACAAGCAGCAGGATAACAGCGCCGATTAAGTAGTTCAAGATAAAGCTATGTTACATAATTAAGTTAAAGATTTCATGCACTTGTTGTTGTTACATTGATTATATATAGAGAGGGTAGATACAAGGCAAAACTGGAGCAATTAGATAGCTTTAAACCAAAGATGGCTGGAACAGGAACTGGAACTGTTGGTGTTATTGAAGACGAGGAAAATGTCTATACTGGAACTAGAGTCCGCCCCTTTGTTGCCACGCCAAGGCAAGCCTCACATCTTCTTTAATAATCTTTGGACTATATTGAACTTGTTTCTTCAAATAAATTTGCAGGGTTGAGGATGAGAAGAAGCAAAGTCCCACTACCTTGAACAAGATTTTATGTCTTGAAGAGCTTTTCTCTTTGGAGGTTTCTGGGCTTTTTCCTTTTTCTCCTTAGTTTTCTTAAAGGGCGTTACTATTTACTAGTCCAATCCTATAATGCTACTGAATTGTCAGGTTTGGAGAGCATCTCTGGCAGAGCTCCTTGGGACAGCAGTGTTGGTCTTTGCAATGGACACCATAGTCATCTCCTCCTACGAGACACAAACAAAAACGCCCCACCTTATAATGTCATTTCTTATTGCTGTCACTATCACAGTTCTCCTCCTAGCCACGTTTCCCATTTCCGGTGGTCACATCAATCCTGTTATCAGCCTTGCGGCGTCACTCACCGGAGTTATTTCCCTTTCACGTGCCGCCATTTATATATTGGCTCAATGTGTTGGGGGCGTACTAGGGGCACTGGCATTACAGTCTGTGGTGAACACCAAAATTGAGCAAACATTTTCTCTTGGTGGGTGCACCCTCACTATTGTCGTGCCAAGTGCAAATGGGCCACTTGTGATCGGACTCGAGACGAGCCAGGCCCTATGGCTGGAGATTATTTGCACCTTTGTATTTCTTTTTGCTTCCATATGGATTGCTTTTGACAAACGTCAAGCCAAGCACTTGGGTCGAGTGGGGGTTTGCTCTATCATTGGTGTTGTGGTGGGCCTTATCGTATTTATCTCAACTACTGTAACTTCCACCAAGGGCTATGCAGGGGTTGGGATGAACCCTGCAAGATGTTTGGGTCCGGCTTTAATTAGAGGCGGCCACCTTTGGAACGGACACTGGATATTTTGGGCTGGACCTGCCGTTGCTTGTGTAGCATTTGCCCTCTATACAAAGCTCATTCCAAGTCAACTGTTGCATAATTGAATGCCTGAAACAAGGGTGGCATAAATAAGTAATCTTTAAATGATGTAAGAACATGGATACTTAATCAGTTTCTAATGATTTTCACGTTATAAATGAACATCTCTTTTTTCTCCGGAAGTGTGAATAGTTTACAACCTCAGACTAGTTGAACTTGTTATTTGGCACAAACATGATCCCGAAACAGCAGGGATTTGATCGCTTGCATGTAATGATATCCTGAAGTTCATGCTATAATTGTATTAAGATGATGGAAGGGATTCATCTGCTACCACTTAGCAGCCTTATAAGATAAAGAAACAGCAACGTAGTGGGAAAAGATGGGCCTTAGCTGCTTCCCATTTGACTGTGGAACCCTTTTAAAAAATTGACATGATTTGTAGAATGTTAAGTAATATAACAATATAATTGGAATGACAAATGGGAAAATTTATTAACAAGAAACAAAATTAAATGTTTTTATATAAATCCAATTCTAATAATCAACAAAATCAAAGCTTATTTTTCCAAAATTAAAATAAATATTAAAATTTTTAAATGGGACAATTTCAGTTTGTGGGAACTGGAATAAAGCAAACCAAAACCAGCACATAAGAGTATATATATCTAAATATCCAGTTACATTTGGTTTGTTCACAAACTTGTTCACCAACATCTTTTCAGAACAATTGGTCCATTATCACGTAGAGATGCCCAGAAATTCAAATGTTTGGATATTAACTGGAATGTGTAGGCATGAGAGGATTAATGTCGGATCCCAAGGACAAATGATCAATTTATCCATTTAAAGCAATTTACGCAAAGTTTAACCGAATATATCATTTCTTGCTACGAGTCCGAAAAGGGGTTATGGATATCCACGTACGAACATCAGATGCCAGAAATCACGAGACAAGGATTCCATTCTCTCTTCCGAGTCTGATCATAATCTTCCAGCAGCAAGTTCAGCTGGAAATCACAAGACAAGGATTTTTAAGTAATCTAAATCTGTAAAAGCAACATTATTTGGTTGCATAGGTGCCCGTGAGTTTTCCTCACCAGAGGTAATGATCTTCATCCACAAATGGTTTATTCTGCTCGACTCAATTTTAAGAAGAAAATGGCTGATGAATCTTTACCATTCTGCTATCAGTATATAAGTTTCTGGTTATAGATGGTTCAATTTTTGTGTGTGTGTTATTTCTGAAGCACCTCAAACCCTCTACTTGATTCATTACTTTTGTTTCAATGTTACTCCGAAAGTGGTTGAATTTGGCTGTCAACTTGTATCATTATCTACTAGACTGCCATTTCTTGTACTGAAAATGCATCATTAGATTTGAAATATTCATTAAAGTTTTACAATTTTTATAATTATAATATGGGTGAGCCTTTTGTAATGTGTGTTTTATTCAGGGCCTAAAAGGTTAAAAATCTATAAATATGAGGACCTATTAGTTATTAAACCAAAACCTTTATTTTCGACTAGGTAGCAAAAAACCAAATCATGCTTTTGCTTTCCTTTATCAGCCTTTCACGTGCTTTTTGTCTCTGCCAATTTCCAAAGCAAACTCATTTTCACATATGCCGCATGCCTGGAATACAAAACCAGCATTAAAATCTTAACCAATTACTTCAAATCCATAAACCCCCCAAACCCATTGCTCTATAATGTAATAGTATCTGATTTTTCTAAAAAATGGGTTTGCGTTTTTTGCACTAAAAAACTTTTCTTTATGCACTTTAATGGCATTTCTTTGGATACTTATGCTTTGTGTAGTTCCATAGCAGCGTCATCCTCGTTGAAGAAAGCTGAATTTGGTAAACAAATTCATTGACACGTGGCCAAATCAGCTTTGGCTTCGAGTGTCTTTGTATGCAGTGCTCTAGTTTATTTATTTGCAAAACCCTAATTTTCTTCTAGTTGAACCTTGATTTCTTACGAGGTTGAGCCGATTTTCTCACATGATATGGTAGATAGTTCATTGTCGAAAACGAAAGATCCAGATCAGCCGGAGATTAGCTTGCCCACGCCCAAATCACAGCGCACCAAAATGGGCAAGTCCGAAGACAGTGAAAAGTAGCCTTGAAATCTCAATTCAATTTTGGACTCAATTTACCTAATTAACATCACCGGAAGAAGCCAAAAAACTGTCTTTTTCTTTCTTCCAAATTGCTGTGTTCAGCTATTTGACTTGATGTTTAATTGAATTTTGGAGCTACAATTTGTCATCATCTATATTTGGAGTTTTACCCAATATGCAATCAAAATGTACCTATGAAGCATCTTTACTTTTTCTGCTTTGTGTTGGATTGTTTAATTGGGTAAAAAAAATTTGGTCATTTGGTTAAATCTAATTTTTAAAATTTATTTGTGTTGAGTTATTTTATTTAATTGGGTAATTTTTTTTTTTGAAATTTTAGGTAATGAGTTTAATTGTTTTTTGATTAATGATGTCATATATATAATTAATATAATATTGTTTTATAACATAATATTGGAATTGAGCTCGAGAAAAATTTTTTGTCCAAGATCCAACTCACATAAAAAATAAGCTTTAAAATTTTATCCAAAGACAATTATCGAGCATCGTATTTGGTTCGAACTCTTTTATTTTTTGAGCGCATTTGAACGAGTAACTCTCATCCTGTGAACAAGTTTGATTATTATTCTATGACGTGCGTTTACTGCGAAACCAATTTAAACTGGATGTGGAAGTCTCAAATTTTCCTAGACTACTGTAAATTCACTGTTCAGAGTGGTTTGAGCTGTTGATTTTGCCCGTGGATCAAGCTAATTTGACGTCTGAGCTTAGCAATACGAGCTTGTAACTACACAATCCAGTTAAAATATCCAAACATTTCAATTTCTTGACATCTTTACGTGATAATGGATCAATTAGTTTGAAAAGATGGATTTATTATTAATGATTTCTTCATGATTTGGATCAAATAATACTCTCGATTGTTCAAAGCATGATCGAATCATCAATCTAAAAAAAATTAAAATTATTGTTCAGACTAAATTTGAAATATTTTAATTAATATATAGATTTTTATATTTAAATTTAAATAAAAACATTTATTTAATAAATAGTAACTCATATGGAACAAGTTTTTAAGACTATTTTAATTAATTATTTATGTTAATTAATGAATAATTTCCTTACATAAAAAACAGAACCGTGAGAGAGTAACCTTCCCCAGGTTTATTCCTATGCCTTGTCTTTGAAATGTTTTTGTTTGGTAGGATTTTTGTATGTTATCTAGACATGTTTTCTGTTGTTATTATGTGTTAAACATCCTTGTAATATAAAATTCCTAGGTAACTATTTTAAGGGGGATTGGATTATTAGCTGGAGTTGATTAGTACTATTAAGTGGTAGAATAATTAAAATTGATAATTTCAGAGTGTAAAGTGTAAAACGCCAAGATTAAGCATCGACTGCTGTATAAGTTATGGATGTTTCATTTTTTAATTAACCTAGACTAAGCATCTTAGTTTATCTAAAATGGATATTCTTGTCGGATAAAAAGGGTTTTTGGATCGTGGTGGGTTTACTTCTGCACCAGCTCCAACCAAATTTGCCTGAAGCATATTACACAAGATATACTTCCATTATTACTTTCTTTGGTGTTTTGCATTTGGTCTTTGCCAGAAACCAGATCAGATTTCGTCTTCTTGTAACTGGCAACTATGGAATGGATTGCTGATGATTTGCAACTATCACTTGTAATATTATGGGACTTGGCCGTTTATCATAAAAGCCATGGCAGTCACAGTGTGACAATCGTTGGTCGTATTCTTTCTCCATATTATATATAATTGATTAACCATTAATGGTTTGTTCATCCGGGGACCATTATTTCTTGTAAATAGTCTCCAACATGGATTCCATTCTCTCTCGCGGATCTGATCATAGTCTTCCAACAACAAGTCCAGCTGAAAATCACGAGACAAGGCTCCCAAAGGAATCTAAATCCGTAAAAGCAACATTGTTTGGTTGCATTGGTGCCCGTGAGTTTTCCTCACCAGAGGTAATGATCTTCATCCACAAATGGTTTATTCTGCTTGATTTAATTTTCAGAAGAAAAGGTCTCTAATGCTTCCCTCCTCATTCGTTTGTTTTAGATGTGGAAGGCAGCACTCACAGAGTTGGTGGCGACTGCTTCACTAGTGTTCACATTAACATCATCCATTGTCGCCTGCTTGGACTCGAACGAGTCTAATCCCAAGCTTCTTGTCCCATTTGCAGTATTTATTATTGCTTTTCTGTTTCTCATGGTGACCGTTCCTCTTTCAGGTGGACACATGAGCCCAGTTTTTACTTTCATTGCTGCCCTCAAGGGCATCATATCTCTAGCACGAGCTTCCATCTATATCTTGGCCCAATGTGTAGGCTCAATAACAGGTTTTGTCATACTCAGTAGTGTGATGAGTCATGATGCAGCAAAAAAGTATTCCTTGGGAGGTTGTACCATTGATGGAAACGGGCCAACCTCTGGGGTTAGCTCTGGGACGGCATTGATGTTGGAATTTTGTTGTACATTTGTGGTGCTTTTTGTTGGTGTAACAATAGCGTTCGACAAGAGAAGAAGCAAAGAACTAGGGTTAACTATGGTTTGTGCAGTAGTGGCAGGGGCAATGGCACTAGCAGTTTTTGTGTCCATTAGTGTGACCGGGAGGGCTGGCTATGCCGGCGTGGGGCTTAATCCTGCGAGGTGTTTAGGCCCAGCCTTACTGCGAGGTGGTTCGTTATGGAATGGCCATTGGGTCTTCTGGATAGGACCTTGTTTAGCTTGCATAATTTATTATGGCTTCACCAAGGGCTTACCGAAAGAAGGCCTTGTTTGAGAATATGAAAAGCATGACACTATGAATTTAGCCGCTCCTGCACTTTGCTGAATCACTGATGGACCAGGTGTAGTGTATTATTATTCTCATGGGAGACTGAATATATTTATCTCCAAAAGATAAAATCAGAGCAGCAAATTGAATAAAATTGGATATTCTCTATATATTGGTAATTGGTGTGACCATCATGGACAATTTCTAGGGCTGTACGTGTATGAAATGAATGTCAATGCTCCAAATAATGTCTGTTAGCTGATAAAACATGCATTAGGTTCAGTTATGTTAAGAGTAACATATTCCATTAGCACAACCCAGTGAACTGCACAACAAATGACTTAAGCTAGTAGGTAAATGTACTTGATTAAACCAGAATTTATTGAACCTCTTTTTATTTCATGACACCTGATATGTGTGAGATATATGTGATGATAGGCAACTAGGTTGATGCCTGTAAGAGCGATAAGGATGATGGAAGGGGCTCATGAACAACAGAATTCGAAGAAACCGAGATGGGATTGCCCTCCAACTGCAGCATGATGCTCCCCATGATCTCTGTCAATAGTTTCTTGAACTCATCTTCTTTAATCATCTTCCCATCATCCGTGTCTATCCTGTTGAGAACATCAGCAACAACCTTGTCCATCTGGTGAATTTCAAAAAAGAGTTTTAGTTAGTGGAGTGAAAAAAAAAGGGTGTTTTAGGGCATGCCAATCTAGCAACCCTCGGGAAACCAGTGCTGAGTGTTGCAGTTTGCAAGCTTTTTGTTATGTATTGATGAATGTGAAGATGCAGGCGATCGAGATGTGTGGTTGCAATACCAATACCTGTTCAACAGCACCGATTTGAGGTAATCCAGCTAATGGAGCCACTAAATCTAGCACCACACGTAAATACTCCTTTGATATTTTCCCATTGCGATCCTTTGGCACATTTTCTAAACCTGCATTCAGCAACTGTATTGCGAAAATGAAAGAATTGGTTCAGTAATGATGGCACAAGAGAAATGCAAAATCCGACATAAGTATTTACACACAGGGAAAACTAGGGTGAGACAAGATAATACAAGAGAATGTATATGTATGTATATACCTTGTCTAATTCAAACTTGTTGGATAGTAGTCTTTTAATGCCACTTCCATCAAAGGTGTTTTCACTATGAGCAACAATCACAGGCTCCTCTTTGAGATTTTGAGCGACACGCTTAGCTACTTTCTTTGATTCTTCCAAGAAGGTTTCTTGAGAGACAGGCTTGTCATCCGTTGATTCCAAAGCTGGTTCCACTATGTTCCTCATAACCTAGACAAGTAGAAGAAAGACCAAATTCACATTCTCCTAATATTACTGACCTAAACGAAAGGTGTAAAAAGCCAAATACCCAAGAATCTGAAAAAGGGGGCATTCCTTGATCAACTGTAAGTTTCTCCAAAGCCTTAGTAATACAATCACGCAACGATGCATCTTCACACCCTATCTGTGAAAATATAGACACCATCTCCGCTTCATAACTTGGACCATTGATGAATTCCAACAGATCTTCTCCATCCATACGGAGGATCAAAATAGGATCTCGCTTCAAACCTGTAGCCATACCAAGCAGAATATCTGAAAGAGCGTCTTTAAGCCCAGTTTTGCTCACCTTTTGTTGTTTTCCATGGGCGAATTCTTTCAAAACCTGAAAAACATTTCTAAATAATGTTAGCTTCCATATCCCATCACCACTCTGATGATCCATCCTGTGATGATCTCAGTTCCTAATTACCGATCTCTATTCACAACCTATAAACACATATGCAGAACCAGAAGCTTATGCGGTTATTTTATACGCTAATGATCGGAAATCATACTGGCACTGGTCCCTGGACGTGGTCCAGAGTCTTACCTGCTTCTATTTTTCTCTATCATGAGAATAGTGCTCAATAGTCTCGTTTCCAAGTTTTATCAATTCATTCCACTAAAGGAAAAAGGGGACCCCCAATGACTACCTTTATAGTGTATATAACCATACTGATCTCTTTATTTAAATGGAAATTTTAGTAAACGATTCACGAATTAGGTATAAAAGTGGAAGATGGTCCAATATTGAAGCAAGTACATGCGTTTTCCCCACTAATCATGACATTCAAAAATCAAAACATTCAAAGAAGGCTTTCATTAATTTAATATTAGTCTGAAGTGTGGCTTGATTGTGCACTTTTGGCCGCAATGGTGTAACAGGTTGATTGGATAAACTGGCAAGCAAAGTCTTAAATTAATCATTCATGGCTTGTATGCAGAATAAAGTTTGTAAAAGACAACCCTAGTTTCCGCAAGATTCGTCACTAGATTCCTTCCCATATATGAAGATAAAAGGAAAAGATAAAGCAAGTGTGAGTGGGAAAATTGCAGAAAGTCGCCCATAACGCCGACTGAATCAATCCATAGGTCGATTGTTCTCAAGCAAGTTAGAAATGGAAAATTTGAGAATTAAATACCCCTTACAAGTCAATTCGTCAAAGCCTCAAAGAACAATGGGTTTTTTTTTTAAGTAAAGCTCTTGTTACATGTCTTAGCTAGGAAAAGAATCCTAACATGCATGAGCTTTACTTAAAGCACGAAAATAACCAAGAAAGAAATGGGAAGAAAGAGATAGAAAATAAGGTAGGTGGGGTTTTGGGACAAGACAAACCTCAAAGTAAATAATATGGTCTGAAGAACACTAAGCAGCCAAGCCAAGAGAGGCACTGACATCAACAGCACCAGGTTGTACTGTAAATCCTTCACAGAAAGTTGACAATCACTGTTCTTACCAAGCTCCCTTGAACTTACACTTCTTTAGGGAGGTTCCTCCTGTCTGCATTAATACTTTGCCTCTCTCTTTTAGAACAAAAGCGGGTGGTTGTCTTGTGAGTTAAACAGCAAGGCGTCTTTATTTTTGCAGTGGTCTCGTGAGTCAAATACTAATGGCCTTTTGACGGGTGCTTCTTTAGGCTGTGTTATATGACAAGGATTTAAGTAGGTGTTGAGGGGAGTCTCGATTTGGGGGTAAGGACACGGGGGATGGTAGGGAGCGTCCGATAAGGGAAGTTAGATATAGGGAGCACAAAATGTCCATCCCTCCTTTTTTACTTTTGTCACCGTCCCTACAGTTCGTGGTGACGCGTGGGCTTGTTGTCGTCCCTAATATGAATTACTGTCCAGATTTTCTTTTCCCTTGATGATACGTGTCAATCAAATGATGATGGAAGCCATTTTGAAATTTTATTTTGGATAAGGACGTGTAAATCTTTGTTTTAAGTAAAATTCGATTTAATTTAAAAAATTTAAAAAATAAATTTTGGATTAATCAAATTAAATTATTTATATTATTTGATTCAATTCGAATAATTAATTCAAGTTTTAAATTTAAATCAAGTTAAATTTTATAATTTGAACAATTCAAATAATAAATTGGTATAATTACTTTTTTGATCTCTGTTAAATTTAAAAATGAGTAAATTGATCTCTTTCAATGAAAATTACAAAAAATTTCAAAATAATTTTTAAAAATTCAAAATAGTTTTTAAAATTCCAAATATTTATAAAAATTTCAAAATTTATATTTTTAAAAAAATTATAAAATTTTCAAAAAAATTATAAAAAATATATAAAGAAAATTTTCTAGAATAATAATTTTGAGACATAAATAAGTTAATTAATGATTCAAGTTTATCATACTAAAGTGTTTTTTTTATTTTGCTTTGAAAAAATTTCAAATATATATAGTTTCAAATTTATGTGCTCTAACATGAAATTAGTTATACTGTAACAATATTTTAATTTAACATGTTTAATTATTTCATTTAATTTGAACAATTTTACTCAATTTGACTTCAATCAAATTTCATTTCATTTTACTTGACTCAATTCAAAAAAAATTTAGATCGAGTTAAGATGATAAAATAACACTCATCAACTCAATTAACTCGATTTTTTTCAGTCAATTTGATCAAACGATCACTCCTAGGAGACTGGGGTTGGTAGTGTCCTTTTAAAATGGAAAAAATTTCATTTAAAAATAATAAAATTTAATTTAATTTTTTAAAAATTATAAAAATATAAAATATTAAAATAATAAAATTATATTTTTATTATTATAAAAATATATAATTTAATTTTGACTATCGGTCCTAATCATCAAATATATAATGACTTATCTTTTCTGTTTTTAAATCAAGACGTCTTTTAATTTTTTTTCTTCCTTTTAATAATACAATTATTATTATTTTGACAAATTACAAATAGCGATTAGCGCGACTCGAACCCAAGTCATGCCCGAAGATGATAAATACCCTTGACCATCAAACCAATACATGGGATTCACAATTATTAGTTTTTTTTTCTTCAAACATCAAGTTAAATCTACATAATTAATTTGTAATATGTTATATCTTTATAATAAAATTATTTTGCAAGCTTAATTTTATATGATTTTAATCATGTGATATTTAATGGTCAAGTGTGTTCATCGTCCCAGATATAATTTGAGTTCGAGTCGCACTAGTCGCATTTGTTGTTCGGACTTTGCCATGTTAGTGTAATTCATCAAAAAAATAATTTATATTGATATCACTGTTTTTGGAACTAAATTGATGCTAGAACTTGTAACCACCCGAAAGTCAATGGTGTTGGGAAGTGTGATTTTGAGACCCGTTTTCATAAACTGGACTCGTAAATATTTTTTATTTTCGGAGTTATTTTTTTAAATAAATTAAATTTTGGTTAAATAATTTCGTTGATTAAGTGTTCAATTAAAGTATAGGAACTAAATTAAGTATGTGATAAAAGTAGTGATTAATATTAAATTACATGGTGAGACTAGAGTAAGGGTCTTATTAAATAAATAGACCATTATTGTTATAAGTTGTTGATAGTGGATGATTATAATTGATATAATTTATTATATAATAAATAGTAACGACCCGTTTTCTGTAGAGTTAGAAAATGGTAGTTTTGAGACCCTAATTTTTGGACAAATGAGTTGGCGTTTATTTCTTAAACAATGTTTATAGTGCTTGATGAGAGTAGTACTAAAATTTAATTCATGAAGTTTTAAGGCTAGTTAGTTAGTTAGTTAGATAAGAAGGATAAAATTATTAAAATTGTTAAAGTGGGTGCCATTAGTTAAAAATGAAAATTTGTTTGGAGGGATTTATGAGATAATTATACCTAAATAATATTAGTGGACAATTTTGGAATTGATTTATAAAGAAATGATAATGATTATAAAAAGGGGTAAAAATGTAATTAAAATGAATAAAGTTTAAGCTGTTATGAATATTATTAAATGGATGTTCAACCTTTCATTTCTCTTGACCTTTAACCTTTCATCTTCTTTAACTTTTCATATTCTTGTAACTACTGTTTTCTATTTATGTATTAAAACATAAAGAGTTGAATCTCCCTATATATATAAAGGAGTATGCTACTTGTAAATGGAATGAAGATATAAAATGCAATACAAATTTTCTAAACCCTAAACAAATTAAAACAATAGAAGTGGTTATCTTTCTTACCCACTGTCGAAAGTTTAAGAAAAGAAAACCCCATTAGAGAAGCTGGGCTTTGGACGAAACAAAGGGGAGTGCAAGTAAAGGTTTTCTTGCTCTATTTTGCATGCAATTTGTATTTTTGTGATCGTTACCTTGATATCTGTCTAGATTAGGGGTTGATTTGTGAAGTTGTCAAAGATAGGAAAATTTACCATTGATATTTTTGAGGTATTTTCGATATTGTTCTTGAGCATGGAACTCAAAGATAATAAGAACTTGTGGTAAAGTGATTTTTTTATACATTCATGTTAAATGACGTGATTGGGAATAAACTAAAATAGATGGGGTTTTGTAATAAATACAAAATTTTGGGGCTGGTTTGAACTGTTAGTTGTGTTAACATGTTTGATGGTTTGAAAGATGTTTATATTGTATAGTGACTTTACTTGTGTTAGTTTTCAAAGATTTAAATGCTATATATTGAAAATACCATGATTTTAATTATAGATTTATTGATGTTTATGGGGCTGTTGGAAGAGCATGTAATTTTGGTTAGATGGAGAGGAAATATTTTTTTTTCTATATGTTAATGGATTAAATTAGAAGTGGGGATTAAATAGAGTGAAGTTAAATCATTGGAAGTAGATGTGTGAAAAATTAAATTATTAGGATAAATTGTTAAGTTAAATTATTGCGACTATGAGATCGATAACTAAATTGAATATTGAGATTAAGCATGATATTGTTGTGTGAAAATCTTAGCATGCAAGGACTGTTTTCGTTGGATATTTCTTGTGCTGGAGGTGAAATATAAATTTTATTTTATATTTGAATTACTTTGTGTATTGAGTTTTGATGGTATTAATCCTTAGGGATGTAATTATTATAAAACTAAAGTGCCATGGTATTAAGTTATAAATTTCAGAAGTTTAGGGACTATTTAGGAAATATATATATTTGGTTGGCTGAAGAGTTTGTTTTAAATGTTGAATTGATTAGTTAGTGATAAGGATTAAGTGGTATGGATGCAAAATATTGAGGGATTACTTGAGTGATTATGATTATTGAATTAAAGTGATTATAAGTTAGATGATTAAATTAAATTATTATTTCTAGATCGAGAAACGAGAGACCCCGTTGCTAATTGTGGAAAAGAGAAGGCTACCGAATAATCGTTTGCAATTGGAAATAGTAAGTTCGTATCCTCAAACTTGTTATTCAATTTAAATATTGATTAAAGTTTAAATTATTTAATTGTTATATCAATTCATGTCACATGGAAGTAGTTATATAGATACATTTATTTAATTGTTGATATCAATTAATAATTGATGAAATAACGAGAATGAAATATTAATT
Organism: Gossypioides kirkii; assembly: GCA_005610355.1. NCBI lineage: Eukaryota > Viridiplantae > Streptophyta > Magnoliopsida > Malvales > Malvaceae > Gossypioides > Gossypioides kirkii. Next base: position 13,353,678 of record CP032254.1, on the reverse strand, counting down.
ATTTTGTCAGTTTAATTGACTAGAGCTGGGCTCACATTTGCGGTTTATCCGTCAGGCACTGGGTACCAGAATCGTCGGTTTATCCGACTAGTGCTGGGCGCAAACTGTTGGTTAATCCAACTAGAGCTGGGCTCACTTTTGCGGTATATCTGCTAGGCACCGGGTGCCATGAATTGATGGAAATTATAAACGACAAAAATGAATGAATTATTGAAAAGACTTGTCAATATGTATATATACATTAAGTAAGAATTATATTGATTTGGAGTATTATACATAGTTGATTGTTTGTGTAATGTGCTATATTGAAATTAAAATTATGAATTGTCAAATGAAAGCATCTATTTGAGGATTTATATACATCCATGTGAATGGTTGTTTTGGTGAATAAAAATTTACTAATGTAATTAAATTTATCATGATTACAGGTTAATTTAGCAGTAGATTCAAACTCAGTATCAAGATAGAAATCCTGTATTCAAAGTCGGTGATGTCTTCTTTTGTTATTTTGGCATGTACCTAGGATTAATTTTATGTTTAGAAGTCTTTAGGAGATGAACAAATGTGATTATTAGTACACGATAATTGGCTTGATATATATATATATATTGAATGATACATTGATCTAGCAAATTTTGAGATTATGTAAATAATTTAAATATAATGGAACGTTATGAAATAGGTATGGTTTGTATGTCGATATTGGTAATTGTTTGAGTAGTAAGTTTGGTTGAATGGTATGACTATGAAATGGATAAGAGGTCATTATGGTTAGTAATAATGGATTGAAGCACAATTGTGGTATGCTTTATTTTCATGTTATAGTAATTGAGTCATGTGGGCTTATAGTATGAGATTTTAGGTAATTAGTCATCTAGATAATGAATTACAAATAGTTATTTAGAAATGATCTTATTAGTTAAGTTGGAGATGTCAAGCATTGAATTTGGTTGATTCTTGGATAGTATTTTGAACCCTAGAAATTTTATTTCATTAGTAATGCATCTTGTGGAACAAGTTAGGCCATGGAATTAACTTGGTTAGGAAGCAAATTGGGTACACACGGCCTGTGACACGGGTTGTGACATGACCGTGTGGTTGTATTTAGAATATGAACACGATTCGGTGCACGATCAAGAACACGGGTGTGTGTTATAGACACACGGCCGTGTGCCCTATTTTATGAAAAGAATTCGTGTTATTCTAAAAGTTTTGAGGATGTTTGAATTTAATCCTTGATCGATTATAATGCTTGTATATGACATGTATGATTTTAGTTAGGTTAAATTATGTATTTATTAACATGATTATATGTGTTGTATGGTTGACTTAAATGGATTTGAATATTTGGTGGAAGTAGTTTAATGATTGTAAACTATCTTGTAATACTCGAGACTCTAAATTGGTGACGATTTCGGGTTAAGGGTGTTACAGAATTGGCTAGGCAAGTGGTTCCTCGATTCAAAAAATTTTATGAATTATTGAAATTCATAAAAATAAAATAATCATTAAAAATTATAAAATTTCATTCAGTCATTCCGTACTGATTCACAGTCAATCAATTTTTTTTTGCCTTGTTCTAGATAGATGTACCGATGATTGTCGATCCAATAAATCTGGCTAATTGGGTCGATCCAGTTATGAAACATTGATTGAGATGCAAACATGTAAATTATGTAGATATTACATCAAATGTAAAACAAATCCAAACTCAAGATTGAAGTCAAAATAATCTAAACTTAAAAAGATCCAAACCCAAAATAACCCTATTTGAACTCATCCAAACCCATCCATTGCCACCTCTATAATTAATCATACAATCATTAATTATACAAATGTAATCAAATGAATTATATTTAGTCGTGCATTCAATGAGCCAATTGAATCGTTTCTATACTAGTGTAATGACATTTTGTGCATTTACATTTACCTAATTATGAACGTAATTGAATCATCATAATATTAATTATATAATCTTTTATCCAATTGAATTTAACTATGTATAAATATAATCAAATAAATTATATTATTAATCATACAACCATTAATTATATGAACATAATCAAATGAATTATATAATTAATCGTACATTCAATGATCCAATTGAATTATTTATGTACCAGTGTAATGACATTATGTGCATACACGTTTCCTAATTATGAACCTAATTGAATGAATTATACAATTAATCGTACAATCATTATTTCAATTTAATCAGTGAATATATGAATGTAATGACATCATGGTGTCTAAGTAATTTTAGGAGTATTGATCAATTGTATATTTCTCTAATTGCTAGCACAACCAGATGAATTATTACATTGATACTACAATTATTGATCCAATTAAACAACTTATATATAAATAATCTTAAAGAGTATTGATCAGATCAAAATACATTTAAGTTTGAATTTGAATTATTTCGAATTTAGTTTTATTTCAAGTTTAAATAATATTAGTTTTAATATTGAAAACAACAAAAATTGCTTAGATCCAACTATAACTTGAGTTTGAATTAAAACTCGAATATTAATTATGTAAATAACACATTTAACTTTTTTTTTAATTTTTGAAAATTAAAGATCTTTTACATAATCAAAACTTGTGGAAAACCGAACTAAATAAAATATGATCATAAATTCACATGAATACAAAAACCATTTTTTTTTGAATTCATATAAAATAATTTATAATTAAAATTAATAAAATAAAACCTTAAAAAGCAAACTTTCTTAGTTGGTCAGCTCTTTGAAAAATCGAATGAAATGTCTATTTGGGTGTTAAGCTTTATTATGTGTTGATGTTGCTTGTTGGTTAATTGATGAATTGATTGTTAAACCAAGTTAATGTCTATGCTTGATTGTTTGGTTGTTCTTTTATGTCGAAATATGTAATATGCTAGAAATGACGTCTCTAATGAAAAATTTAGATAAACAAGATCGAAAGGAGAGTTAATTATTAGATAATTCAATATAATTGTGCTGAATTGTGAGACCGAGAGGAGAGCTATATGCCTAGGTGAGATCGAGAGGAGAGTTTAGGTGATATATTTTAGTCTAGGATGAGATTGAGAGGAAATTCCTAGTTAAGAGTGACAAATAATATAATCGATATAGGTTTATTAGCTTAGTTAGTAATTAACGAATCAATCGATCATTATTTTAATCATTTACATTGTCTAAAACAATAAGAGAAAGTTTAGCTTAATTTGTTTGATTGATAATTTAAATTTAGTTTATAAATAATTTATATTGTGGAATTTGCACTAATAATTTCTAACTCGATTAGATTAGTAATTGCTTAACTTGTAATTAACTTGACAAACACATTTACCAATTTGGCAATCTCTTGGGTTCGATCCTTGGAATACCCATGGGTTCCATTGTAACACTACAAATATTACAACTGACCTCTCACATTTGCAATAAAGTCACTTTTAAATTATTAAATAGTGTTGATTCATAGCCTGGGAGCGACTACGTCAAGGCACAGTTAAGTTGTTGGCATCGTTGCTGAGGATTGTAATGGTGTAAATGTGTTGTTATGTTAGTTATTTGAAAAGAGCAATATTATTCGAAAGACGAAGGGATTAGATAGTGCATTACTTTTCATGTTTTGTGTTTTTCTTGTTTGTTGTGTTATTTATTTACCTTGTTAAGGACTTTATTCAGCCACTACCTATTCCAACTAGGGCCTGAGATGATGTGAGTATGGACTTTATTGAGGGGCTTCCAACATCAAGGGGGGAGGATACCATTTGGGTGGTGGTGGATAGATTGACGAAGTATGGTCACTTTGTGGCCCTTGCTCATCCTTATTCTACTTTGATAGTGGCTTCGGCTTACTTGGATAACATTTTTAAACTCCATGGTTTGCCTGACTCTATTTTTTTTTATAGAGACAGTCTTTATAAGTGTGTTTGGCAGGAACTCTTCACCAAGTTAGGGACCAAGCTACACATGTCAACAACATACCATCCCCAAACTAATGGGCAAATTGAAGCTTTGAATAGATGCCTTGAAAGCTACGTTAGATGCATGGCTGGGGATCAGCCAAGGGATTGGACTTTTTGCCTTCCATTGGCTGAGTGGTGGTACAATACCACCCTCCACTTGACCATTCAAATGACTCCTTATGAGGTTCTGTACGATCCCCTTCCCCTCTCAACATCTTCAACACTGAGAGACAGTAAGAAAGCTTTTACAATTCCATCTCAAATGTGTTCAACAAAGGATGAAACATTTTTGTTTACAAGAAAGTGATTGAGCCTTTCAAGTGGGAGACCTGATCTATTCAACCTACACTTCTAGTCGTGGACTTGGATGGAACTATACTCAAGGGACCAGTCTGTATTCTGGATCGGCGCCTAGTCAAATGAGGCAATCAAGTGGCCATAAAAGTGCTGGTTGAGTAGGCCAACACATTCCCTAAGGATGCCACTTAAGAGAGCCTTGCAGAGGTGCAATAACGTTATCCAACATTCAATCCTTGAGGTCAAGGATCTTTTTGGAATTGGAGTATTTATCACGAACCAATTTTGAAGTTCTATTATTACCGTTAATAATCTAATACGTTGCGTTTTAATGTTAATATTGTTAATGATATGATGAGTTTTAGGGGAAGGGATACGGTGCGTTTTATGGTAATGTACACAAGTTAGTAATACGGGCGCGTTTTAGTTTAGTCTCTTTAAGTGAAACAGGGCGTTCGGGATAAAAGCTAACTGAATTTTCAATTGTTACAATGGTTTCTTCATTTCATTTCCTCTTAAGTTTTCTCAGTTAGTCAAGATCGCCACCGTGTCATAGTTTTATCAAGGAACAATCTCCTCTTGTTGTAATTGATTGAATTGAAAATTCGAACTACCGTTCCGAAGAAGAAAATGCATTTGGAAGACTCCATAATATTTTCTTCTTCCAGTTTAATGAGCTTCAACTCCATCACCAAATTCTTGCAAAATTGTTCCCAAATACAGAATCTAATAGCCACCAAAATCCTTCATGCTGTCTTACTTAGAAAAGGCTTGCTTTTTGTCTCTCCCAATATCCAAAGCAAACTCATTTTCACATATGCCGCATGCCTGGAAAGCAAAACCAGCATTAAAATCTTAACCAATTATTTCAAATCCATAAACCCCCCAAACCCATTGCCCTTTAATATTATAATATCTGATTTTTCAAAAAATGGGTTTGCGTTTTTTGCACTAAAGACCTTTTCTTTTATGCACTTTAATGACATTGCTTTGGATACTTATGCTTTGTGTAGTTCCATAGCAGCGTCATCCTCATTGAAGAAAGCTGAATTCGGTAAACAAATTCATTGTCACGTGGCGAAATCAGGCTGGACTTCGAGTGTCTTTGTAGGCACTGCTCTAGTTGATTTGTATGCAAAATCGTCGCTCATCGCCGATGCAGCTGTGATGTTCGATGAAATTCCTTTTAAGAACTCCGTTTGTGCGAATGCGCTTTTATCAGGATTTTGTGAGGCTAAGTTGTGGATTGAGGGACTTGTACTTGTTAGGAAGATGCCTGGATTGAATTTGGATTATGACCATTTTACTTTATCGGCTATGTTACGTGCATGTGCAGGGCTTTCGGCTATTGAATTGGGGAGGCAAGTGCATGGATATTTATTCCGTAAATTTTATAATTTGGTGGAGGATGTGTTTCTGCAAAGTTCATTGATTGAAATGTATGGAAAATGTGGGTTGGTGATGAAAGCTTTGCAAGTTTTCAGTTTGGCGGGGCTGAGATTGGGGAGGGAGAAAAGAAGGGATGTTGTTATTTGGACTTCAATGCTTGGTGTGTATGGAAGAAATGGACTCTATGAAGACTTGATTTTGTTATTTAAAGAGATGTTGAGGGAGGGTATTAACCCGGATGAGGTGGCATTTGTAACAGTCATCTCAGCCTGTGGTCACACTGGTCAAATAAGACTAGGGCTTGAGTATTTTGATTGCATGACTCACGTTTACAAGTTGATTCCTGGTCCAGAGCACTACAGTTGCGTGGTTGATCTACTATGTAGGGCTGGTGAGCTAGAGAAGGCAATGAAGGTGGTCAATGAGATGATGCTTCAGAAAGGCCACAACAATGGCAGTGTTTCCTTGTGGGTGGCTTTACTTAGTGCTTGCAGTGATCATGAAAATGTTGAGTTGGGTAAATTTGCTGCTCAAAAGGCACTGGAGTTGGATCCTCAGAATGTTGGAGTTTATGTTAAGCTATCAAATTTATACGCTAGGTTAAAAATGTGGGATGAGATTGGTCAGTTAAGGGAGGCAATGAAGCAGAGAGGATTAAAGAAAGATACCGCATTTAGCTGGATAGAAGTCAGTAGTTGAATGGAGCAGGTATCAGTCATGAAGGAGACATGTAGGATGTAAATGGTTTCATTTGAATGAACATATGGGATTCTGAAGCATGCAGTTTAGAAGGGTGAATACGTTGATAACTTCATGTTACCACATGCTCTGGAGGAAACTGCAGCATCTTCATTTTGGCTGCTTTTATGGCGCTTGCAAGGATTGTGTTGTATAAATTATGTAAAGTGCACATCATTTTCACATCAGAATTCCAAAGCTTTAACCTTATGAACACGACCAAGATTTCATAGGCATAAAAGTTCGGAATTAAATTCCAGTTTTGGGGCAATTTAATTTGTTCCTAATTTCTCTGTCGGGGCTGCTGGGCCAACAACAAAAGGGCCAGACTCAAGCTGGCCAATCCTGCTGAACATAACATTAAAAATAAGGGCCTTTTAGTCATTCTATAGCGCACTTGTTCGTCTGTCACATGACATGCCGCTCTATTATTGGCTATTGTCATGAGTGTTATAAAAACCTCTCTCACGCAATCAATTCCTCAAACCCCATGCCCTGCAAACCAGGCACTGTAACGAAGGGGAAAGAAAAACCCTACTTTTCTTCTAGTTGAACCTTGATTTCTTGCGAGGTTGAGCCGATTTTCTTACATGATATGGTACATACTTCATTGTCGAAAAAGAAAGATCCAGATCAGCCGGAGATTAGCTTGCCCACACAGCGCACCAAAATGGGCAAATCCGAAGACAGTGAAAAGAAGGTAGCCTTGAAATCTCAATTCAATTTTGGACTCAATTCACCTAAATAACATCACCCCAGAAGCCAAAAAGCTTTCTTTTTTTATTCTTTTCTTTCAAATTGTCGTGTTCAGCTATTTGACTGAGGTTTAATTGAATTTTGGAGCTACAATTTGTCATCATTTAAATTTGGAGTTTTACCCAATATGTCGGCAATCAAAATGATGTAACCTATGAAAAGAGAAATTAATTATCAGCCTGGTTGCACTATAAAACTATGATTTTGAAATATTTTTATTATAGAAAAAGTAGTTTTTTTTTGTCAAGAATATCTTATTGTTGTATTTTTATGATTCCGATGCAGAAGAAGATCAAAGATGTTGAAATAAGTGTTCCTATCGTATATGGTAATGCTGCATTTTGGCTTGGTAAAAAGGCAAGCGAGTGAGTATTTGCTTAACACTTGGAACTATTGGAACTTCTGCTTTATTCTTTGGTTCGTTATTTGCACGTTTCAGTTACTTTTGGTTTGTATTTTCAATGCTTGATTCAGATATCAATCTCACAAATGGACCGTGTATGTTCGCGGGGCAACGAATGAGGATCTTAGTGTGGTTGTAAAGCGGGCTGTTTTTCAGTTGCATTCCAGTTTCAATAACCCAACAAGGGTTGTGGAGTCAGCTCCATTTGAGTTATCAGAATCAGGGTGGGGCGAATTTGAGATCGCCATTACACTATTCTTCCATAACGATGTTTATGAGAAGCCTTTGAACTTGTGAGCTGCTTTGCCTGTTAATCTGGTTTTAGTTAAATTGGTTTATTCCAGAAATAGCAGAGGTTTAGTCCTAGTACTGTCATTGTTTAATTAGGACATTGTTAAAGATATGTAGGAGAAGAGCATACAATTATGTTGCACTAGAAAGAACTTCTACCCGTTTTAATTTTGATGTTGTTAATAGTCATTTGGCCTACAGTGGATAACTCTTACCATGAAAGACTACTTTACCGTTGATGTGTCTCAGTTGGTAAATCAAGTGTAGGAAATTAATGAATTTGGTTATATTTAGATATAACCGTGAGATACATGAATTACTTTGTTTGTTGTTTTCCATTTTATATTACTAAATTTCTTAAGGAGTTTGCTGGTATCGAAGTGAAACATTTTAATAATCAGCAGATATAATGTTCTGATTATGTTGGATTTTCTGACATTTCCCCCCTTATACTGAAGATATTTAGTGATTGCTGGAATTTTCTCGCAATGATTCAGTTTTTAACTGATAATTCTTGCTATCAAAATCACATATCACCCACTCCATTGGTGGAAAACCAAAAATCTAAATAAAGCCTCAAGGCAAAATGTTGATGGTAAAATTTTATTCTCCAGATATCATCATCTGAAGTTATACCCAGAAGATGAATCTGGCCCCATGTCGACTAAAAAACCTGTTGTTGTGGAATCCTATGATGAGATTGTATTCACAGAACCGTCAGAGAGTTTTTTAGCTCGTGTGCAGAATCATCCAGCAGTAACCTTCCCCAGGTTACCAGCTGGTGTTACTTTACCACCCTCTGGTTTATTCCTATGCCTTCTCTTTGAAATTTTTTGTTTGGTGTTAAAGCTTATGTTTCATGAGGACACCTCTAAATTGCTTGTAGTATCAACTGAAGATGAAAGTAAAAAGAAGAGAGGTGACACTAAGGACCATCCCCTAAGCCAGTGGTTCTTGAATTTCTCTGAAGCAGATGAGCTATTACAACTTGCAGCTGCTCGTCAGCAGGTAAGCAAGCATGATTTTTACTTCCTGGGATGAGTTTCATATTTGTGAAATGTGAAATGCAAAGCATCTTTACTTTTTCTGCTTCCAGTACATTTGGTTTGTTCACAAACTTGTTCACCGACATCTTTTCAAAATAATTGATCCATTATCACGTAGAGAAGTCAAGAAATTCAAATGTTTGGATATTTTAACTGGAATGTGTAGGTACAAGCTCATATTGCTAAGCTCAGACGACAAATTAGCTTGACCGACGGGCAGAATCAACAGTTCAAACCACTCTGAATAGTGAATTTACAGTAGTCCTGGAAATTTTGAGACTTCCACTTCCAGTTTAAATTGATTTCATGGCGAAGGCACGTGATGGCATAGTAATGTAACTGAGATATGTATTTTCTAAGACTTTGCTGAGTTTTGTCTTGTTTTCTTCCTTTTCATGGCTTTTGAGCTCTGTACTAATAAACGCATGGCAAAAGGAACAGTGTCTACTATTTCTTTCTTTAATAGAAGGTAAATTCACTAATTGAAAAACACCAGTTTCTGCCTAGTGCTCCTTGAAGATATGCAAGTATATACTGCCTGAAAGTAAAATATTGTGGAAAATAAGAACTTGTCCTTAAAATTTAGATTTTTGCAGTTTTCTGATAAGATGTGGTGCTACAGTTCACTGTTATGCTAGGAAAACCCATGACAATGATTTAGTGTAATCCCAAAAGATTAAGAGTTTAAAGTTGCAATAAGTTGCTTTTGAGGGACAAAGGAACAAACCAAGAACTATGGGCACAATATTTTAACTATTAAATGTAAAATGAGCATGTTGATAACGATTAAAATCATGTCGTTTGTAAATATGACCAGCTAAGAATAATTCAAATCATCTTCTTTTTGCTTTTAATGGTCTTTGTTAACTACTAGGATTTCTGTTTATTTGGTTAGGTTATGGCCATTTGCCAGAGGATGCATGGCTGGTGAATCTTTACCATTCTGCTATGAGTATATCAGTTTATGGTTATTTATGCTTCAATTATTTTTGTGTGTATGTTATTTCTGAAGCACCTCAAACCTCTACTTGATTGATTACTTTTGTTTCAATGTTACTCTGAAAGTGGTAGAATTTGGCTGTCAAACTTGTATTATTATCTACCAGACTGCCATTTCTTGTACTGGAAATGCATCATTAGATCTGAAAATTTCAATAAAGCTGCCTGATCAAAGGGCCCTTCCCCAGGTACTTAAAACAGTCCTTGTGAATGCTCTTTTAAGTGTGATTGTAAATGGAAATGGAGACGTCAATTCTGGCATTTCGATAGGTCTTTTCTTTTGCTGTCAATATGATTCCATTGTTATTATCATCTAGGTTTTGCAAATATACTGTACAGCCCTATATATATCCTTCTGTCTCAAAACCCTTCCTAATTTTGTTATAGTGGGTCCAAACCTTCTACTCTGTTTAAGGAACTTCCTTATCTAGGCTTCTCACACACAAATTTTAGGTCCATTGAATCTGAATGTTATTTTTCCTGAAGTCACTGAATTGACTAGTTAGATCAATACTCAGATTATGTAAGTATGTTTACTGATGTTTATTCCATTGGTTCTTTCATCTGTTAAACATGATAAAATCCTTAATATATATAATAACCCCTATCTACTTGTTCTCTATCTCTTCATGTTTTAGGCATTCCTTTAGATGATTTACACTAAAATATGTATAGATGAGCAAAATTATATTCAACTTTGATGTCCTTACCTCACCTTCTGTCAATCTGATCGAGGATCCATCTTTCACGAAAGCCACAAAAATGTTTCCCCCATCAAACTTTTATGTTGTTATGCATGTCACAACCTTGTAGCTTAGCCCTGAGTCATTTTTCACAATCATGAGTCTCATAACTCAGGATGAACTGTGGTGTTGGTTATTGTCCATGCATGTATTTTGAATACAGCTACAGACCATACGAAGATTTGATCATTTTAGACACGATACAATTATCCGACATACATTGTGCATGATATAAAATACAAATACAAGAATGTTATTTTTAAGTATTATTATGATATCAGATTTGGGGACAAAGGGACTTCTTAAAAAGATTTTAGGGACTGATAAAAAGATTCCAAGAGAGTTGTAGTATACAGTTTGAGTAAAAAAAAATCTGGGTTTAGCGGTTTGAAGCAACTGGGTAAATGATATCAGTGTGTTGTCTTTACAGGAGAAATCGGTAGGGGCAAAAGTAACATGGGCTTCACGTGCCGAAGTCATTTTCAACTATAAACAAAAAAGGAAAATGATTTATCTATCCATTTCTCCTGGCTCAACAAGGTACCGTATTGTTGTAAACAATGATGGGGCTTTGTCCCCCAGCTTTTCTTTTTATTTCTTCATATATTTCTCTTGCATCCAATCTCATTCACAGAACATGCAAAAGTTCTTTTCTAGATGGTGACCCATGGCGCTATTTCTCCCTGTCAATCTCAAAGTAAAGCAATTTTCACTATGCTTCAATACCGTACCAATATAGGCCCTACTGGTGGGTATATAATGTTGTGGTCTTAAATCTATATTAGGTAATTTGTGTATCACCTTTATCAATTTGTTGGTGTATTTTGGTCATTACTCTATCTATTGATACCAGCTTTTAATCTTTTAAATCAACTTTAAATATATATTCTTTTTGTATTTAACTATCAGGTTTTTAAATTACGGAAGATTTCACCATAGATTTGGGTAAAGTTAAGGCCATAGGTTTGCAGTTGAAGACCTTTAAAACCAATGTATATGAGGTTGGTGGCCTGTTTTATGAAGCTTTAGGGGTTATGGCTTGAGAAAAACAAGAAGGGAAGAGAGTGTGGAGTGAGAGATTAAATGTGAGCCTTGGGAAGATGGTGATGCGCATTTCAAGTCTCAACATGTTGCGTCTAAAACTAAAACTATAAATATTTGCACAGATTGGTGGTGGAGAGATGAGTAGGACCACATGCAAACCCAGCCCTAATTCGCATTGCATATATGGAATTCACATCCCAACATGCTCCTTGTTATTTTTATTAAATGTAGCTGTAACAGCTGCACCCACCAACCAAACCCCAGTCTCTCATCCTTTGCTTCTCTGGGATATTCATTGCCGTTAGAAGCATGCTCCTTTTTGGTTTTAAGCAAAAGGTAAGGGTTTTTATGGGTTAATGAATTTGCAGTTTCCCTGATGAAGATATCACCGAGTCATCACCGACCATGTTAATAAACAATGCAACATCTGTCAAAACCTGCAAATCTAGCAGTAAATAACACATGGGTTTCCGCAATTTGAAAACCGGATATTACTGTGACTCTCAACAAGTGTGGTTATTTTATTTTTTTTAACTAAGAATCAGTAATCACAAGTCCAAACAATCACAAAATTCCAAACCAACAAAACTGTTGTACTCTATAGTACACGTATTATCGGTCCGTGAGTTCAGGTAGAGAGAGACACACATAAGATGATACAATATAATTCAGGGTAAAATTTAACTGTTGATGTCTCAACTTTAAAATGTTATAAGATGGTTATTAAATTATTTAAAATTTTTTATTTAAGTTATTGAACTGTTAAAATTATTATTGTATTGCTTTCTCTGTTCACATCACCTTCGCCACTCATTCTCTTTTTCTTCTATTCTTTGGGCTATTAGTGTATGTTCTTCCACCCGTCAATATATATTGATTGTCTAATTGTCACTTAAAGCTCGCTAGCCGATTTTTTTTAAAAAATACTTAACAGCTCAATGTCTTAAATAAAAACTTTCAAATTGTTCAATGATAATTTTATAACTTTTTAAAATTGAATAACTAAAACGTAAATTTACTAATAATTTAACGAATTTGGGTGGAGTTTACCCTATAATTAAACGGAATTAGAAAGATTACAAATTAGGGCGAAAACAAAAAGCCTTGCTGACATTTTTTTTATAATTTATTTATATGCCTTTTTTGTATTTTATAATAAAAATATATAGATAACACCCGTGGTACTTCCTTCTGTAGCTAGCTTTGCCCCCACAGTCGCACATGATCCCTCGCCCCCCCCCCCCCACCCCCCTCTCCCCCTTTCTCTTCCATCCAACTTGATCTCTCTTATTAAATAAATACCCCTTCATCTCCTCCCCCCCTCTCATAAGTAACCCTCCATCTCTCGCTTGCAGTGCAGCAGCAGCAACAATGGCTATGAGAAAGTCGTCCAAACTGCCACAAACTGCTGTTCTGAAACAAATTCTGAAGAGATGTTCAAGCTTAGGCAAGAAACATGGGTACGACGAAGATGGACTCCCTCTTGACGTTCCCAAAGGTCATTTCGCCGTTTATGTTGGCGAAAACCGAAGCAGATACATTGTCCCTATCTCCTTCTTGACTCACCCTGAATTCCAATGCTTGCTTCAACGAGCTGAAGAAGAGTTTGGTTTTAACCACGATATGGGCCTTACCATCCCTTGTGAAGAAGTCGTTTTTCGCTCTCTCACTTCTATGCTTCGATAAACATTGATTCATGTCGTCAAACGATGGGGCTTCGCTTGGAGAATGATGGCCAAAAAGAAGCTTTCTAGCTTCTCTTTTTTTAACGTCCTTCTCTTCAGTCTTCACCCCTCTTTTTAGGTTTTACTATTTTGAACCCATTAACTTGGGTTTTTTTTTTTTGTGTGCGTGTAGTAGTGAATCTAACTTAGCCGAAGAATTATAAACTTTTTCTGGGTTTAGATGAATTTGTACAAAGTAAGTTTGTTTCCTCACAGATGGTGGATCAATCTTAACCCCATGTGTGAGAGATGTGGAATGTTATGGAAAGCAAGAAGATATATAACTTCACAACCTCCATCTCTCTTTTCTTTATTTCATCCCACAGTTCAGTTCCCATGCAAATTATGGGATTAGTATCAATAATAATAATGTCATGTGTTTGATCTGAATCCTAGTCTAATCAAGTGAAGGACATACAAGGGGAAGAAAACATGAGAATGTGAATGTGCTTCACACTCGACAGCAACATGTGTTGTCAGAGAATGTGGGTACCTAAGCAAGTACGGATCACAAGGTTCGCTTTAGGACTAAAAAAAGTAATTATAAAAAAAAAAAAAAAACAATTTGAACCTTGATCAAATAATAATATTCATAAATTTGATTTCAGAATATCAAAATATTATAAATCACAAATAATTTTCTTTTTTCAAATCAAACCAAATTAAATCAATATAATCCCTACTTCTATTTTCCAAGTTGTGAAATTTTTTAAGTTAATTAATAATTACTTAATCATATATTAACTGGTGGATTTGATAAATATTCATAAGAAACTAATCGTGTTAAATAAATATCGAAATCTAGTAAATTTGAGGTCAATACCACAACTATCATATTTGAAAGAAGATAAGAGACTTAGATGGTGATTTGCTACATTGGTGTTCTTGCACAGGGAGATGTGTAGGGTGACAAATCTAAAACATGTAAAAATTAATACAAGTCTACCTCTTTTGCAGTCATGGTGCAATATTGGTGTGCGAAAAGTAGTGATGAAAATGTTAACTAAGTAGTCATGGGTACAAGTCGACCTCTTTTTCGAGATATAATGGTCAAGAAATCTTCAATTAATGAGATTTAAGAATCTATTTCAATTATTGATGGATTTAGGGTTTATAACTAAGTTGGTAATCAATGAGGAGTTACTCGAGTTGGTGTATAGCTTATAAGCATCTAGATAATTCCTAAGTTAAGTTATAGCTTATAGGAATTAATTAAACTGTTTATCGTCACTATCATCAATCTCTCACTACTTAATTTAGTGTATAACTTATAATAGCCTCACAGTTGGTGTATATCTTAGTGAATTGGGTAACTACACAATGAGGTTTTCTAAGGTTAAGTCAACCTTCTGTTGCATTCTTCCATGATATTTTCATTAACCTATCTATCACCTAAGTTAACTAATAGTAACAAATTGAATAATTAATCTACCCACAGTTTAAACCCATATTTAACCTACTTCAATCACTAAACCATTAATATACAATTTCTCAACCACTTGGAAAAACTAGTGCATGGTGAAATTAAAATCAACAAAACATATAAAAGAAAACATAAGTGCAAAGGAAAATATTATAGAAAATAGTAGAAATTTTTTTTTGATTAAAGCAAAGGTCTCTTTAATAAATTGATCCAAGAGTTGATTGAAATCCACAAGCAATTATCCAAGCAACCACTCTTGAAAGCTAGAGAGAATACAATTGAAAAAAAATTTCTGGAATAGCACACACTATCCTAGATCATGTCAAGGTGTTGAATGTTAGACATGGTCGTTAGGCTGGGTCAAAAGAAGGCTTTCCATACTAACCATTGACAGTGGACTTAAGAGCTCATTCTTGAGTGTATATGACCATTCTTAGGCATAAGGGCCCATTATGGGGCACTAGAGGTCTACACTGGGAATAAAGAAATCAATAGTGAACGAGTGTGCCCCTATATTCCAAGTGACCCCTCTACATGTCCCCCCACAATTAAGCTGACCCCCGTCAGTAATCATAACCTTAAGCTTGTTTTGTCGATTGATTGGTAATGCTAGTTGCATCATTACTGTGGTACTGATGAATTTATGTGTGCTTTCTGAGTCTACCAATATAATGACTCGAGTGCTTCCAATGTATGTTGCTACCCTCATGATATTCATACCTTGAGATCTCTTGATTGCATGCAAGGATAATACTGGTCCCTTGACTTCTTCAATGGAAACTAGCGCTTCCAAGTGATCTAAACACTCCTAAAACTCTTCACTCTCCCCTTCCAAGCGATTTAACACACTTGTGACCTTGATGATACTTGGCTCCACACCAAAAACACAACCCTTTTCTCTTATAGTACTCAATCTCAGCTAATGATAATGATTTTATTGGGGCCTTGTTGCTAGATCCTATTGAACTAGTAACTTGGGACATTGTAGCTATAACCAGAGTCCCTTTAGCATGACCAGGAGGAGGTGACAACAAGGGAGGTGCTCTGATTGATCCTCCACCAGTAAAAATGCCACCCTTGGAAGGAGAATTAAGAATAACTTCCACCTATCTAGCAACCATAAACCCTTTGGTTAAAGATTTAAGCCTAAACAGCTGTAGATATTGTCCAATCTCAACCTTAAGATTGCTAATAAAGATACTAAGTGTATAAGACTCGGACAAGTATAGCTGATTAAGAAGACTAAAAAACATATCATGATACTGATCTACCATGCCTTATTGCCTAAGAGAAATCAAATCTAACATTGGATCCTTGAACAAACTTGATCCAAATCGTTCCTTAAGGTTCTGTGCATAAGAATCCTAATACAACATATGAAAACCACTTTGGCGTTGTGTGAAAAAATTATGCCAATCAAGGGCCTTACCTTCAAGGTGCAACATGACTATCCCTACTTGAGCACTGGTAGGAATGGCTTGTAATAGCCCGATTTTCAGTGATGTCAGAAATAGTGATTTTGGGATCACGATTCCTACAAATTGAGTCGTTAATTTAATTATTTTAAATATTTATGACTTAGTTAACATCGTATTAAAATTTGGGTTCTGAAATTTGATGTTAAGATAGTTAATTGAGTAGAAAGGATTAAGTTGTAATAGGTGCAAAAGTATAGATGATTAATTAGAAGGACCAAATGAGTAATTTAACCAAGTGATTTTTATTTAGTGGATTATCATGACAAATATTGATTAAAAATAAGAATTATTAAGGTTAAAAATATGATTAATTAAGTTAATAAAGAAAGTCTAAGAAATTACAAAAATGCCATTGATATATAAATTAAATTAGAGAAAGAAAGATGATATTTTTCATCCTCTCTTCTTCTTCCTCACGGTTAAGCTAGAGAAAAATTAGGGTTTGCTCTTCTAATCTTTGATCTTTAATTTGGGTAAGCAAACATTGATCGTTTTTAGAAATTCTTATGTTTTTGAGTTCGTATTAGCTTAATCTAGCTTATGAAAGGACTAATTTGTGAATCTGTCAAATGTTATGAAAATTTCCATTGTTGAAAATGCTTGCTCTTGAAAGCTTTTGATATATTTGATTGTTTGATGCTTGGGTTAGATCTTTTTGTAAAGTGATTTTTGATGAAATTAGAGTTTAAGGACTAAAATGTTAAAATGGTAATATTGTTGTACTCGTTGTGAAATAAATGGATTTGCTTGGATTTGTATGAGGACTATGAGTGTTTGGTTGGTATGGGTTGAGGAGAAAATGGGTATTTTTCATGTTTTGTGTTGAAAGGACTAAATTAAATAAAAAGAAAATGTTACGAGTACAATCGTAATTTTACCAAAAAGGGGTTTGATTGTGTTAAATGAATTGATTTTGTGATTTAATATGAGAAATTGAATGATTTGTAAATGTAGACTACAACCGTGCCACCGATTGTGGAAAGGGAAAATTAGCAGAATAGTCCTTAAGATCCATTCACAATTGCAATCCAATCCGATAAGTTCGTATGGTTAAATTCTAGTTTGAATTTCATACTCTTGTATTGTAAACCATTATAGTGAATTGAAATGATGATCGAAAGATGGAAGACGAGAATAAAGAAAAAGAAAAGCAACGAGCTTTGAGCCATAAATGAAAAAGGGTCTGATGATTAAGTGTCATCGTGAGTAAATGAATCCTTTATGGATTATGAGTTCCGATGACTAAGTGTCATCGTGAGTATATGAGATCCTTTATGGATTTAAAGGTCCGATGACAAAGGGTCATCGTGAGTATATGGATCCTTTACGGATTAAGAGGTCCGATGACTTTGTGTCATCGTGAGTATAGGAATCCCTCGTGGTTTATAAGGTCCAGTGGCTATGTGTCATCATGAGTATATGAATGAAGTGAAATCCATTGCGGATTAAAGGTCCGATGACTTTGTGTCATCGTGAGTATCAAATGCGAATTGAAACTTATCTTAATGTATACAGTTTAATCAATTCAGTTGATTTGATTTACAAACTCTTGAAGTTGGTGAATCTATTTAACTTTATGAACTTACTAAGCTAAGAAGTGCTTACTTGTGAATTTGCATTTGTTTGTAGATTCAATTTTGCTGTTCGGAGATCGAATCATCTTGGAGCATTACACTATCCCGGAGTTGTTCGGTAGACCTTTACATTATTTGGTAAATATGGCATGTACTAGAATGATGTTACCCATTGCTTTTATACAATGAATTTATCAAAAACTTTGTTATGTTATGATGAAATATTGAAAATAGACTTTAAGCACCTTGTATTGACATAAATCATGTATTTGTGTTGACTTAAATCCATAATTAAAAGTTGTTTATGTATGTAATTAATGAACTTGTGTTTGGTATAACTCTTGAGATTTTATATATTTGTTTCGGTAGAACCCATGTATGTTTCAGTAGAAGAACAAGGTAGGAGAGAGGTTGTACACTAACTTGAGTTGTATCGGTATTTAAATTGTGAGTATCGGTAGTTTGCATACTTGTATCGGTAGAAGTTGTAGGGTGAAATTATAGCTCTCTGGAGTTTTTAGTATTGGTAGATGCATGACATGTATCGGTAGAAATTATACTTGTATCGGTAGAACTAGTACAAGTATCGGTAAAAATCTGCACCGTTTTGAAATTATTTTATGACAGGGCTACTGCCGATACTTGACCATCAGGTACCGTTAGAAGCCTCCCAAAACATTGGAAATGACATTTTTACCCTTGTTGATTTGTGTTTATGTTTAAATGATGATGTGTAACATGTGAAATGAAATATTTTTAATAAATAAAGTTGTATAATATTGCCATAAGATGATTAGTGATAAATGAACAGTAAAACATCGAAAATTCTAACCGACGATGGTGTTCGAATTTTGGGTTTTACATGGCCCCTACCTTGAAAACCCATTTCAACTTAGCCCACCATCCACAAAAATTTGACCCATCAAAACGTGGGCATTCAAACTTATGACCTCCTGAAATGTTGTCCACGGCGCTTGAAGGTCGAACATGTGATATGGTTCTCAAGTCCCCTTTAGTGAAGGTTGGTAATGGCTTTTTAAGCGAGAACCCAAGTGGAGGTCCCCCTATTACTCCTTTTCTTTTATTTGGTGCTTGCCCCGAAGAAGAAGAGACAACCACTTTCCCCATATATTGCTCAAATATGCCTTGCAACTCCATCTTAAACTCACCCCTAAACTCATCTTTCCACTAAGCTAAGTCAGTCTGTAACTTAGTCATTTCCTGTTGCAAATGACTCACTTCCTTTTGTAATCGTGTTGAGACTCCATCCCCGATCATGTAGGAAGGCCAAGCTCTGATACCTAGATACAAATTGGTTCTAGAAATCCAAAAAAACACAGAGAAAATGATTTGAAGAAGAAGAAAGAAAGATGTTTTTACTGATAATCAAATTCATAACCCTCTCTCCAAACATCATCTATTTTTAAGGACATAAGGTGTAACAAAATTGGAGTTTAGTTCAACCAGTTGTTATTGACAGCTGTACTCAGTACAACACACCGTTTCATTATCATAAAACTCAAAGTTTTTATTAAACTATAACCCACTAAAACTCCTCATTTTAATAACGATAAAAATGACTTGTATCATTAACTAACAATTTTTGTTAACTGAAGAGGCCAATTGTTTTTTTTGTCACCGAGGGCTCAATTGGGTGCACTTCTTTCATAAGGGTTCAATTGATTATTTTTATTTTTTATTGAGGGCTTTTATTTTTGGGTTAAATATAAAATTAGTACTTGAACTTGTCAACTTCTCCCAAATTAGTACTTAAAGTTGTTTTTATCCCAGATTGGTACCCGAACTTTTTTCCGTCAACTATATCGGTACCTAAACCTAACGGTGTTAAGTCTGTGACAGGTGGCAAAGTATGATTGTGACATGTGGCCTAATGACATCATGATGATGTCATTTCTTTTTTCTTCATTTTCCTTTCTCTTTTATTATTTTCTTTTCCCGTTTTCCCTTCCCTTTTATTTTTTTCCCATTTCCATTTAATTTTTTCTTTCCTCTCCACCTCTCTTTCCCAACCCTAGTCGCCACTAGCATGCACCACCGCCGCTCACATTACTTCCACTCTAATGCCATCACCGATCGGAGAAGCACCAAATGATCCACATTTCATTTCTCTCTCTTGCTTCTTCTCCTCTTCTTTCTACTTTGTTTTTGTTTTCAAAGCCATTCACTATCTTTGCTCTTTGCTGCTTTTCACTGTCGTCGCTTCATTGTCACTGCTCTGTAAAAATGATTTTAAGTTTAGTGAAACAAACCCCGCTCTTCAATTAGTTCTCTAAAGTAACAGAGCAACTCCATTTGTTCAGTCAACTCCAGCACCACAAAATTAGTTTTTTGTCTTTGCTTCTTAATTTCAAGAACCCAAAAGTTCGAAATGAGTCTTAATTTTAATTTGCTTCTCATCATTTTTTTTGTTTGGTTTTGTGTTATTATGGAATGATGGTTTTGTTTGATATGTTAATTTTTAAGGTTTTATTTGTGAAGCTCAGTTTCTAGTTTTTTTAATGGATTGATGTGTGTTCTAAGTTTGGATGTTTGATATGTTACTTTTTAAGGTTTTATTTGTGATGTTAAGTTTTTGATTTTTTTTAAATGGATTGATGGGTGTTATATGTCTGGATTTTTTTCTAATGGGTGTTTGATATGTTACTTTTTAGGATTTTATTTGTGATATTAAGTTTTTGGTTTTTTTAATGAATTGATGAGTGTTTTAAGTTTAGATTTTCTTTCTAATGGATGTTCTAAGTTTGGATTTCAATTTGTATTCCAATCCATGAAAATATGGAACAAAAACGAAATCAAAATCAGACGAGAAATAGAACACCATAGACCATCCAATTCCTTACTTGAAACATTAAACATAAAACTTCAAAGGAAAAAAATTGCAGTAAAGAAATGAAAAAAATTGCAATAGCCAAAAGGTAAAAGAAGTGGATGGGAAAAAGAAATTTCAAAAGAACAAAATAAAGAAAAATAAATGAAAGAGTTTTTAAAAATATAAATGAAATGGAAAATAATTAAAGGAGAATAGTTTTTCAGGCCAAATAGAGAATGACATGTGGCAACGTGTGAGTGGTCAATGCTGCCACATCAGCAAAAATTTAATACCGTTAGGTTCAGGTACTAAACTAGTTGACGGAAAAATAATTCGAGTACCAATCTGGGACAAAATAAACTTTAAGTACTAATCTGGGAGAAGTGGACAAGTTCGGATACCAATTTTATATTTAACCCTTTATTTTTAACAAAAAAAAGTTGTGCTAATTTTTTTGAGGTCAAATGGAGTTATTATTTGAATAAAACTCTAAACATATTAATTATAATTAATTAATATTAAAGTTAATTATGTTAATTAATTATTATTTTGAATGATATTACTTTGCATTAATTATGTAAAGTAAACCTATAGTGTAGGTTGAATATGTTAAAAATGCTCTAATTATTATTTGACAATATTCTATTATAATATTTGAATTGATAAATTAATATATTTTAATGGGGAAGAATCCACTTACACCGATGTAAAATTAAAAATAGTTTTACACCCTTCCATATATTTTTGTATGATTAACATTTTAACAATTCAACCTCATATTTCATATTCCATTCATGTAGATTATACATGTCAAATTTAACGTAAATTAACAATTTCTAACTAATTATTTTATATATGAAAAACTTTGGACTGTTTAATAAATATTAATATAAACATTTTTTTAGATCAATATGATAGAGATATCAAATCAATTCGAAAATTTACATACATGACAAGTACAACTATATCGATAAAAACAATGGTTGAATCATTAAAATATTAATAGTACAAAATATACGAAAGGGTATAAAACTGTAAGTGAATCCCTCCTCTATTTTAATTATAAATTTGAATTAAAAGTATAATATTTAAAAAAAAACTAATTAAATGTTAAATAAGTAAAATCACGTGTGACATTAAAATTAATTAAAAAAATTATTCCTGTAATTCGTTTTATTAAGTAAAAGATAACAAGATATTTGGTCTGTCTCCTATGTCTGCCTATATTAATGAGCAGCCACCCTCCTCCTTCATTGGTTGTTCTTTTGACACATAACTCTTATCTTCACATGCAAACAGATGCATAGATTACTGTATATAATCACAAATATTGGAGAGGGATGCATTGCATAAAAAATATAAAGAGGAATCACCACCCAGCATCTCCTTCTTTTCGGTTTTCGTTTTTACTTTTTCAAAAAATTAAAAGCTAACATACTTTTGGGGTTAACTCATCCATGACTTGCATAACTTTCCCCCAGCACCCGCTTGGGCAGTGTTTGGGACGTAAGGAAGACGCAGTGCAATGCATGCAATGAAATCTGCATAGACCACCTCCCACATGCACAAATATCCATTCACACAACAAACAGTGTATTATTATTTGGCTTTATTAAGTATAAACTTGGGGACCATGATAAATATTATATGTGTGTGAAACCATATAGTGAGGCATTTATTTATGTGAACTCTGCTGATGGTAAGATGGACCAGTAAGGACGCAAAAGCTGCCTCTAGCTTACATGGTCCTCTCTCTTTTTCTTTCATTGCAATCATCTTTTCCCTCCTTTCCTTCTAGCCACACATATATGCCCACTCACATCCTCACCTCTTCATGTCAGTATTAACTTCTTCTGCAACTTCCCCTCACACCTCATACATACATACATCTTCAGCTACAACAAATTAAACCTATTTTCAGAATATCTCCCTCAGAATAAATATACATATCTTTTCCAGCCCTCCATTATTGCTTTTTGTGTTGTTTCATGCCTTGCCCATGCTCTTCCCTCTCCCTTTCTCTCATGGCTCTTACTTGTCCTGATTGATAAAAAGAAAATGATAATTCTTGTGTCTTTCACATATATATAGTATATTAGAGAACAAAAATTACCCATTTCACATATAAAAAGTTAGTGTACTTTCATGCACCATTGGTTGATACAAAAACCAGACATGTTAAAGTTTACAAGTAGATCTACATGCTGACCCCAACACATAAACAAAGAAATCTATTGTCTTCTCTCTTCATGTTGTAACCCTCCCATCCCCATGCATGTTGTGCTGCCAATAAAACATCAGCTTTTCTTTTATTCTGGTTCTTGGGTAATAATTACATCGATTCTGCAAATAATCACTTAAATTTGCTATTTATTAGAACTGAAATTAATATATAATTTTAGTAAATAAAAAATAATTAAACCCCAACTTGGTAAGGAATTAAGGAATGGATTAGAGAGATTCCCATTCAGCAAAAAAGAAAAATGAAAACAGCCTTTGATATGAGTAAGAAGAGTACAGAATTCACATGAACCAATAGGAATTGATAAATGAAAAGGAGGTGATGCCTTTCACATCATTTACAGGAAAAAGAACAAGTTGGAGAATTTAAAATGCGTAGACATTGATACATACAATACAGACTCTCCATGTTTCTTCGGTAGATTGTCTCCAACGTCCCCCACTCTCCCACGGTGTATGAAAATTCATGGAAGGAGCCGTGTATAAATTTTATAATAATAAATTTTTATATTTGATGCATTAATGATAAATATTTATTGTCATTGGTCAAGTATGTGCACCCCATCTCCGAGATGTGAGATGTTGCATAATCCGTATGATAACTTAATAGTGTAGGTGTATAAGTTGTACTTAAAATATAAACGAATATCATAATTTTATAATTTAACCATTAAAACTCTTATTACATACCCGATATAATTTTTCTATTCATCTCGGATTCAATTATGGAGTAATTATTCGAGGCAAAATGTAGTTGAATGCATTTTGATATTTGTCCCATGTCGCTTTCTTTGAAGGAGTGCATTTGTGGGGGAGACATGTTGGGCTCAACAAAATATTTCAACAGACACTATGATCCAGCATCGTCACACCAAATTGTGAGGTATTTAATAGGTAATTAACCAATGATATATGTGTTTCTATACATATAAAACACCACAGTGTTTTTTTTTTTTTTTACAATATCAAATTGTTTGGTTCCGATTCAAATTAATTTTTATATAGTAAAATAATATTTTTTTTAAATTAATTATAAAATATTTTTTTGTTATATTTTAAATTTTAAAATAAAATTTCAAAATCAAATCCAAAATTCAAATCAAATATAAACAAGTTCTATCTCATCATTTCATATTCGATTCTGCGATATTTGATAATCATTGTCAATACATTGGTGTAAGTGTCTAGAGTAATCCTTTGTTTCATAGTCCCGAGGTT
Source organism: Gossypioides kirkii (assembly GCA_005610355.1). Lineage (NCBI taxonomy): Eukaryota > Viridiplantae > Streptophyta > Magnoliopsida > Malvales > Malvaceae > Gossypioides > Gossypioides kirkii. The sequence goes on along the minus strand of CP032254.1, from coordinate 13,329,529 downwards.
ATTTACAACCAGCTAAATAAGAATTCTCAGATGTATTAGTAGTAGCAAATGCCTCAAAGATGTAGTCATTGATTCTCCCAACAGATCACAATTATCGCGAGCAAACACATCAATTTAATAACGAGAAGCACATTTTTTTATGCTATTATCAAATTTCAATCCAATTTTATTTGAGATGTTGGTGAGTTGGGTTATCTATTTTTCATATTTCTTCTAATTAGTTTGTCAAAGAATACTGAAAATTATCTTTACACCGATGATCAAAATCTTGAATCACCTTTAACTATAGTTTCGTTACATTGATTTTCTTATATTTGAATATGGTTGTTTTAGTGTTGCTAGTATATTGAATAAATTGTGCTTGTGGATAATTTTGATAATATAGTTCTAATTATGCATTTAGAATGTTTATTCGATTTATGCATTTGTTATTTTTCCGGTTATGCTATAAATTTTATACATGTAGTAAGTTTTAGTTTTTTAAATTATTATAAAATAAATCATTTCAAATCATCGTTATTTATTAATTTAATTAATAATCAAACTCTGTCCTCTAGATCAATTATGAAAAATTTTCTTCTTAATATTGTATTTCTTTCACTAAAAACAACTTTTGAAAAATAATTTCAAAAAAATTTACTAGACAATAAAATATATTTTACACATATTCATCCAAATATTAAAAAATATCAATTTTCTTCAAATAAACAAATAAAGAAATACATTTTTCGAGAAATTATTTTTCATAAAAAAATTTACACCAAACAAACAAACTCAAAATATATTTTCTTTCCATTGATGTGTTTGGTAAGAAGGAAAAATCTTGATAGAGTTGTTATAGCTCTACCTTAAAGAAATAAAACAGACCATTGAGAGAGAAGAAGAGGCATCATTGATGAAATTACATAGAGTGGATATGGAAATGACTTGAATGGGACCTATGAAAAAAGTTGGAGATGTTGGATCCTCTAAGCATAGGAGAGAAATGAGACCCCATCTAAATCTTTGAGAAAAAAGGAATTGAAAATGTTGAGTTGATTGTACACATTATCCCATAAAAACTTAGCTGTTATTGGCCCAATTCCCACTTCTAGATCTAATAATAGATCAACTTTGACACCATACCAACATTACCAACAACCAATAAGTAACGAAACAGAGTGATTAGACAGATTTTGAGTTCCATCATAAAACAACACTGGACCCCATTCCTATCACGACTCCATTGGCTCAAACAGTGTTTCCAAGGTCTCCACATATTCTTTTAAAAAAATCATAGTAAATCCCTGCCCGTGAGGCCTGGGGAAAGATTTCGATATTGGAAGACTAAACATAGATGGTGCCTAGGATGATGCGGACAGGACTGGCGTAATTGGAATTTATAGTACGATGCAGTGATGGCCAAGTGGTGGGCGGATGTGTGCAGTGCATGACGGGAGTGATGTGGTTCATGGCATTTTAATTGTACTTAGATAGAAATGCATGCAGTGGATCGTGAATTCCCGTTCCCGCACATTATGGTAGGAGCGACTCATATGGTATTGTTACGAAGAAGAATGACAGATACTTTTCTCTTCAACAAGCTTTGTCTCATCTTTGTTTGTGGCTTGAATTATTGTTGTTATTCTTACGAAATTAAATCAAGATACATGTGCAACCAATTATTCTAAAAGCTTGAATTGATTGGAAAAGTTTCAATTATTATATCCAAATTCTAACAATGCCCTAAATTAGAATATATATATATATATATATATATATATAGGGGTGAAACCAGGGCTAGCAAGTGCCCTGACCTCCTTAAAATAGAAATTTTTTTATTTAGATACTTAAAATTTTAAATTAATAAAGGTAAAATTGTACTTTAGCCCCTCTAAAAATGATAAAATTTTAATTTAATCTTTTAAAAATTGTACTTTTACTATCGTAAAAATTACAATTTAACTTCGGCTCTCCTAAAAAAATTTTCTGGCTTCGCCCCTATATATATATATATATATATATATCTTAAGCTAGAATTTAAATAATCAAAATTATAGTAAAAAATAAGACTAAACAACATAAATAGTTACCTAACTATCAATTTTTTTTTTTAGGCACTCAAAATAAAAAGTTTGCAATTTAAGCACTTATGTTATATAGTTTGATCATTTTTATCACTCCCGTTAAAATCACAAATGACAAGTTGATGTGGCAAATTAATAGTTAAAAAATCGGTGTAATAACAAATTTAGCCATCAATTTTTACATATTATATCAATCTAGTTATAATTTTTTAAAATTTAACCTCAAAATTTATAAATGTTTTCGATTTGATTAGAATTTAAAAAAAAATCATAGAAATATATAAAAACATAAATATTTTCAAAAATATAATAAATTTAAATTTTATATTAATATTAATGTTAAATAAAATATAAAACCCCTCCCCCACAAGCCAATTTTTTTAACTATAATATCGGCTTGTCATTTATGATTTTAAGGGTTGACCAAAATGACTGAATTATGTACGTGAGCGCTTAAATTCTAAACTCTTTATTTTGGGTGCCTAAAATGAAATTTTTTTATAGTTGAATGACTATTGTATAGGTTACCCAAAAGATAAATATGATAAAATTATCAATATATATATAAACTAGATTATGGTACACTCGTGGGTGATAACAATTATTTAATAATTTTTTTAAAAAAAATTGATATAAATATTAAATATATCTTTAATTGAATCGATGTATCTTGACTTGTATGGAGTGATGATTAAAGCTCTTGTTAAACGTTCAAGAGTCAAACCTTATCACCCCATCCCCACCCCAATATTATATAAAAAAAAGTATTGCAAAAAATATTATATCAAATAAAATTGAGAGAATATTTGGATTCGAATCCCCTTATGTATATGTATTTTCTAGGTTTTATATAAAAACATAAAAAGAATAAAAATACCCTCAAATAAAATTGCTCAAGAAGTTGTTAAGTTGAAGTAGTAATTTTATATTTAATCCTAAAATTTTCACTTCATTGATAGAGAGGGGTTATATAGGCGGAAGGACCTAAACCTTAGGTCAATGATGCTTTCTTTTCTGCATTCCAACCCCTCCCCCCTCTGTTTTGGTTTCATCTTCATTCAGGCAGAAAATTCTTACAAAGTGAACAAGAAACATGAGTAGACCTTAGAAAGAAACCTATGTCAAAAATGGAAATCAATTCCTAGTCTCATGTTTAGAAGTGATACATTTTGTGTAGAGAGTTTGAAATAATATAAAAAAATTTATGTTAAATGAATTGAAAGTAAACTATTCAACTGCGAGGGCTAAAGCCCCTAGCTGCCTTTTCTTTCGTCTCCGCAATCAACTGTATTCATATCATATGATTGCTGTCTTGTATTTTTACCATTTTTTATCTTTCCCTTTTACCTTCAATAAGACACCTTGGTCATAACCATCAACTTTCTTAACAAATTCATACACTCAAAAGTACTTAATTAGCATCATATGAATGGTTTATAGACTGTAATTTCCCATTTCTTCTGTATAAAGTGCCAAAAAAATCTTAAATTTTGGTCAACGAAACAAATTTACAATTAAAAAATAATAATTTAAATTGGGCATGAAATTTTGGGCTTAACTTTTTCTCCTCACCTACAAACCAAAATAATGATTTTTACAAGAAATTTGTTTTTCCCTCAAATATTTTAGGCTTGTGAGCTCCAAAAATCCCCATGTTGTATTTTCTGTGATGGGCCGTCCTACCACACAATCCAACATGGTAGGTTGTTTTGTGGTGGATTGGCTGGCAGGAATCACGGCTTGGTTATGATGTGGAAGGAGGGACGTCTCTGGATTTGCAGCCATTTTAACATGCTGGTCCAGCAAAATGGACAAGTTAGATCAACGCATACGGGCTTTTACGAGCATAGTCATAAATTCAATTTAATAAAATGATTTTTAGTTATCGTCGAAAATTAAAATTTTAAAAATCGAGTCATTTTATGATATTTATAATAACAAATTTTTTAAGAAAAATACTAGGGATGTCGGCCCTCTTTTATGCCGAAAGATTTCGGTCTCTCCGATATTAAATCTAATTATATGTATTTTTTAAACTTTTAATTTAATATTTTATAATTTAATCCAACTCAATACATATTTTTTATTTCTCAAAATAAATATTAATTAATTAATTTAATTAGATAATTTAATTTTCTAATTAAATAACTTTTTCAATCTAATTTTAATTCCATTAAAGTCATGACCACTTTACTGTAAAAAAAATTATGGGAAAATATATTTAATTTTCATATTCAATAGATTCACAATGACTAGTAATTTAGTTTCATTTTCGAACTTCAATTAATTAATTAATAATTAATAATTCGAAAACCATAAATTAATCTCAAGTAATTTCTATACTCAATGAGAAAACATATAGATTTGTGAATGTGACTCATTTATCTAACTTCATCATTTTTATCCATTTCTGTTCATTTGATTTTACATGTAATTCATTTTTTGTTTTAACAAGCTAAGCGGAGGGACCAATTGAACATATGTAATTAGAGCTCAAATAATTTATAATTAAGTTCTAGCTTTTCACCTATTAATTATAAACTTATATAGTCACAAAGTCATTCTACTATAGTATCGTAATTGAGCTCTCTCTAGTTACATACCATTTCGAAAGCTATTCAATTAGTGTTCGTCCAATAACTTTTTCATAAGTGTGTTACCTTCAATGTATATCCTTAATATTTTGGGGATAATTTTTTTCTCTCAATATGATCTTAAAAACCTTAAAACGTAAAAATAAAATTCTTCAAAAGTGTTATGAGTTATACTCTTTAATGGGTGTATTATGTAAGGTTGTAAGAGACGCTATTTATAGACTAAATTGTAGGTCAAATAATAATAAAATAATATAAACTAATTAGAGTTTGATTGAAACAAATAAATAGAGTTTAACTAAAAAATTATTTCTCAAATTTAATTTAAATATGAGGCATTTTTAACACTCCTAACAAAATTCATTCAATTCAGGGTTAATTTGGCATTGTTTTTGAGAAGTGTTTTTAAAAAGTGATTTTGAAAAGTACTTTTGAGACATGTGTTAAAAGTGCTTTTGAAAAATAAAATGACTATTTTAAACATGTGTTATAAAGTAATAAATAAACATTTAAATAATGTTCAAATTAGTTAATATTATGATATTTTAATAAAAATATAGAAAAATAATTTATTATAATTTGTTGTTAATATTTTAATATATGAAAAATAAATTTTAAATATTTTTAAGCAATAAATCAAAGAAGGGAAAGTATCATGTGTTGGAGGGGTAAAAACGTAATTGAGTTGTCAAAAGTGCTTTTGAGATGGAAAAATTAAAAATTTTAACTTATCCATTTGGGGGAAAATGCTTTTGAAAAACAAAAAAATTCTTTAAAAAATTACTTATTTAGCATTACTTTTGATTCAAAAATATTTTTCATGTCAAAAATGCTTTTAAAATGCACTACTAAACAAAGTCTCAACATCAGTGGAGTATGAATGAAGCAGCAACTCCCTAATTTGTGCTGGGCCAAAATTATACCATCTTCCTTGAACATATGCCTTACGGAAAAGCTTGCTCGAAGGCTTATTGACAGACTTGAGAAGATTAACATTGAACTCATAAACCACCTCCTTGACATATCATTTTACAAAAGCGAAAGATCGTAGAAGGTCATTCTTTTCAAGGATAACACCAATACCTTGTTTCTCGAAACTTCTTTCATCTATATTCTGATATTCAATGAAGTGTTTCTTTGCAAAGAGCTAATACCTATTGGTGCAAGCAGTTGACAAAAAGGTTTGCTTCTTCTTTTGCAGTAGAGCATATTCTTCTTTGGAAGAGGGATCAATAGTGACTTTGCTAAACGAGATTTTTTAGATACAATACAAAGTGGAACATTTTGAAAGCTTTCATAATGATTTCTGCAAAATAAATTAATCCCACTTTCCATTAAAATAAAAGGCAAGCTTTGGTGCACGTATACAGCAAGTAAGCGAAGGCAATGCCCCATGCCTTGGAATAAAGAGAAAAGAGACTTGCTCAAATGGACTTTGTTCATTCTTAATCGTTTGATAAACCCATGCCATGGTTACATATATGAATGTTTAGGACTTCAGATCACCATAGATTTCAACAATGGATGAAACTTCTTTAATGACTTTTCATGAAAATGCTTGATTAGACCTTATTTATTAACTTTTATTACATTACATATTTAGAGATTTTTTATATGAATATGAATATGGTTTTTTTATACTATGCTTAAAAATTATTCATAGCTCTTACTTATTTTGGAGGATAAACGTGTTTCAACTTGCTGAAAACCCCATCTTATTTTAATAACAATACTGATATCAATTGAGTTAAGATTCAGTGGACAATACATATATGATTTTTAAATATATATTTTTTAAAATTTTGAAATATAAATGTATTATCACATCTAACACTTACCCAAATTTCGCTTTAACATGCAACCTTGAAAATAAATACCTTTATAAAAAAGGATTGTATGAAACTATAATTCCATGTCATCCCTATCCCTTTTCAAATCTGATTTATCATTCCCATGTTGAAAAGGGATAGAGATGACATGATTCACTGTTTCATACAATCTCTTCTTAGATATATGATGACTGACGAAACCTTGCATTCAACCGTTGGTTGTAATGGATAAAGCATGGATTAGAATTAAAGCATATATCATGGTCTTAAAATAATTTATAACAACCAGTTATCCAACACCCATTTCTTTTAGAGGAATCATCTAAGCAGTTTCCTAGTTAGCTTTTAATTAATTTATTATCTGCTTGGTTTTTAAGTTGATTAGTTATTCATAATTAGTTGAGTTATGAAGCCATTTCTTCTATCTATAAACCTTTATTTATGCCACTTTTAAAATACCTAGCTGGGTGGGATGGAAAGATTTCATTCAGATTGCTATAGTGCATAATCATCCGCAATTTATTCTTCTTAAGGTTCTTGGTAAGGCCTCTAATAATTATTTTTTATTTCCTTTGTCTATGGTAGTCCTGATTGCAATAAACGTAAGTCTCTTTGGGATGCTTTAAATAATGTCTTACCTCTCAACTCATCACCTTGTTTAATTATGGGTGACTTTAATGCTATTTTATCAGCTAACGAGAAAAAAAATCCTACTGTCAAAGGAAAGCATTGTAATTGATTTGGCAATTTTATAGATTCTTGCTAGCTCCAAGACTTGGGTTACACGGGTCCTTCTTTCACTTGGCATAAAACAGGTACTCACGAGAGATTAGATCGAGCTTTGGCCAATGACCCTTGGGTTTCAGCTTTTCCTCTTCATAGGGTCTTCCATCTTCCTCAGATCAAATTTGACCAAAGGCCTATCCTTTTAAGGACCAAAACCGATGTGGAGCTTTTTCGAGGGAGACCTTTTAGATTCTTAGCTAGGTGGACGAAGCATGCCTCTTTTTCTTTATTTGTAAAAGATAAGTGGAAATTTTTCGGTTATTTGGCTAGCTCTCTATCTAATTTAACCTTGAAGGTCAAAGAATGGAACAAGACGGTTTACGGTTTTATTGGCACCCGAAAAAGACGTCTCATGAGCTCTCTTTCCAACATTCAGAGAGCCTTAGATAATTCTAGCTCTAGCCACCTTGTCCAGTTAGAGAAGGCGGTACGAGACAAGCTGGAAAATCTTCTTGACCATGAAGAACTTCTCTAGAAACAAAAAGCTACATGCGATTGGCTGTATCTTGGCGATCGAAATACCAAGTTTTTTCACAGTCGAATGCTCCAAAGAAGAAAATATAATCGTATAGCGGCTTTTTCTATTGACAATGAAGAGTGGTGCACCGATCAGGATACTCTTCAAAATGCCGCTGTCTTGTACTTTGAGAAGTTTTATGGTGAACCTCCGGAGACCATAGGCAACCTTTCTAAGAGCATCTTTCCGAGGCTTAGAAGACAGGATACTGACTTTCTTGGTAAACCAGTGGCAAACGAAGAGATTAAAAGAAGCCTTATATGACATGGACCCTTTGAAAGCCCCAAGCAATGACGGATATCAGGCTATTTTCTTCCAGACTTAGTGGTACATTGTGGGAAACTCTATTTGTGATTGGGTGCAAGATATCTTTACTAGGAAGAGTATCGATCCAGAGCTCAACAACGCACTGTTGGTTCTAATCCCTAAGAAGAAAGACCCGTCAAATTTTAGTCACTTTCGCCCAATTAGCCTCTACTCTGTTATGTACAAATTGGTAATTAAGGTAATTGCTAATAGATTTAAATTAGTCTTTCCTAACTTCATTTCGCATGAGCAAACATGTTTCATTGCAGGGAGAAATATTTCAGACAATGTTATCATTGCGCAAGAGGTTATCCATTCCATGCGGAAGGAAAAGGGAAATAAGTGGACGGCTGTTAAACTTAATCTCGAAAAAGCTTATGATCGAGTCAGTTAGAATTTTATTGATACGTCGATTCGGGTTGCTAGCATTCCGGACTATCTTAGATCTGTCATCATGAAGGCTATTTCCTCAACGACCATGTAAATTCTGTGGAATGGTGTCCCTTCGCCAAAATTCACCCCTTCTTGAGGAATAAGGAAGGTTGTCCTTTATCGTCGTACCTTTTCGTACTTTGTATGGAATGGTTAGGCCACATTATCCAAGCAGAGATCGTTAATGGCCAGTGGCGTCCCATTAGACTTGATAGATCGGGATCGGATTTATCTTACCTATTCTTCGCAGATGACCTTATTCGTTTTTGCAAAGCTAAGTTGGATCAAGTACACCTGCTAATGGGTATTCTGAAGACCTTTTGTGGCATCTCAAGCCACAAGGTCAGCTTAAGGAAGAGTAACATTTTCTTTTCTAAAGGCATGGACATAAATCTCAAAAATCAAATCAATCAGGTGCTCGGATTTCAAGAGGTTCAAAACCTTGGAGTGTATTTGGGTGTTCCTTTACTCCATGAAAGAGTTACCTCTAGCACGTTTAGTTTTGTTGCAGACAAGGTGAGGCGCAAGCTTCATAATTGGGAAGCCAGGAAACTGTCCACTGCCGACCGGATCACCTTTGCTCAATCAGTGCTTCTGGCCATCTCAAATTTTTTCTTGCAAACTATGCTGATTCCCAAAGGAGTCTGTGCTGAGATTGAAAAACTTCTGTGACAATTTATCTGAGGTGGAGGTAATGGTCGTTCTATAATGACCCTCGTTGGATGGGATTCTATTTACCAACCTAAATCTCGTAATGGGTTAAGACTTCACCATATCCATGATCAGAACAAATCTTTTCTTATGAAGTTGGGATTCCATCTTGCCTCAAACTCAGAGGCCTTGTGAGTTAAAGTTTTTCGTACCAAGTATAGACTCAAAGAACAAGTCCCCCCTTCCATTGATAGAAGTCAATGCTCTCACTTGTGGCGGTCCCTTGCTAAGGTATGGCCTCTTCTTTGCGAACACTTGGCTTGGTCTATAGGGGATGGTACTAGCATTCGTTGTTGGAAAGACTCTTGGGTACCTGGTTCAAACCCTTTACTTTCGTTTATTCCTGCTCATACGAATTTAAACCTTGATTGTACCCTTAGCGACTTGGTATTGTCCGATGGATCCTGGAATTTGGATCTCTTTCGACTCTGGTTGCCTAAAGAGATGATTCAAAGGATTGTTAGTATTCTGCCTCCCTACTGTTTTATGGGCCATGATAGAGTCATTTGGTCTTCTTCTGCATCGGGTGGTTTCTCGATTCGTAGTGTGTATTAGGCCATGCAACAAAACTCTTGGAATCCGAAATACGACCATTGAAAGATTATCTAGAAATTCCAAGAGCCTTAGAGAGTCCGTTTCTTTCTTTGGCTTGCCTATAAACAAAGGCTCCTCACGAATTTCGAGAGAAATAGAAGAGGATTGTCTCAAGATAGCTCGTTCTCTATTTGTGGTAACACTTTGGAAGACATTATTCATGTCCTTCGTGATTGCAAGGTCGCAACGGAAGTTTGGAAGCAAGCCATCCCTTTGCAACGTCAAAATAGGTTCTTCTCTGACCCCCTTCATAAATGGTTATCTACTAATCTTAGTCATCTCCCGTGTGTGCAGGATCATGGAATTCCTTGGTCGAATCTTTTTGAACTTATTGCTTGGAGACTTTGGAAAAACAAAAATCTTGTTGTGTTCCAAAGCCTCACTTGGGCAGCTTCAGAAATTGTGAAGGCCTCTACTAGTTGGGTGCAATAGTTGGAATCAACCCAAAAGTTTTACAAAGCGAGTGCTCATAATATGAAGACCCCTCAACACAAGGCTGGTCAATGGGTTTATCTTTTTGTTGATGAGGCTGTTGAGAGACATAGTGGAAATGCATCGGTGGGAGGCGTCATTCGAGACAACGAAGGGAATTGGATCTTAGGATACAATCGATATGTGAGCAAGTGTTCGCCTTTCGAAGCAGAGCTTTGGGCTATTTTTGATGGTCTTCTCTTGCTTTTAAATAAAGGCTATGGTCAATTCGTCATCCATACAAACAACGTCGAAGTAGCTAGCGTTTTGAAAGACAATCACATTGAAGACACAAGAATTACAATCCTTCGAAGAGTCCAAAGAACTTTTCCATTTGAAGGACAGTGGAAGATAAGATTAATCCCCAGAGAAGACAACAAGATCACTGACTACTTAGCAAAGGTGTGCCTTAAATGGAGGTCGAGCTTACAAATTTTCGATGAACCTCCTAAAGAAGTTTTAAGCTATCTACAACAAGCCAAAACCCATGGATTCTTGAGGCTATGACTTAATGTAATTTGTTTTATTTCTTTTCACAAAAAAAAAAAAAAAAAAAAAACCAGTTGGCATTACATTATAAAGAGAAGGGTTCTACATAAATTATTATAGCAACTACTTGAAATTCTTAGAAAGCTTGCCATAGTCTTCACTTTCTGAGGGCCGATCATTTATTCAATTTTAAAATTAGGACCCCTAATCTTTAATTATGACCCACTAGCAATAATATATATTAAAATTTAAGAGTTTCAATTTAATGCATATTTTTTAGCAACATAATAGAAAATTTTGTGAAATCGTTGATTAAAGCATCAAACTTAATATAAAAAGATGAAATAGAGAACTTTCATATGCAAATCTTATACATACTTGATATTTATAAGGTTTCAATCATCATAAATTACGGAGATATAATCGCACCAACTAAAACTGAAATAATTTACTTTTAAAAGTTATATTTGTACTGCTCACTAGGGTTGGGGATGAGGCGGTAAAAAAGTAAAAGGTAAAAACAAACCCTCTTCGCCATCTCCATAATTAACGCTATAATTGTGGCGCTAGAAAAGCTTCCTCTTTTTTCTTTTGCCCATTAGTTAAAGCTTACTTAGAACTCTCACTCAAGGGAATAATAATAATATAGCTGTCAACTCGTTTGAGTTCTTCGTACTATCAGTAAACGGATTTGTCGGATACCCCATGAAGCAACGGTCGAGATTCGCTTTCCTTCATGCCCACGTGGCAGCATCTCTGAAGATCTTTGAATGTAGAGAAAGGACCCCAGTTTGATGAAGAATCTGATCGGGATACGACTCCCAGAATCTCTTCGAACAACGACTCATCGCATGGGATGATTAATGGTCCCATGTTTTTGAAACCATACTCTTCTTCCGTTTGTACCAGGAGTTTTTTGAAGATTGGGTGGTTTAGGTACGTCGCGCGTACGATATATCTCCTCAGACTTGTGCCCACACACACCGCCACGTGTCCAGCAGGAACATCAGACGGTGCATCTCCGTTATTGTCGTTCATCGTGTTGTTGCTGGCCGTTATGCTGGCTTTCCTTCGCCACTGCTTCAGCATTTGTCGGATGCGGACTATTCGACGAATTTTCTGGCACTTTCCCACCGAATGAGACATTTTTTCCCAAGAAAGTGACAGAAAAAAAGTGAAACCAGAGCGTGTGGCAACTTTTTCCAATTTTTGAGTTGAATTTAGGCTGGAAGGAAGTATTTTAAGGTTAAGGATGAAAGAAACTGCCCTTGGAAGTGGAGATAATTACGAGATTGTGTCTTTCATTTCAGTTGGTGTCGTCGCCATGTGATCACCTATTATCATAAATTAATGAGAGTTTAATTATGTTTTAATTTATTAGACTCACTTATTAGAAAAATAAAATAAAGAAGTAGAATTGAATATATGTGAAAATGAAAGTTTGAGGTATAGTTTTACTATACAAGTTGAATTCGTATAGGATCATGAGTCATTTTATCATATAAGTTAAATTCGTATAGAATTATGAGTCATTTTAACTCTTAAAATTGTGTATAATCGAAAACTTCTTGAATTCTTATTCTACTCTTTCTTTGCGTGATTTTTTTCACATAAAATTTTTTTACGTAAATTTATTTTTTTTTCTTATTGCTTTACGATCATTTTTATTGTCATTATCGATATATATAACATAATCAATTCTTTATTTTAATTCATTAAAATTTTATTTTATTTTGTATTTGTTTAGTTTCAATTTTCAACTTAACTTCTTATTTTATTGACAGTTTTGAATTTTAAATACAATAATGATAATAAAACTTACTCTCGAAAAACAATGAAACTTTTATAAAAATATATCAAAGCAATAAACAATTAATTTGTTACATCTAGAGTTGATAATGAGTCAGATCGGATTCAAGTCGGATCAATATAAAATTTTAGACTCGTTTTCTAGGTTTGATCCGTTTCAAAAAATAGATCTAAAATTTTATCCAAGCCCGATCCAAATAAAATATTAAATTCGAGCTCAACCCAGTTCGTCTGTATTAAAAACTTTTAATATTATTTTTATATATAAAAAAAATTAAAAAAATATAATACATCAAATACACTAAAAACATTAAAAAATGTTTTCAACAAATTGAAAATACTTTAAAAAATTATACTTGAATAACACTAAGATAGTTGCAATATAACAAGCAAATACCTCTAAAATAGTAACAAAATTAACAATAAAACAAGAGTTATACAATATTCAAACAATATTAACAAAATAGTAGCAAAACGACACCAAACGGAAAAATTTTAGGCAAATTTCGGGCAAAAAAAATCTTACCCAAGCCCAGACTCATTTAGAAAATGGATCTTATTTTTTGTCCAAGTTTATTTTTCGACAGACCTATTATTTTGCTCATAGGTCGGGTTGAGTCTATCTATAATATTGGTGCATTTTATGTTTGTTCAAATTTAACCTAACCCTAAATATGAGTTTAAAATATTACTCAAGTCCATCCATATTTTTAAATGATTCTCAAGTTCATTTTAAGCTACTCGAATTATTACTAATTTAATATTTAATATTTAGTATTTTAGATGATTTTTTATTAAAATTTTAAATTTAGACAACTCAACATAATTTTTAATGTTTACATTCTATTGCATTAGTTTTATGTGATATAAACTGTATAATATATAAAAATAAATAAAATAACAAATTCAAAAGTATAAAACAAGCCAGGATGGATTAGATTCCAGCCTTGAATGTTGAAGTCCAACCCACATTTTAAATGAGTTTTTTTTCTTTTTCTTTTATTTGCTCAAGCCGAATCTTTTGAATCTCTTACTTTTGTCCGAATCTTTTTATATTTTTTTGTAGATCTTTAAACTTAAATGAATAATCCAACCCATAAAAAAATCTATTGATAACGTATCTATATACTACCGATTCATCAAATATTAGTCTTATAAAATAAGCATGAGTGGTCAAATGAAAATAAACAAATTTTGTTATCAATAAAAATAAATCTTGACTTTTTTAAAATATTTCATTTTTGTTTTATTAAATGTCATTAATGTTCTAAATATTAAATAGCATTAATTCTTTTTTTTTTTCTCAAGTTATCTATTGGATCAAGTACAATAATTAACTTTTCGCAGGTGGATGCTGACCACAAGTTTTAGTATTAATCTTTAATTTATTTATTGAAAAGTAAATAATTTTGATCTTAATTCAGTTTTTATTCTTTATCAAATCATTAGCCTTCTGGGTGAAACATCCACTTCAAGGAGGTATTTATGAATTACGAATTATGGGCAGCAACATTTCTCAATGGCTTCAAGCTTTATGATTGCTCCTTATCAGTGCTCAACTAGCAAAAAGTGAAACACTAAATTACCCCCTTTTTTGTTATATTTTTTTTAATGACATCGAAATTATTATCAATATAAGAGAATATGAATTTAAACATATTAAAATATATTTATCCTTTTATTTAAGGATTAAGAAAAGTTATGGGTAATTCTAGATATTAATTAAATAAAAAGAAAGATACAAAATTTAATAGAGTAAAAATATAGTGATAAATTTACCCTTAGTTCATATATATGATGACAAATATCAATTAAGTAAAATATAATGATAAATTTCAATTTACACTTAAAATATATTAACCCATTTATATTAAAGATATAAAAATACATAAAGCATTGAAAGGATAAAAAAATGGGTTTGCTAAACGAGATTTTTGAGAAACAATACAAAGTGGAAAATTTTGAAAGCTTTGATAATGATTTCTGCAAAATAAATTAATCCCAGTTTCCATTAAAATAAAAGGCAAGCTTTGGTGCAAGAATAAAGCAAGTAAGCGAAGGCAATGCCCCATGCCTTGGAATAAAGAGAAAAGAGAGACTTTGTTCATTCTTATTCATTTCATAAACCCATGCCATGGTTTAAAAGTATATGTAATGATTGTCGAAACCTTGCATTGAACTGTAGTCTATAATAGTTAAAGGATGGATTAGAATTGAAGCATATATATATATTTCTTAAGGTATTAATCTTAAAATAATTAATAACAACTAATTATCCAACACCCATTTCTTTTGGAAGAATCATCTTGTTTAAAGTAAGCATCTATCTAGCTAGCATTTTGTTGATGCATGGTACCAATGAGAGTAGAGAAAAAAAAAAGAAGGGACGATATTGAAGAAGGTCGGTTCACCTATTTTAATGTCGAGAGTCATAAAAGTAGAGGGACTCGGGTAGAGGAGACCAAGAGCTTAGCGTGTTAGGATTTTATGGGTTTAGAGTGGTTTAGCGTGTTAGAATTTTTCTCGTGAAGGATACGAGGCACATGGGTAATCAAGCACTGAATGATCATTCGGACAGTACAAGATGTCCCTTAGACCGGTTCTAATGTTGTCACGTGTCATAATCGAGGTAAGGTATAACACATTTAATTAATTTATTATTTGCTAAAGTTAATTAGTTATTCATAATTAGGTAAGTTAAGGATTCACCTCTACCTTCTCTTCTATCTATAAACCTTTATTTATGCCTCTTTTAAAGGACTTAGTTGGCATTACTTTAAAAAGAGAATGGTTCCACATAAATTATTTAAAGCTCTTAGAAAGCTTGCCATAGTCTTCAGTTGATGAGGGCCGACCATTGATTCAAAGTTAAACAACTTAGAAATCAGGACCCTGAATCTTTAATTATGAACCACTAGCAATAATATATATATTAATGGATAAGAAGATTAGTACACAAAGAAACATAAGCTCCAATCATCAAGCCACAAAATCTGCAGCTGAAGATTAAGTTTGATTGAAACTTCCAAGTAAAATTTGAAAAGGGTCGAGTTAATATTTGAATGGCAGTTAAGAAAATAATTGGAAATTTTTAATGGCAGAAACAAGAGACAAATGTTGTCATTTCCTTCACCCATCTTCCAAATCATGTTTAGTCAAAAGGGTGTGTTGGGAGAGGATGATAGCCATGAGCCGCCACAATCTAAGCTTAAGTTTTCCAGCAAATGGATGAAAGGTTCCAAGGAGGAAGATGTAGACTCAAATGCAAGTAGAACTAAAGCTAAGCATGCTAGACTGTTACAACATTTGAATGTAGAAATTTTAAGTATTTGGATAAGCAGATCACAAAGAGGAGGATTCTCAATGCTCAATATAGGGCTGATATTCAGGCTCCTGCACTCTCGATGCTTTTTGTCCAAAACAAGGGGGAGAATGAGCTACTGAGTGCTAAGTTTGAGGGGGATCGTGGAGCTGCCACTGCTACTATTTTGTTGTGGTTGTTTGTTTTTGGTTGGCCATTGGATAATCCTTAAGGGCAACGTTCAATGCCTATCAAGCTTAAAAGTCCGAATACTCAATTTCTTGATTGTAGTAATACCTTCAAAATTTTTGGTACTATTTTAGGATAGGACACAAGAAATTTTAGAGGAAATATAGAAATGAGTTAGATAAAGAAAATCTTTAAGGAATTAAAGTAATATTGGATATGGAAATCAATTTAGAAATTATGAATGAAAAAAAGGACTAAATCATAAATTTTAAAAAGTTGAACGATTAAAATACAATTTGACCAAATTGAGAAAATATGAGGTATTGATGATTATTTGACATGAGAATGACTTGGAATAAGAATTCATACAATGAAAATCTTTTTGGGATTAAATTTGGAAAATATTAGAAAGTACAGGGACGAATTTGCAATTTTTTTCATTTCCATTGTGGAAAGGACATAAGTGTAATTTTTACCACCTAGGGACACATATTAGAGAATAAATATGGTTTATGAAGTTTGAGTTTGATAAGTGCCAATTTTTTTTGTGAAGAAAGTGTAATAAGAGGTAAAAAAAGGGATTAAAGTGTAAATAGCTTAGAAGTTAAATTGCGAATAAAACTTTAAAAATACAATGTTTGGAAGAGGAATGAACAATTAACCTTAGTTTTAGGACTACAACAGATGGGGTTTCTTGATGTTTAAGAGAAGATGATTAGACCCACATTAATCTGAACATACACAAACTTATGATTCAACAACACATAGGTTGGGCTTTTTCTTTTTTGCTAATGTGGATTTCCCTAAACTACAGAGCAGTAAGTCTTCTTATTTGGTGCCACTCACCATCTCTCTCCATACCAAATCATTCTACATGGATCTCTCTCCATTCAAAATGCTAGTCTAGGTTGGAGGATTCTGGATGTTAACACTTAACAGCACCCAAAACTAAACATTCATAATGTCATTGCAAAATGAAAAATAGTACAACTTTATTCCTACTTGCTGGATGTTCCATTCATATACATTTATTCCTACACCAAACTCAACTCCTGCATGCATGCGACTCACTGCGAACAAAACTCCTCTGCTTCAGCGGTGAGCCTTTGCTTGGGCTTTCTTTTCTGACTTTGCCTTCGCCTGGAGGATTAAAATAAAGCAAATAAGTAAACGATTCTCTTTGATATGTCTCCCAGATTCATCTGTAATACAGAGGCAGAAAAAGGAATGCTCTCTTGGCAGCTACTTCACCCTTTTTCCCCTCAATGAAGAAGTAGATCTAAATTACCAGTTTCCACCAATATGAAATTACAACCAAACATACAGAAAAAGAGAAAAGGGGAAGTACCTTGAGGTACTTGAGCTTAATGCTCCCATAAACGAGTCCAAAAGAGAAAGCAGATGCACGAGCAACCTATGACAATAATAATAAATTTTCAATTACCTACATTTGATCTAACCCCCCTAAAAATACAGTAAAAGTAATTACGAGAGCGAGGGTGCTGGTGCCGGAGTAAGGTCCAGGAGGCGGCGCCATTGCTTTCCTTTGTTTTGATTCTGAGTCTGCAGTGACGGAAGGAAAATATCAAAGCTTTGGCCTTATAAATTTATAATTCCAATTTGATCGGAGGGTAGTTTATGTTTTAGGTCATTAATTCACTTTGAGCATTTTCGAGTCAAACAAGTTAATTCTTAATTAATGATATTAACTACTAGGCCTGAGCTGGGAGATGGTGTTGTTTGGTCAACTAGTAGGGTGATGTCTAAACAAATCCCATGACTGGTGCGGAAGGGTAAGGCTAACAGGCCTAATGTGAATATCAATTTGGTCGGATTAGCTAGTGTGGAGACATCTAAACAGGCCTCTGGCCCTGTGGATGCGGACAAGGCTGATGAGCCTAATGAAGCTACAAGCAATCTCACCTCAAAGATCCTTCTTAATGCCTCTAAGCCTTTTACGGGCAATATAATTTGTCTTTTGAACATAACTTGGGAGCCAAAACCCACTTCAATCCTACCTTGGAAGGACTTATGGGGTCATTATATCGTACTAATATGTTACATGTTTGATAAATTCATTATAGTAGAATTAGAATGATTCATATTTTAAAGAGTACATGAAAGAAAAAAATATTAATAATCTTAATTATACAAATTTTTATGATGATAAGGAGTACATGTTAAATGTTAAAGAGGAAATAATCCAACAAATATGAGATGTTAGAGCAATTAGATAAAATTGTATATGATGTTTATTTTTCTTGTTATTTTATTAGTTATCATATTATCGATTAGTTTCTTGAACTAACATATTACATATGGTTATTTGCTTTCAATTTTCATTACTATTTTAGAAAAAAATGTTTATCGTGTTGATATTTTTTGTAGTGATTAATATATATTTTAAAAACTATAAATTATGTAATCGTGTAATTACGATTTGTAATTACAATTTGTACTACAAAATACGACATCAAAAATTGTGATGTAATTACACTCTACCAGCCAAACACGTCTAGTAATTACTCTTTCATCCAATTACTATGTACTGTCCAAATAGACCTTAAGAATTGGAAAGTATAATTGGAGTGCTCCAATTATACCCAATTAAGTGAATCCACAAATTACAATGGTTAGCCAAATATGCGACGCCTGTGTAATTATAAGCAATTACATCCAAATCTAATTACTTTCACTTTCCAAACACTACCTTAATGTGAACTTTAATCCCTTGAATTATGCTTAAGTGAGTCTTCAATAAAGAATCAAATATCTAGATATCTTGTAGGAATGTACTTTTAGAAACAAAATCTCTTTAATGAAGGAAATTGAATTACACAAAAAATCTTCAAAAAAATATTTGCTTGACCCATTTTCTTCATAAGATAGTGTTTAGAAAGCCACTTAATAATTGAATTTGAGTGTGATTGTTTGTAACTATATAAGAGTGACGTGTTTGGGTAACCATTTAATTGGTGGGTCTCATTGAATTGGGTGTAATTAGAGCACCTCAATTACACTTTCCAATTTTTAGGGGGAAGGGTGAGAATTGGAATAATTACACCCAAATCCAATTTTAAAAAGTTATTTTTATACAAGTTATAAAAATTATATTATAAACATGAACACAATTGTTTGGGATGATTATGACCGACAATTTCTTATATTAGAAATCCTAAAAATTTATATTGTAAAAATAATTTGTTTATAAAGTTATAACAAAAATTATATTATTTAAATCCTAAAAATTTTCTAAAGTTATGACCAAAAAATTTATTACAAAAAATATTTTACATGTTATAATATATTTATTTATAAGAATATGACCAAGAAATATAGACATTAATTTATTTATGTCTCCGTGCCTTATATTATAAAAATAATATATTTATTTATAAAAAAAAATATTATAATTTTTATCATAATTTATTTATAAAAAAAACTTTATAAAGTTATGAAAAATATATTATTTATAAGTAGTGCTAACAATTTATAAAGGTTAAATATTATATTATATTTTTACTTACTTTATATATTATAAAAATGAATATAAGTCTTTTTTTTTTAAATTAAGTCTATATAAGTTTTTAGCTACATATTATTTGGACTGTAAACTCAAATATTATCAGGTCAATGTTAATTATGCAGAAATAAAATATTTTTTTGCACCATATTGTGGGATATGATACCATTGAGAATGATGTAAACTCTTTAATTTGTGATATTTAAAATTTCGAAATATAGTTAAGAAGACATTTGTTGTTTTAAAAAAATACTCACATTAACAACTGTACCTTAATATAGCATAAAAAGTAAGGTTAGATCGTACTAGCACGTTGCATATTTCATCACTTCAATCATAAGTGGAATTAAAATGATCTATACTTCGAAGAGTATTTAAAAGAATGAGATCTTGATAATCTTAATGATGTAGATTTAAATTCAGATGAACTCACTTAATGACCAACAGATAATAATAAGGAGCGTATGTTAAATATCAAAGAGGTAATCATCTAATAATTATGCACTAGAACAATTAGATAAAATTACATATAATGTTTATGTTCTTGTTATTTTTATTAATAATCGTATTATCAACTAAATTTTTTAGATTAACATAATAAATATAATGATTTGATTTTAATTTTTGTTACTTTTTAAAAATTATTTTTATAATAATTAATATTGTTTTAAAAATATAAATCATGTAATTATATTTTATTAGCCAAACTCGTAAAAAAATTATAATTCATTATCAATTACTCAGAGTTATTTAATGTTTCAAAAAATAAAGAAATAGTTAAAGATAAAGAGATGTGTGGGTATATATATCCAGGAGTGTGGTCTTCAAGTCCGTGCACTTTTTAGCCATGAGTGTTTGGCCAGTGGGAACTCAACGCTCACTTTCCACGACAAAACCCTCCTTTTGTTTTCATCTTCTTTTGGATGTGTTTTCCATTGGAAGAAGGAAATTTCAATTTTACATGCAATAATAAAATAAAAGAATCCCACTGAAATTTCTTCTTTTCAATAAGTTCTGTAAGTAAATAATCTACGTAAAAATCATTAGTCAGAATGTAGCCTTGTCAAAAAGACAATTGGTAATGGAAAAAGCATATGGGAATTGAGTCAAAAGCAAGCAGATAAATTTTTAAATTTTGTTTATGTCAAAATAGATAATATTAGATTTTTTTAATTCTATATTTATCTTTACTCTATTTTAATAATTGAATGTAATTAACTAGATTTGAGAACTATAAACTTAATTTAACAAATGTTATTAATATTTGTGTGTTTTTTAAACTATAATTTTAGGGTTAACAAATTAATGTTCACCAATTTTAATATGATAAGGTCGAAAAATTATTCAATTAAATCAAATCTTAGAATAAAGAGATTATTTTAGCTTGAAAAATGTTAAATGAAAAACAAGTAGAAAATGTGAAAATACCGTCTAAGTTCATCTCTTCTCCCTCCCATCGTAGACAGCTTGAAAAACAAGCCGTGAAAGCGACGCCTCCAACAATTAAACTTTTTTTTTATTATTAAATAATCTCTACTACTATAGATAATTAAAGAATGTCCATAAGGGCTTTTAGCTTGACACCTGTCCTTATGTAAAAAATATAAAAACAAATGGTTTCTTTTATTAAATGTATAAACACATTAAAAATATAAAAAACATAAATAAATATATAAAAATTCAGAAGATATTTATAAAATCTAGAAAAAAACAAAAAAAATTATAATAATAAAATTTACATATTAATTGAAATTAATAATATTATTAAAAAAATGTAAAAATTATAAAAAATAATTTTTAGTATTATTTATTAAGTTCCATCGTTACCATGTCAAGAAAATAGAGTACTAAAATTATGATTCAAAAAAGAATTACTGAATCATGTGATTCATGTCCGAATAAAAATAACATCGGAAAAATAAAAGATTACAAAATAATTTTATCATATTTATATTTATATTCATATTCATATTTTGAATTTTATTTAATATTTTAATATTTTATTTTTAGAGAATTAATATCAAGCTGTGATGTTTGGTGATAGTGTGACAAAGTTTAAAGATCATAAACAAGAAACAATGTTGATTAAAGATAACGATGGTGATGATAAATTGAATAAAACATCTAAATCAAAATCATCAATAGTTATAGTTTATATTTTATTTTTAATGAATACCTATAGGTACAAATAATAAGTAGAAAATAATATTTATTTCTGAAGGTTTTTAATAAAATGTTAACTTATACTGTGTGCGATATATATTTTTTGAAAAATCAGCATTGAAAAGAGTCAAAATTATTGGGGGTGCCCGACACAAACAAAAGCAAAGGTCCTTTTTCATTAAAAATTTCAAAAAGACAACCCTAAAATAAGATAAGGTATTCTCGGACCGCTAGGGTGAACATAATGACCTTTTTAGGAAAAGCAATTGAATAAAAATGATTGTGTTTACTAAAAGTAAGGAAAAAGGAAATCCTTTTTGACTTTTTTCTTCTCGTTTTGTATAAAGAGAAAGCAAAGGAAGAATTTTCATTAATTTGATTTTTAACCATTGGATTAAATTAAAATTTTATATATAAAATTATATTTATGTATAAGACTATATATTATATCAAAGTTTTATTTCTTAAATTTATTGAATAAAAACTTTATTATACATTTTTTTCTAAAAAAATGAGAATTAAATAAATTTAATTAATTAAAATTTAAAATTATTTTTATAAAAGGTTACTAGTAGAATAAAAATTAAAAATTTAATTTCATCAAAAATAATTTTTTTTATGGATGCTTATGGATAGAAGTAGGGTTTTTGTAAATTGTAATAGGAATTTTAAAGAAAAAGAACATAGACTCCGTGCATGAAAATTATGAGAAAGGTTAAGATTCTTTCCCATCCTACATGTTGTGAGTGGAGAATATGAACAAGAGGGTCATATAAGTGTTCACGGTGAAATTAGTCAAAAAGAAAACTAAGAACCTGATGACTCGTTTGAGAATCTGGTGATGACAATCCCCACTTTAATCGAGGCCCGCCTTCCTTTGATTCTCCTCTAAGTCCAAAGAAACCAAGAAACAGAGTCTTCTTTCTTTAAACCATCCTCCTCTTCCTAAAACTGAATAGCAAACCATCCATGGCAGCCACCGTCAATCTTTCATCAACTCCCTCAAACCCCATCTCTAAAGTCCCTTCTTTTTCTCTGAACTCACCTAAAAAAACCTCCTTTTCTCTCTTTCCAAATTCCTCTTCTTTCCCTTGCAAACCTTTTTTCCATTCCCTTAAATCTCAGATTATCACCTCCTCTAAAAGCCCCATCTCCGATTTGTTTCCACCAAACAAAAGTGGCCCAGAAGGCGATATTGTCTCTTCTTTTAGTGATGATGACGATAAACCCCGTGAAGAGTGCGGTGTTGTGGGTATTTTTGGTGACCCTGAAGCGTCTCGTCTCTGCTATTTGGCTCTCCATGCGCTTCAGCATCGCGGACAAGAAGGCGCTGGTATTGTAGCTGTGAAAAATAATGTTCTTCAGACAGTTACTGGGGTTGGTTTAGTATCTGAGGTGTTTAACGAGTCTAAGCTCGATCAATTACCCGGTGAAATGGCAATTGGACATGTTAGATATTCAACTGCCGGTACCTCCATGTTAAAAAATGTGCAGCCTTTTGTTGCTGGATACCGGTTTGGGTCTGTTGGGGTTGCACACAATGGGAACTTGGTGAACTACAGAGCTCTGAGGGCTATGCTTGAAGATAATGGTTCAATTTTCAATACTAGTTCTGATACTGAGGTGGTGCTTCATTTGATCGCTATATCAAAGGCGAGGCCTTTCCTTTTGAGGATTGTTGATGCTTGTGAGAAGCTTGAAGGGGCATATTCAATGGTGTTTGTGACTGGAGACAAGCTTGTTGCGGTGCGGGACCCCTATGGATTCAGGCCTTTGGTGATGGGAAGGAGGAGTAATGGTGCTGTTGTGTTTGCCTCTGAGACTTGTGCTCTTGATTTGATTGAGGCGACATATGAGAGAGAGGTCTACCCTGGTGAAGTACTGGTGGTGGATAAAAAAGATGGGGTTCAATCACTGTGCTTGATGCCTCACCCTGAACCAAAGCAATGCATTTTCGAGCATATCTATTTTGCACTGCCTAATTCCCTTGTTTTTGGACGGTCTGTTTATGAATCAAGACGTGTTTTCGGGGAAATACTTGCGACCAAGGCTCCCGTAGACTGCGATGTCGTGATTGCAGTGCCGGATTCAGGGGTGGTGGCTGCTCTTGGTTATGCAGCCAAAGCAGGGGTACCATTTCAGCAAGGACTCATCAGGTCTCACTATGTTGGAAGAACTTTCATCGAGCCTTCGCAGAAGATTAGGGACTTCGGCGTCAAGCTGAAGCTTTCGCCGGTTCGTGGCGTCCTGGAAGGTAAGAGGGTGGTGGTCGTGGACGACTCGATCGTTAGAGGAACCACTTCTACGAAAATTGTTAGGTTAATTAAGGAAGCAGGGGCCAAGGAGATTCATATGAGGATTGCAAGCCCACCAATTATAGGTTCTTGCTATTATGGAGTGGACACACCAAGCGCTGAAGAGTTGATATCTAATAGAATGAATGTGGAGGAGATTAGAAAGTTCATTGGATGTGATTCACTTGCATTTCTGCCATTTGATAGCCTGAAGAAGATGTTATCTACTGATTCTCCAAAGTTTTGCTATGCTTGCTTCTCAGGGAAGTACCCTGTTATGCCAAAGGAGGTTAAACTGAAAGGGGTTGGTGATTCCATGGATGATGGATTGAATTCACCTTTAGCTTCCATTGATGGACATTGGATTAAAGGACCGCCGAATTTCGACCTTGAGAAAGAGATTGATCCACTGTATCAACAGAGCAAGATTTAGATGTTTCAAGCATTGGTATGGTGATTGGCTATTGATACATATATCTTGTTGATCTGATCATAATTTTTTTTTTTTTAACTTCAAGTTAGGGTTCTGCATTCTAAAGCTTATACAATTTTGTCCCATTGTTGCCTTGAGCAAATTATATAACCAGTAGTATATGGGTTTGTTTTGTTCACAATGGGCAACCAGATGAAGTTTGGATCCATGTCATACATTGTAATGGCCAACAAAGGATTTCATTTCTTAATATTATCAAGCAGAAGACTTGTTGAATTTGTCCATTTATAAGCCACTCCAAAGTATAGAGAACGTAATGCCAAAGTCTGGATTTGTGTGTGTAAAGGTTGGGTCTGCCTTAAGATTACAAACTCAAATTGTTTTGCTGCATGCATAACCTGGTTATACATACCCTAAACATGATAGAATGTACTCTTCATGATATGAATACATGAATGATATGTAGTTTTTGGAGAACCATACCCTAAAGAGATGAGGTTGGGGAGCAATGTCTATATAAACCCCACAAGAAAATATAATTTGGAGATTAAAATGTGTACTCTTCAACCATTTGGAATTTGGTCTTTCTACTTTTATTTCAAACAAAATAGGCTCTTTACTTTTTCAGATTTGAAAATACAAGTCCAATTGTTAACACTTTTAAATTTCTTCAAGTTTTTGCTTATTTCAAACTGTTAAACCAATGAATTTAATAGAAAAGCTTTAATAAGATTAACCATTGATCCAGAATTTTAAATTCTAAAAAGTAAATGGATTAAAATTCTTGAAAATAAACCGACCACTAACTTATTTTTAACCTAAATTGGAATTATGAATAAATGATGAGGTGTAGGAAAATATAAATGAAGGTAGCTAATGGAAGTGGAAGGAGGGTGAAGAGATTGGGACTTATTCTACCTCCCAACTAAAAGTGGCCAGCAAAGCATCCCTAAAGACCCTGTCATGAAAGCTAGTGTGAGAGTAGTAGGCAGCATTGGGGATGAACATTAGGCCAATTCGATTTATTCCTTTCTAACATTTCAGAAATTGATTAATGGCAGTATGCGTACTAAAATTAGGCAGCATCATGGATGAACATTAGCTTTTTGGTCCTAAAATTTGGGAAATTGATTAGTGGCCATCCGTAGCAGGCCTATATTCCTAACAGACGTGGAGAATAGTAATTGTTTCTCAAACCATGTTCAAGAAGATTGCCACTATATGTCACAAATGGCTACAACATCGTCTAACACGTATGCTTCACAATATTCCTTCTTGATAAAACTTAAAAACAACTATAACAAACTTATAAATGTCTGAATTCGTAAGGCCTCGTCTCAGCTTTAATTCTGGCCTTTTCAATGAACTATTCCAAGAGTCGAAATCTACTGTTCCACTCTGATTTTGCACTTGTTTTCCCGTTCTGCTGTTGGGGTTGTGCCGGCTGCTGCTGCTGGTTAACAGGGTGCTGTGGGGAAACCATGCTCTTTCACTCATCAGAATCACCACTTAAGTCTTGAGTAGCAACCTCTCTTTCTCTATAGTAGCACAAGAGTAGAAGAAAAATAGCCTTTGATATTGTAGTATAAAATTGAAAAATCCCAGTAAAATTATTAGAGTTAAACCAATGATTTATATATAGAAAAATTTGATATAGAGATTAAGGAGTAATTAGATGAAAGATTGATAGAAAAAATTAGTAATCCACATTCTAATTCAATCTTTATGGTTAGAAATCATGCAGAAATAAAAAAAATGTTAAGTTAAGATGGTCATTAATTATAAAAGATTAAATCAAAATATTATTTTTTATGATTATTTTATTCCAAGAAAAGATGTATTAATTAATCAAGCTAAAAAAGCAAAATACTTTAGCAAGCTTTACTGTAAATTAGAATTCTGGCAAATCATGCTAATAGAAAAATCTAAACCTTTTAACATCTTTTAGTGCACCCAATTGACATTACCAATGGAAAGTGATGCCATTTGGATTATATAATGCACCACAAATATTCCAAAGATGGATGAATTCTATTTTTAATAAATATAAGAAATTATGTGTAGTTTATATAGATGGTATTTTGATATTTTCATATACTCTAGAGTTACATAGAAAATATTTACATATTATTGTTCAAGAATTTATAAAACATGAAATCATATTAAGCCCTATAAGTGAAGATGAAGAGAAAGTAAAACGTTTTATTTAGACGAAATATCAATATTTTGGTTTTTAATCATGATGTTTTTAGTTTTTGCTTCCTCTCATACTTTAAGATTTATAAATGAAAAAGAAGAAGAAAAATCAACTTTGATGATTTTCTAGAGTTTGATACAGAATGGTTAAAGGTTGGAGAAAGCAGATTTTTTTTGGATAATTTTTTTAATTTTTTAGTCAACAATAATTTTACATGGCATTATATAATTGGATGAGGCCATTGCTTATGTGGTGGGAATGGTCCATCTACTAATTTTTTTCAATTAGTATTAGTTCGATAATAGCAATTACTATTAAATTGATGCAACTTAAATATATTCATATGAATTGTTGTCGAATTCATTGTTATCATCACTTTGTCTGTTATGCACATTTTTTGCCTCAGTAATATATTCATATGCCCAATCATTAGTTTCATATTTCAAAAAATCCACACCTCCATGTTTTGGGATAAAATTGTGTATCACCGTGGTAGCAACAACAATTAACCTTTGTTTTTCAAAATTGAAGATAATGGCAAAATTAATATTTCAATCTCTCTACTATGCTCGCATTTGGGATTTAATCTTGGCATACTTTTGGTCATTTACTTTTACAATGATATTAGTTAGTCTAAGTAATTATCCTTAACTATTCCGATTAAAATGATGATGTTAATTTCTTTTAAAAATACGTTTGTAATATAAATATATATTATTTTGCATGAAGTTGGCATGGGTATTTTTCAAAAAAAATTCGATCTCAACATTTTAATCAGGATAATTAAATATATCAATTATTTCGACTAACTAATGATATTACGTAAATGAATCAAATTATAGAAAGTAAATTCTAAATTTAAATATGGTCGAGGAACATAAGCTTAATTTAATCTTAATACAATCATAACACAACCATTTGTCATTTAATTTATTAAACATTTAGATTTTTTAAAATATTGTTTTTAATTAATTTAATTAATATAAGTAACTATATGTTTTACTAAAAGTGAAGCGGAGTTAAATCCCGTATGTTAGCTTGATGGTCAAGATGTTTATCAGCTCAAGTGTAATTTGGGTTCAAGTCGCACTACTCTTATTACTCTTAGAGTTTTACCCTCTTTTTATAATTCAAAAAATATTTTATGTGAAGCAAAGATAGAAACCTAGTACTTGATAAAGGAATACACCACAAATACATTGAAAAAAAAAAACCAATATCATAGCAACTATTATTATTACTAAATTGTAATGTGAAAAAATGCTTAATAAATTTATTAAAAATTTATATAAAAACGAAATGAATATTTAATTCAAATGGTAAAATTAAATGTTTAAAATATGTTATGTCATGAGTTCAAATTTTATTATGATTGAGTTTTTATTAATTTTATATATAAAAACGTAAAATGAAAAAAAATCTCATAATAACATAATCTACTTTATATAAAAAATATATTTTAATAATTTTAAAATGAATTAATGTTCCGTTCAGAATTTAATATAAGTAATTATAAATTTATTATTGTTATTTTAGATTGGGCATCTTAATTGTTATGGGCCTAAGAGTAGTCTGATATGTACTTTGGGTCAGTTCCAAATATTTTCTTTTTCCTTTTTCAGAATTTGGCCCAAAATTGATGATAAACTATCAGTTCTGTTAAATGAACGCGTGGCAGAATCTGAAGGTAGCGTGCAATAAACGCAGATAGAGCGAATCTTAGATGATTCCATTCACCACCTTACATAATCTTTCCTCTCCATCACTCCATCGATTTCCGATCAACACACCTGAAATTGAATTTTATTTTCTCTCAGGTAATCCATTTACTATTTATTCTGTTTTAATTTAGTCTTAGATCTATTCACTTCAAAACTAAATTACGGAATAAAAGTTTTGAATTTTAATTTAATTTTTCTCTTCAAAGTTGTTGCTGTTGTATATAATATATAGATTTTATTTATTGTTGGATATTATTGTTAATCTTTAGTGTCATCTGATCTTTTGTTCTTGTAGGGAAGTAAGTTATCCGGTTTGACTGTTTATAAGCATTACAAAATGGTAAGTGTTTACATTTTTCGAATGTTAATGACTGCTTTGTTTGGGTTGTTGCTATTAATGGTGGTTTTTTTTTTTTTTGTGGCATTGGAAATTGTTTTGAATTCAATTTTGAAATTGATGTGGCAGTTTTACGATAGATATGGTTACCATGGGACATCATTTGAGCAGAGTTATCGATGTTACCCTGCATCTTTCATCGAAAAGGTCTGTAAAGCTACAACTTTTGTTAGATTGTTGATTTGCTTCAATATTTATATTAATTAATATGTCATCAGCTTTGAAACCCCATCATACTTGATTAGTTTCATTTGAAGGTTTATGATATTAAATCCTGCAAATCTTTTAGCTTCTTTCCCATTTATTCATGATTTTGGTCCTATTTTTTTTTCCTTGTTTTCCTGCAGCCACAAATTGAAAGTGGTGATAAAAGTAAGTTTTCTGACCTATAGTTTTTGTAATATGTTCCTTTTGGAGTATCACTTGCCTAATATATATGTTCTTTCATTGTTCTTTCAGTTATCATGCCTCCATCTGCACTTGATCGCTTGGGTTGGTTGTTTGATATTGGCAGCACTTTTACTTTTGTAATTAGTTAATCTGGCGGTATAATCCAAAAGTTAATTTGTGACTAAAATTATGCAGCATCTCTGCATATTGATTATCCAATGTTATTTGAGCTTCGGAATGATGCTGCTGAGCGTGCATCTCATTGTGGAGTACTCGAGTTTATTGCAGAAGAAGGCATGATCTATATGCCATATTGGGTAGGCAGTACATTTTTTGGATTGTTATGCTTCACACTAGAATTATGCCATTGCTTTAGGTCCACTAAAATGTAGGGAATCTTCTACTTATATGATTCTTGAGCCGTTGTTTTCAATGGTTATGATGTAGATGATGGAGAATTTGCTCCTACAGGAGGGAGATATTGTGAGGGTGAAAAATGTAACTCTTCCAAAGGGTACCTATGTTAAATTGCAGCCCCACACGAAGGACTTTTTGGATATTTCAAACCCAAAAGCTATGTGAGTGGATATATGTATGCTTGAGCCTTTGATGTTTGATGGTTAGCTTAGAAAGGAATTTTGAAATTTTAGTAGTAAGTTATCAATTCATATACTCATATACCTTGAGAAATTTGAGTAATTTAGATTCGTGTAAGCAAAATGAGTTTCTGTATTTGGTCTGGATTTGTGAGGAATGTAACTCCTTGAATTTGTTTTTGTTTCATGCTGTCATGGTGTAATCTACCTGTTGCTTTCCAAGTAGATTTAGACACCTCAACTCTAATCTCACTTTTGTTTCATCATGCAGCTTAGAGACAACACTGAGGAATTATTCCTGTTTAACTACTGGGGACAGTATTATGGTGGCATATAACAACAAAAAGTACTACATAGATATCATAGAGACGAAGCCTTCCAATGCAATAAGTATCATTGAGACTGACTGTGAGGTGGATTTTGCTCCTCCCCTGGATTACAAAGAGCCGGAAAGGCCTGCTGTTCCCACTTCAAGCAAAGCACAATCTCAAGGTGATGAGCTAATATCTTTGTAGATGTCATGTAATGATTTATCTTGCGTTCTTTGCTTTTTAACTCATTGTTCAGATTTCTAGTGCTGTATCTTAACGTAAGCTTTGCTTCTTTTTCATTTTGTTAAAAGATTTCTTCTGGTATTCTAAGTTAAATATTCTACAACCACATAGCAAAAATATGCTTGGTAGGGATATTTTTCTCGTCTTGTTATACCCTAATTAATTCCAGTTCATGGGAATTTACTGATCTATGTGGACTGGTGAGATACAAAAGATATTCACATCTGTGTAGGATATTGCACTCAAGTTCATGATGCAACTTGGTAAATGTTTTTTTTTTTATCTGTTTTGAGGAAAACCATTTTTTTTCCTTTCAGTTGAAGACACTCTGGCGGAGGCTGAACCAAAGTTCAGTGCCTTCACTGGTACAGGAAGACGGTTGGATGGGAAACCTCTGAAGCAGCAGCCTTCTCCAGTTTCTTGGTCTGGGACCAAAGACAAGGAACCTGCTGTCTCCAATGGGAATAATAGGCAGCCTTCTTCAGGGGCTAGTTCACAAAGTAGCACACGCCAGGCTCAGGGCAAGCTGGTATTTGGATCAAATGTCAACCGTTCTAAGGAAGCAAAACAGGTACACCTCATGTTTTGATTGTCTGGTTTAATGAAAAGAATGAAGCTATAAAATATGGTTGTTTCTTTTAATTTGCAGGAACCCGGAAAACAGGCTAAACAGGAGCAGCCTGAAAAGAAGGAAGATCCCAAGTTCCAGCCATTCACCGGGAGAAAGTACTCGTTAAAGGGTTGATTAAATCAATCCATGATTTCTTATATGTTTTTTTTTTTTTTGTGGCTCGTGGAAAGTAACAGAATTATTATATATTCATCTTGGATGCTCTGTTATCAAAATACTCATCTGTGGGTTCTCATGTCAAAATGAAATTCCATTCTGTTGTGAAAGCTCGAGAGTTTTCCTTCAAAGAAATGACCTGCTCTTGAAAATGTGTTTGATTTTTTGTTAATACTCTAGGGAAGTAGGATGATATTGGAAATTTGATTCAACAACGATTACGTTGAATTTATCTATTTATTATGGAACAGCCATTTCATTTGCCTGGAACCATTATTCATCTTACATCACAAATTGACAACATCCTTTAAATGTTAAGTGAACTTGTTAGAACAAAACCTCTGGGACTGCTGAATGTCTTCATTTTCATTGCTTTTTCATTTACAAGGAACAAAAACTAGTGAAATCTTTGATTATTAGAATTGAATTGATCCATGGGCCAGGCCCAATTCATCATGAAGTAAGATAAATGACGATGTTTCCTTTTCCACGGCTAAAAACTTCTCTCTGAGTCATTTTTTATGTACAAGTTTCTGTTCAAGTTTTAGGCCTATGGGTGTTTTGGAGTGAAGAAAGCTGTTGGTTGGGGACATGATTTCTGAAGATTGCTTGTTTGTTTCACAGGACAAACTTCCTTGTCACCCACCTGCATGTTCTAATGTCGACGAAACAGGGAAATTTGGGAAACCATGCTCGCTGGAAAACTAAAGAATTTTCATGGGAAAAGCATTACAATTCACAACCGTGATGAAGTGTTTCATTGTTTCTATTGAGAACAGGTCAAAAATTCTAATACGAGCTCCTGAACAGTAGCGAGTCCGATAATGAAATAAATTAAGCCGAATAACATGGTGGTGACTCCGATGGAAACCGTAAGGAGGTATTGTTTGCTCTCTCCCGATTCGGTTGTAAGCCTAAATCCGGTGTACATTGCCCACAATAGCACGAACATGGTGATTACAGTTACCAGGCCTTGCATTATTGCTTTTGACATCGTCCTTGTCTCCTGTTGTCCTGTTTCACGGAACACACATCCACCAACCATATGCAGCGTAAAGCAATTTTCCCACACAAATTTCCCAGATCAAAAAAGAAAACAGAAAGTGAGCCTACCTTGATGGACGCCAGATAGCTCCGGCAACTGTTCTGATATATTCAAAAGCATGTCAGCCAGAATGGAAAGGCCAACGATGAGGAAGAGAAAGCCGAAGATTATGGTGGAGATGCCAACATGGAAAGCCCGAGCACCGATGGCGCGGTATCGCCCAGGTTCCACGGTCAATTGGAAACCACAACCGATGGTTAATAAGAGCAACACCATGGTAACAACAGAGCCTGTTATACGCAACAATGCAGGCGTAGCGTTGGAATACCTGCGTTTCATCTTCTTCATCCTTCTCCTAAATTTATCATCATCCATCTCGGCTGGTCTTTCCAAGAGGAAACAAAGAGTAGGAATATATGAAAGGTAGATGAAATATTAGAATGACATAAAAAGGTTGGAATGGTAGGTTTTGGTCTAGGAATCCATTTGCATTTGCAGAAATGGTGGGTTGATCATAGAATTTGCATGGAGATGATAACAGAGATGTCAATTGAGATGAAACATCAATCACCAACGTAATTGAAATTTCCAAATTGGAATCACGTTTTCATAAACGTCAGTTCTTTCCCCTATAGAGGGAATGAATGAATATTTGTTCTAACTAGAACCGAGTAAAATTTAATTAGATTCGAAAAAATCAAAAAAATTAATTTTCAAGTTAATCAAATTGAGTTATTTGAATTATTGAGTCAACTTGAATAACTCCATTCGAGTTCGAATCGAGTTGAATTTCACAATTCGAATAATTTAAATAACAGATTAGTGTAAATATTCTTTTGATCTTTGTCAACTTTGAAAATAAACAAATTGATCTATCTCTCAACAAAAATTATAAAAAAATTCAAAATAATTTTCAAAAATTCAAAAAAAATTAAAATTCAAAATATTTATAAAAAATTTCAAATTTTATATTTTAAAAAAATTATAGAAAAATCTAAAAAATTTTAAAAATTATATAAAAAAGTTACAATTTTAAAATTTTTCTAAAATAATAATTTTGAGACCTAATTAATGATTCAAATTTATCATACTCAAGTATTTTTTTATTATGTTGTTTTGAAAAAAATTTATCAAATTTATGTGCTCTAACATGAAATTAGTTATACTGTAACAATATTTTTATTTGACATGTTTAATTTTTTTAATTTAACTCGAATAATGTCATTCGATTCGACTCGACTCGAATTTCATTTCACTCGATTCGTAAAAAATTTAAATTGAGTTAGAATGATAAAATAAAATTCGTTAACTCAAAATTTTTTCACTCGATTTAATCGAATGCTCACCCATAATTCTAACTTCAATCCAATGGTGTATGGATGGGAGTATACATGTAAACGGATTTGTTGTGGGAACCAAAGCTAATAAACCTCATTGAAATCACAGTTTATCAAATTATTTTAAATATATATATATATCTGTAGCTCGTAAATTGTTGACTTGTCTCCCAAATTAGGCAATGAATCGATTTTGTTTGTCAAATTCACTAAATCCTTCATATTCAATTTTTTTAAAACATTATGAATTAATTAATTAATTAATTAATTCTTCTAAAACTAAACAAGTAGATATAAATAAACCGAACATATGGTATTATCTAAGTCCATCAATAGCGATTTTGGATACTATAATTTCACACTTGAACCCGCTTCAACTCTTTTCTTTAAATACCCATTAGTTATGACTACTGATACAAAATAAAACCACATACAAACATTCATCACCCAAACTCTAAAGTCTACAACTTATTATTCCCTTCGCCATTTAGGTTCCCACAACTTTCTTCATACTTATTATAGCCAGTATGCCCCTAAGCTCATAGGTTGCAACCCTTTGATCCCAACGTCTTCAATGCCACAATGCACAACATAGGCATAGAGTCAAAAGATGCAAACATAAGATTTTGACAAAAAGGGAGTCATGATCATAGTATTACTATGCAAATGTCAACAACCATTTGGTACTTTCAATCTCAGCAATGATCTCATATGATAAACCAAGACACAACAATAAAGTCCAAAGGAGCATCAACATTAATGTTATTAAAGCTTCATCACGTTTCACTGGAATGAATACGAAAGAGTTGCTGCCGTTTGATCCCTCAAGGAGTCTCTAGACCTGAATCAACCAAAAAATGGAAAGTTTAGCATCACAAAATTAACAAAATGTTCAGAGCACCTAGTACCTATGAGATTTGACATGGCATTTTCTTAACAGAGGATGCTTTGGTAGAAGAAGAGGGTTGGATCCTCGGTGCAAATATCATTCAAATTTGAAAAGATACTAACATGTCAAGTATCATTTATTTGGAGACAAGAACACACTAATCACTCCCTAAATAAGCTAAATGATTTCAGGACAGTGTATCCCGAAAAACCTTGAAATTATTTTCACAATAACACCCTGCTAACACATTTTTGCATGTATGTATTTTCAATATAAATCCACGAGATTATAGCAACTAAACTTCTAAAGAAAAGCGCAACCAACCAATAGCAAGTTATAAGACAAACCAAAACTTTGACAAGGGAACTATACAAAGAATAAATAAAACCTAAATAACAAAGTAAATGGCTAACCTTTATTTGTTGGGGTAGAAAAGATCATGTTTTAATCATTTTCTTCTTTACCATAATCATATAAAATCTCAATCTGCATCAAGAATGAAATATCAGAACTGGATAAAAATTTAAAAAGCAATAAAATTAATCAGGAATTTTACTAATAGTTGCTTGAAAGCTCCTAAAGGATCTAGGTCAGGTAGCTAAGCAACAGGGTAGAAACCCCATTACAGGACAATAAGAACACTCCTATTCCCTTCACCCTATCTTTCTCCAGCAATTAGATCATATTTTGACACTTACCGAGATAAAGAATATATTCAAAGGAAGAAATGGTTGTAAAATATTAGGAAGAAAGAAGCTATCTGCTATAGAGAAATAAAACAAGACAAGTGAAGAGGATTCTCTAATTACTTTTCTTCTAATCTGCAGCATGAGGGGTTGAAAATCAATATGAACATTGGATAGCCGTAGAGAAGGCCAATGGACAGAACAGAACAGTATGGTATGTGAGAGGTGCAATCTCAATTTCTCCAGCTAAAATACTGGATTTTTAGATACCATGAACAAAGAAGAAACAAAAACAAGTGGATGTCTACTCTAAAAGCAAGAAAAGGATAGCTTACATTCATTAAGGTAGACACATGAATACTTCAAAAAAATAAAAATAAGAATGCATAGACTACACAACAAGAATTGCATATAAGTGAGGAAACATGCAAAAACAAAGAAATAGCATATTTGTTGGCAAATGGCAAGAAAGGAACTAAAAGAATTACCCCAGATGGCGGGACAGGGTTTCGAGTGAACTTAGAGCCACCAGGAGCCCAAGGAACTGCAAATGGAATTAATATGTTAAGCTTCAAACAGCATAACAATTAAAACTGGAAAGTTAGCAACTTATAAGGAAATCGCAGTCAATCAGTCAAGTGTCACAACAAGAGCAAGACTGAACAGTAAGAACCAAGTATTTTTGAACAAATACAAGAATGTAAGTAGATGGCCAAGCAAGGAGAGGTGAAGTACCATAGTACTAGTTTGATAGTATTTTTCTTCACCTACATACCTTGTTTCTCACAGTGAATGAAAATTCACTGGTAATAACGAAACTATTATTTATCTGAGATTGAATCAAAATCCTAACAAAGAGTAAATGAGTTACGACAAGAATTCATCCCATTTTCAATTTTTTGAGCCATTTTCCTCTCAGTTGTTGCACAAGAACTTCAAAAGAACACAAACACACACACACACACACACACACACACACATATACACAAATTCCTTCCACGCAAGAACTATTGAGATGACATAGACATTCGATTTCCAATACACTAACTCTCCCTTTGGTAATATGCATGTCTCTTAGAGACCAGGTGTGTGCATCAGAAAAGAAAAGTTTCATATCCAATTACTTCAAACCAAAGTTCTCTTATAAAACCAACAACATTGAACATACTATTGTAATACTTACCAATATAAGGATCAGGATGCCGCCACTTATTATAGGTCGCTTCACCTGCAGCTATCATTTTGTCGATTGTGTCAAGATCTTCCTGCAAAAACCCAAATTATACAAAGCAACATCATCAAAGATACGAAGTGAAAAGCCAAAACATCCACAAAGTTAAACCATAAAAACTATAATCACCACTTACATAAGTCCTTGATAAGTTCAATGCAGAAATTCAATGAGATCATTTTTTCATAATAGAAACAGAAAAACAGAACACCCAGTAGGTAAATCTTCATACAAATTTATCACTGAATATGATTAATTAAAAATAAAGAGGATGATATAATGCGAAAATGGGAAAGGAAGGAAGACGAACCACATGCTTGTTGGCTTCAAATTTTTCGCGAAGATCAGAGGCCTAAAATAAACGAAATTTACAATCAAAGAATCGATCAACTAAGAAAGAAAAAAAAATGAGGGAAAAGATCTGAGAGATACATCTTGATAGAAGAGGTGGCGATGGACGGCCCAATTGAGGGTATCTTTGAGGGCACGGCGGTAGAGAATCCGAACCCTCTCTTTCTGAGCTGCTCTTCGACCTAAATACGCCGCCGTCGTGGCTCCGCTCATTTCGGCTGCTTTTGCTTTTCCCCAGATTCTGGACTATTCTTTCTCTGGCTCTTCCTACTCTGCTCCTGGTAGGGGAAGTGTTGATGTAAGACTGTACACAAGGACTCATTCTTTTTGAAACGGCACCGTTTAAAATTTAAAGTGAAAGGGATTTAGCTGGTAATTTGTGTTAATTTTTTAGACTTTTTCTTAATTTAGTATTTAAGGGTTTTTTTTGTATTTAGTACCTGAATTTGATATTTTTTATTAATTTGATACATAAGTTTTTTTAATCTGATTTGATAACTAATCTTGTCATTTTTTCTTATTTTGGTATCTAAATTTATCAACTATTATATAAATTACCCAAAACATTAACGACATTTATTTTTTTATAAGGGGATATAAATAACTAATGCATGATTGACATGTGACACATAAAATGAAATTTAATGATAATAATAATTACATTTATTTGGAGTTTTTACTGTTGTTCTAAATTATATGCTTGAATTTTACTTTTCGGTAGGATTAAGATTACTTTGAATGATTCAAGAGGGACCGCATGCTTCAAGCATTGCATGGTCTTCAAAAAGTTTTCAATTTAACAAAAATATAATTAGTATTAAAGAAAATCGTGTTAAAAAATTGTGCTTTGAGTAATACGTGAAGTATGATTGTAAAAGAAAACAAGAGTTTAAAAAATCCAAAATAAAAGAGACTCATTGTGTTAAAATAAAAGAAATAAAAAAAATAAGTTCAACTAAAAATAAATGAGCTTTTAGAATACGAAAAAGATATTTCATATCATCTCTCGTATATCAGTCATACATTGATCATTTTGCTACCTTATAAGAAAACAACACTGTTAGTATATTGGAGTAATTTGTATACCGTTTAATAAGTTTAGATAACAATATGAACAGAAAAAACATAGCTATCAAAATTTAAAAAAAAATCAAATTCAACTATTCAATTTCTAAATATTATATTTAACCAAAAGATAAATACATATAAATCGGTTTTTCTTCACGCACATTAAAGTTGTAAATTATTATAATAAGACATTAAGAATTTAACGTGGGTCAGGTGATTATATAATTTATTATTGTTTAATAATATATTTTATGTAATTAAAGTAATTAATCATTTTCAAATATAATTAAAATATATAAAAATAGGTCAAAATACATTTAAGGTTATTAAACTATTCGAAAGTTTTCATTTAAGTCATTGAACTAGTTGAAAATTTTTATTTAAGTCACTAGATTGTTAAATTTTTTTTAAAAAAGAAAAAAAGAAAAAATAAAGTATGGCTAAAGAGCTCCCAAGTGATGATTCGGCGATCGGCACAATGGATCAATACCCATCGACGTGTACTGATAGAAATTGTTTGGATTTTAGTTCTCAAATTCATAACATTCAAAGTTGTTTCATGAAAAAAAAACTTAATTGTAGAAGAGAAAGGGAAGGTGAGCTTTTGATTGGTGTAAGCAATGCAAACAGAAAAAGCCATACAATAATAATTTTAACAATCCAGTGACTTAAATGAAAATTTTTTAATAGTATAGTGACCATTCTGTAACTTTTTGAAGTTGAGTGACCAAAACGTAATGTTACTAATAGTTTAATGACCTTAAATATCAAATTGTAATTAAACTAGTTGTAGATGAAAGATGTATCCAAATCAAAATTAGTAGTGAATGCATGTCAATATCTCTCATTCTTTGCTATATTTTCTTTGACGTCACGCGGAAAAAGATTATATAAATCAATGACGTCACATTATTTGTATCTTTTTTTCAATAATTTAATGTCACATCAATATTTTCATCTTAAATTTTAAGAGAAAATCCTGAAAAAAAGTAAAATCCAAATTAAAATCTTAAAATTCAAGATGAATATTGAAAAAAAATAATATCCATGTTTCATATAATCTTTTCTCGACCCCACAATACACTCTTAATCATCATATACTAACTGATTTTTGTCAATTATCATCCGGGCTCTCCATAAATTATGGGAAGTCGGATATATATATTTATTTTGCGGCCCTTTTAGAAAGTAGCCAAGAAGAGAGAGTTTGCTGAAACACTGGCATAACCCGACGACTACTTACTACTTAGCTCGTTTTAATAATAAGAGAGGAGTTTTTCAAACCCCATTGTTCATAAATTGAGACACAAGGTTTCTGTCTACAACTCTAATTGTCTCACTTAGGGAGGAAGGCATACACTTGTACCACTCACACTAAATTATATTCTCATATATACATTACCATGTACAAGAACAGTGTTTTGCTATGATGAACTAACCAGCCCCTACACTAAGTTTTCACCTTAAAAGACAAAAAATGCTTCTTTGAGAATTTAAGTCCAAGGTCGGGATGTAACCACTGAGTTTCAAATGTATGTGTGATGGTGCAGGGGAGACATCCAAATCCATGTCATTACAGAGGGTTTAAATCACCTGCAACTCTATGTGAACACCTGGTCTTATTTGAAATCCTAACCAAAACAACGGGGCATCTTAAACTGACAAAACAACACAACCCTTGTAAACCTCATCGGAAATGTCACAGGTTGCTGCATAGTCAGTCTAGGCAATATATGACAAATCTACATAAGTTTATGGACATAGAAATGAACTAAAAGTTTTCAGCATTTAAAGATAGATCTGCAATGCCTGCAATCAAATTATCCAGTGGTTCATCTTCCAGTTCTTTCAATGCTGTTGAATCATCAAAAGGCAATGGCATTGATGGAAAGGAAGTTGTTGTCTCTGCAACAACCTTGTTCAACTCTTTAATAAGATCATCTTCCTCATCCGGAATGTCCAAATCCCATACCCTGAAGATATCCACTGTTGATGAATTCATCTCTTCTGCGGATAAACTTGATTTAACTCCTGAATTAACAGCACTATCCTTTCTTTCATTCTCCTTGTAGGTGGGTCGGAAAGGATCTCCCCGAAACATTTCAGTGGAATCTTCCTGAAGAAATTGCAGCGGAGTACCAGTCCTCTTTTCTATAGGAATGTTGTTGGTGTTTATTCCATTGTCTCCATCCGGGAGAAACATTTCAGTGGAATCTTCCTGAAGAAATTGCAGCGGAGTACCAGTCCTCTTTTTTATAGGAATATTATTGGTGTTTAATCCATTGTCTGCATCCACTGGAATGACAAGAAGATCTTCATCAGTTCTCCCTGAGTAATTGGCAGCCTCTGCCTCCTTGATGGAAGGAACTATACTGATTTCAGTTCCACTAAGAAAACCATTGCTTCCAGTTGCAGAAGAGTCAAGTGGCTCAGGTTGGTCACCAATGATCTCCAGCAAAACATCTTTGAAAGAAGACCAATTTCTTTCCAAAATTTCAGTATCTGTAACCAGACAAGAATTAACCCAAGCCAAATCCTCATCAGAAAGCTTATCTCCCTGCTGGGTGGATTCCAAAGATTGAAGAATAACGGAGGAAGCCAAGCCCTCTCGTGTGTCATCTTCTACATCCATTGCTACAAAATTTACAGTCAAGTTGTAAACAAAGTAAATAACAGTAACCAAAGACAGCACCATACATGTCAAACTTTCATCAAACCAAACATACTTGCTTCAGGAGCAATGTACAACAACTATAATGCTTTCACTCAGCGAATGTTGAATTTTACGCATCAGACAAACCGCATAAATGAACCAGGTTACATTATTATTTGGTTAATACACTCCAAGATAAATATATATATAATATATGTGTGTGTGTGTACTCATCCTGTAGAATTCATGTAACTCTGAAACATTGAAAAGCAAAAACCACAAAATCGATTCCCCAATATAAGTTTTCATCTAACTAATGATTCTCTGGACAAACAATTTAAAAATAAAAAATGGATATCATCAACTAAAACAGGTGGCACACACTTCTTCAATATTGCAATCTGAAGCTTTAAGTTTGATTTCAAATTTTCAACTAAAACAAGCAAATTATAGGACATTGCAGCAATCTTCTCCAAACAATCATGGCCAAATAGTAACCAAGTGAGTCAAATTCTTAATGACATATACCCTCAGCAGACGAACACAAATTCAACTATAACCTTCTTCCCTTTTTCATGCCCAAGAACAAAAAGGCGTTATTA
This sequence comes from Gossypioides kirkii, assembly GCA_005610355.1. Classification (NCBI taxonomy): domain Eukaryota; kingdom Viridiplantae; phylum Streptophyta; class Magnoliopsida; order Malvales; family Malvaceae; genus Gossypioides; species Gossypioides kirkii. Next base: position 13,288,518 of record CP032254.1, on the reverse strand, counting down.
AAATAACTATATCTAAGAGCAGGAATTACACGAATCAAGTAACTTCTCGCATCAGCCATCACAACACCTTAAATAATACCGAGATAATGTTGAAATTAAAACAAAAAGGTTTAAATTGATTTGCGAATTAACGATCAAACAAATACCTATAACAGCAAGAACTTGGAAGATATCTTTCGTGGTTTATAACAACGGGGATGAATCTTTCATAAAAAGATATAATGAAACATTAAAGAGCCATAACAAATTAATATAAAACCCTAAAGCCATGCAAAATTGGAAAAGAAAGTAAGAACAAAGAAAGAGAGAGAAGTACACATACCAAATCGAAAATATTTGCAAAATTTTAAACCCTATTTTGTATAAAAGAGAAAGTGCGAATTTATGTTCTAGACTTACTTTAAACTTGGGAGGTGAACGGAAGAATCTTGAATTTGAGGGAAAGCTACAATGATGATTGGAGGGGGCTTGCGTAAAAATTTTAAAATATATACAATACTTGAAACAATGTTGTTTGAAATGGATCGCATTGGCCCATTAGATTGTTGGATTAAAAATCAGTCGAAGTATCAATTATATCAACGGTTAAGCTTATATCTTTTATTTTTAACTTTTAATAATTTATTTAATTAAACTAGATAAATCGATCTAATCAAAAGTTAATAATCTTACTAATTTCACTATTAATCCAATTCTAAAACCTTTGATTTCAACATGCAACTCTAATGAGAGACAAATATATTAATCATCTAGATTGTAACAATTCTTAAATAGAATTTAAGTGTCATTAATCCTTTTCTCTCTTGGTCCCTCTACTTTTCTCTTTCACTTTGTAATCCTTAAGAAAACGTTTTGCCGAACTTTCGTCGCCAGCTGCGACCTTTTGGTCAGCCGCCAATCCCTTTTCTTTCTCCCACCTTCTCCCTTCCTTCCCGCCTCCCCTTTCCTTTCCGTTGTCTCTATTCTTTCATCTGCCCTTTTTTCTTCCCTTTTGGTCTCTTTTCCCTCTCTTCGTCGGTGGATCGTTGCCCCCGTGAGATTCCTCCTTCACTAGTTGCCTAATGCTTTTCGGTTGGTAGGGTGATCACTGATCTCCCACCCACCACTTTATTTCTTTCCTTTAAACCCGCCTTTTTCTTCCCATCCCTTCTCTTCCCCCCTTTCTTTTTTCTCCTCCTTTGTCAGCTTTTTTTTTTTTTTATATTAGAGGACCTCATTTTCTTATTCTCGGCATAATAATGGTGTCTAAAGGTTTCCTTTGGTTCCTCCCTTGGGGAGGTTTTCTTGAGTCTAAGTGGCTCATGTTACTCGGATCTTATGTGTTCTGGTTTCTCAAACCCTTAGTGGCTCGTTTTTATTGATTTGTTTTATTTTTGCAATTGTGCATTTGTTGTTTTTAGGTCAGCAATGTTATTTCTATCACCACTGGAGCAATGACCTAGAAAGGGGCTCAACAATTCAAGGTGTTTTGTTCGTTTTGTTTGCTAGCAGTCTTACTCTCAACAAGTTAGTTTCGTCTGCAGTATGGTTTGAGTCCTGTTTTGCTCTTAGTTAGATGGTGAAGGCTTGATGATGCAAGTGCAATTTGCTCTTTTTATATGGTTTGACTATTTATCAAGCGTTCATACGGTATTTTTTTGTAATTTCTAATGAGCTTTCCATTATTGTTGTGTCACACCTAAACCTGATCATGGTCGGGCCATTTGATCTGATTCAAAAGTCTGCTAAAAATAAAAGGATTTGGATAAAAATATAGGTTGAGAAAATAGTTTTGGATAAAAAATGAGTTCCATTTTCTAAACGGGTTGGGTTTCGGATAAGATGATTTTGACCTGGACCTAGTTCGACTCGACCCGAATAAATTAATCATTTTTAATAAAAAAATTATATTGCTATTTTGGTGCTGTTTTTTACTGTTTTAATTGATATTTTGGTTTTTTTTACTATTTTGGTATTTTTATTTTGGTTGTTGTTTTGGTATTTTTTTATTATTTTGATGTTGTTGTTGTTTTTGTTGTTTTATTATTGTTTTTGCTGCTGTTTTTGTTGTTATTTTGGTTATTTGAATGCTATTTTTATGCGCTTTTGTTATTGTTTCGTTTTTTAATATTATTTGAATATTGTAGAATTTATGTTTTATATTTTAATTTTTTTACTATTTTATTTGCAATTATCTTAATATAAAAAATTTTAATGAATTTTAAATTTATTTATTTTTTAATATTTGTTTTAATGTTTTTAAGTGTAGTTGATATATTATATATTTTTTAAATTTGTTATATATAATAAAATAATAAAAAAATTAATATGGGCCGGGTTGGGTCAAATCGGGCATGATTTCTATAATTCGGATCGGGCTTAGACAAAACTTTAGGCTTATTTTTGGGTCGAGCTGGGCTCGGGCTTAATAATTGGGCTTAAAATTTAGTTGAAGTCCGGCTCGAACCCGATCCGACCCGACACTACCCACAATCAGCTCTAGTCACACCCCAAATCTGGAGGATCCGATTTGAAGGCGTATAGACGTGAAGATGTTTGTTCTGGCGCACTATGGTAGTTAGTTCGCCTAATTGTAAGCTTCTGGTGAACAAATGTTTTGGCGAATTGTGTATCCGCCCCTGGAAGTATATCAGGATTTAGTTTTGACATGTTCTTCAATAAAAGAATTCAATAAAAGGAAAAATAAGCTTTGTGTAGTTCACCGCCAAAGGTATTGTACACCTAGTTTGTTCAAGCATTGAGAAGAGCAAGTCTCAGAAACTAGATCTGATTATAAATAAACTAAACTGAATGGTCAAATTGCATATGTAAAAGGCTCTCATTTATGGTTCTTCCGGGTTCTGTAGGCCATTTGGAAGGACACATTCTGAAATGTCTTGACACTTGTCAAATTCCACTAAACGGAAGTGGATTATATATGTGTGTGAGAAGGGTTCGTGAGAAAAACTTCTTCCTGTAGATGACTCTTTAACTCTTTCTTTTTCTTAAATATTTAATGTTGTTTTCTGATTGCCCTTTTTAAGTAAATTGGAAGCTAGGGATTCTAGGGAATAAGCAGAGGATGTTCCATCTCCTGGTAAGTCTGGTAACTCTGCATGTTAAGAGTAAGGGTGCTATGAAGTATATAGACAGTAAGATATGAATAAGAAGCCCTGCATGGGGTTTTCTGTAAATTAAGTGTTAGCAATATGTCTATAAATGGGTATTAATAGTGAATTCATGTTCTTTAAGCAGTTGTTGCTGGTTCGAACTGGATGTTTAAGTTTGGAGCTGGTAGTTGTGGTAGGTGAGTATTAGGTGAGTCTCTAATATTGACTCCTACAAGTTTTTCTAGATAAGTTTCTTGTGATTGATATTCTAGAAATGGTAAATGAGTAAATGAGTGGTTGTTGAACATTGTATGAATTCTTGATATAGGTCTTTATGAGTTTAGTATATAATGAATTGTGTTTATAGGTGTATGTGATTTTGTGATGTAACTATGTGCGTATGCCTGGAATGTATACTATGAGATGTGACCATGTTGATGTGCGTGAAGTATGTATTGAACTTTGATTTGGTTAAGAAAATGAGTTTAAACTACTTGAATGTGTGTTTATGTGGATTTGTGATTGTGAGATTAAAAATGTTTGGGACTGTGGTGTCTCTAAGTATAGAGAGGTTGAGATGTGAGATTGGTCACCACAGTGGTATTTGATGAAGTCCGTTGGAACAGTAAACACAAATTATGATATGAAAATTCTGAAGAAAGTCCATGGCCATGCACATTCTGGAAAGTGAGGATGAGTCGCATTTATCGACTAGGGTTTTTTGCATGTCCTAGGGCAATGATGGGCAAACCTCACGTGATGTGAGCTTAGGCAAATCCATATCACAAACACAGCAGTTCATGGGGTACCTAGGTGGCATTCTGTTAGCCTTTGTGACATTCTGTTAGCCTTTGTGGCATTCTGCTAGCCCTTGTGGCGTTATCTGTCTGGCTTATGTGACGTACTCTAGTAAGTATATGTTAAGGATGGTTTATCTAAAGCTTTAGTGTGAAAAGTTTTGTGATAAAATCGGATAAGTCTTAAAGGAAGTTTCTTGAAAAGAAGTATAATTCAGTATGTTCAATGAGGGTATCCGCCGTAGTTATCTGTCAGTTTAGTATCTGGGCGTATTCGATATAAGAGTTTGTCAATATGAGTTATTGTATTATTAAGGTGGAATTTTGAGTTATTTGATATTCCTTGTATTTGTATGGTATCATGCTTTGTTTTAAGCTTCGATGGAATCTGAGCTGTTCATCATATTGGATGTCTTGTGCTCTGTAACAAAGATGTGCATAATTCTTTTGATCTATATCTAGAGGGTTCCTCATCAGTATGAGGATGTATTGGGTTGAATCAAGGTATTTCTAAATTATGATTTGATTTAGCAAGTTTAGTATGGATATCCGCCGAAAGTATGAACAGTAAGTGGTATTCGCCAAGAATGGTGCCTGCTATTAACTGTTCTAGAAATTCCATTGAAAACGTGTTTGACGACAAAAGAGAAAGGTAGCATCGTTTGTCAAGACCCAGAATCAACCAAGTAGTTGGATGAGTGATGATCTGGTAAGAATGATAAGTGACATATAGGTATGAAATTATATAACTGACAGTGTAAAGGTATTCGCTAAAGATAGACATAGGGAAATCCAAATACTCAAGATGAAGAATGTATCAAGAAGGGTTAACAGGTATGTTGTGTTCAAAACTCACTAAGTTTCTCTGAACTTACTAGTGTGGTGCTTTTGTTTCAGGTATTGCTGTTTAAGTGTGAGTGCTAGGAGAGACGACGTCAAGATTGCGCCAGAGATACGGTAAGCGGGGATACTATGCATACAATGAGCGTTTTGGAAATTTTGGCGTTTAGTAGGACTACGCCCAAAGAGTTGTCTTCCATAACCCTTGTGCTGTAAAATTGTAACAAGTCCAATGTAATATGTATATTTTTAACTAATTACTCTTCTTTGTTCTTTAATGTGGAGTCTTTTATTAAAATAATAAGAAAAGATTTTATATAAAGGGTATTTGTTAACTGTTTTAGAAATTTTGTTAAGTGATTTTTTTGTAATACTCTATATCTAGATTTGATTCGGGTTGAGAGCGTTACAAGATATTTTGAATTTCTTTTTTTGTATTAATGTTACAATCAATGAAAATTCCTTTCCAAACAAGGGCAAAATCAAAAAAAAATTTAAGGAGATCAAAATTAAATTGTATGTTTTTATGATAGTAAAAATGTAATTTTATCATTTTAATAGCTTATATTTTTATAATTTTTAAAAGATTAAATTAAATTTTTATCATTTTTGAAGGGTCAAAATATAATTTTTCTATTAAAAATTTAAAAATCTAAAAGACTTATGTAAAAATATTTTATTTTAGAGGAACCGGGTCCAACCTCCTGAGTTCACAATTACTTCCACATAAAAAAACCTACAACATATCTTTATTACGATGTCTATTAAAATTTATTATACCTGTGTTAGTTTAAACGTTTGTTATCTATTTTTTTGAAAAAAAAAATACTTTTACTTTTAACTCAAAAAATTAAAAAAATAATTCAAAAAATATATGGAAATAATGAAAACTTATCACTTTCATTCCCAAAAATTAAAAGTAAATTAACAAATTCTCTCATTTCAATCAAGATGATAAGTATGATATATACGTTTATGTTGAAAAATTAACAATATAATAAAAAAACAGTTTTAATATGATTCCTACTGTAAATTTTATTGAATTGCAAACTCAGTTAAATAGGAAAATTATCCTCCATATTCTAATTTAATTTTATTCTAGCATTTAACAAAGGAGTATTATCAATTGGAAAGTAAAATTTTCATAGGCATTAATAATTGTCTCATTTATTTTTTTTACTTTTAAACATTAATTTTATCATAGATTCTTATCATATTTATTTTTTTATACAATGTTTAAAATTATTTATAGCCCCTCTCCAACCCTTAAATAAAAGGATAATGCGCTTCAACGTACTCGAACTCACGTCCTCCTACACTAACAATAATACCGATACCAATTAAATTAAGACTTAATCATATTAAAACACTTGTGATAGTTCTAACACTGCTTATAAACTATAGCAAATAATAATCCTTTAAAAAAATTAATTTAATTTAATACTGTTGGAGTGGGGAAAAAATATCATACTAAATGAATGGCTTGAGCCCTCAGCCCCACCTAATGAAACCGGATAGAAGTCCAACTTGAGGCTTGAATTAGAGTTTAGTGGGTTAGGCCTTAACTTTGCTGCTTCCACATTTATAAACATGATGAAGCCCATATTTGGAGAATTAGTAAGGTGAGCGTTCAATCGAATTAAATTGAGTAAAAAAAATTTTGAGTTAATCGAATCGATAAGTCACATTTTATCATTTTAATTGGATTAAAGTTTTTTCGAACCGGTTCGAGTGATTGAGTCGAATCAAGTAAAATTGTTCGAGTTAAATTAAAAAATTAAACGTGTCAAATTAAAATCTTGTTACAATATAATTATTTTATGTTAGAGCACATAAATTTGAAATTATATATATTTTAAAACTTTTTCAAAATAAAATAAATAATAATAATAATAAGATATTTTAGTATGATAAACTTGAATCGTTACTTAATTTATTTAAGTCTCAAAATTATTATTTTAGAAAAATTTAAAATTTTATCAAAGTTTTAAAATTTTAACTATATTATTTAGATTTTTTTAAAATATCTCGAATAATTAAAATGAACTTAATTCCAATTCTGATCCTTTCCTTCTCTCCTTTCAAAATTGTAAATTTACTCCATCCCTTCAAAATTTATGAAATTATAAATTAATATAATGATAAAATTATATTTTAACCTAAAAGTGTATTATTAGTTTTTGCCCCTAAAACAATATCTCCTGCCGCTTATAAAAAAACTCAACTCAATATATAAAAAAAAACTCACACATCTACATAGGATGAAGATTCAAACTTCAAATTCAAAATTCCCTACTCTTTCACTTTGTTTTAAAAAAATACACATCCAAAATTATTAAGTAATTTTATATTAATTCTTATGGTTTCACAATGAAGCATATTAATTTCATGTATGAAAATGAAAACAGCTGTAATTATATTAAGTAACATGCGATCTAAACTTATTTGAGCAACGAGTGAGTCCGTGATTCTATATAGGCAAGCATGTGATTAGTCATTAATCATCTGTTTTATATAATAACATCCTCACATGTACAAGCAATCATTCATTAACAGCTAACATTCAGACATATATAGAATGAAGGATGTTTCATTAATGTAATTCAAAGTTCTAATTTGGTTGTCTCATCCGTTCCAGTTTTACACTTAGGACAAGATTTGTTGTTTCTAAATTGCAACCTAAAAAAATGGACTTAAACCAACATTTAAATCAATCGAGACTTGTCTGGCTAAAACAAAATCATTTGGTAAATAAAAGACAATGATTAACCAAAAGGAAAACAGGGCCCCCTACCATGTAAAGACAGAAATTAGGTAACATTGTTACAGGTATTTCGATTATACCGTCACATGTCTATCCCATGGAGATGGAGCCTTAGATTAGGAATAACTACCTAAAAGACTGAGAGAGGTACATGATAATGAGGAAATTGCAATGTTCTGTATTATGGATCTACACGGTGTGCTTGTTTTTTGCCGGCAAGGCTGTGAGACCATTTAAGATGGCAGGTAAGAGTATTGGAGTGACACATGAATATGGGCCGATGGGGATGATAATCAGTCTTCGATTGTTCGTACAGAAATCGTGGTAGGTGACACATGAAATCAATGTCCCAATTGCTGTAGAAAAGGGACAAACAGATGGTTGGTTCATTACAATATTATATCTACTAATCTTAAATGAAGCCAGCCAGATCATTACCAATTATTTCAGATCTGATTCAGTTTCAATATATAAATGTTTTTAAAGTATGGAATGCAAAAATATGTAATAAAATTATGAAATATATTGATACATGAATTAATTTTGGTTTTAAAAAGGAAATATGTGTTGATGAACATCTATCCCACGTAAGAATGTTTGGGGGATTAGTAGGAGGAACTCTTTCATTAATCAGCTTTTGATGTTCCCAAGTATCCTACAAGGTTTTGTTATAGGCAATGAAGTATCTACGGGGCTGGCAGGGACCAGTCTTTTTAAATTAAAAAATTGTCTATTTAGATCTTTTAAAAATTTTAAAATTTTAAATTAATAAAAATAAAATTATATTTTAATCCTTTAAAAATAATAAAAATTTAATTTAATCTAAAATTTCTTGACTGGTTATGCGAATCAATTAGGTGGTCCAATGGTCTCACTCACACCATCAAACATCTCATTTTCAATTCACAAAAAGAATGCCTAAATCACAAAATTAGCTTCATGTCTAATTTATGAATAAAAGGTAAAGCGGTTAGTTCCCTTTCTTTTTAGAAAAAAATCACAGGGAGTTCTTGTGATTCAATATTTAAATTATAAAAATAGTAGTAATAATAAGAAAAGATCGTGAGCTGGTTTAGCCTCTTCCCTCTTTTGCTTCACTCAAGATGAGAGACCTTTTTCCAGCTTCTAAAAAGATCATAAAATATGTACAAAATGTAGTTGGATTTGGTGCTAACTAGGATTGGGATTGGCTGCAAAGTAAGCTAAAGCACCAACAAATGGTGCATTGATGTAAGTAGTGGGCTCTGATTTCCTAAAATCAGCTCTATCATCGCCATAAACATCATCTTCTCCAGGCCCTCCCACTATGGCACCAACCAAAACATTCGGGTTAGGGTTGGTTGAATTAAAATAAATGGAACCTTCCTTGCATGCAATGACCTCAGGATGATCGTTAACCGAGGGTAGTGAAGAGCCACGATGATGAATCCGTTGCGGGAAATAGTTGCTATAACCAACCATGTACGATAATCCCATCGGATTCTCACCTAAGATGTAATCAACTTGTTTCTTTGCTTGCATCCGAAGCAAAACCGGAGACACGAATTCATTCCCGCAGTTGACGGTTTGTGAAGTCCGATCGAGGTATTTAGCATAAACGAGGAGGATGAATGAAATGGTGGTAGCATGTTGTAAATTGCTGCCTCCGGGCTTGTAGATGAGGCCGCCAGGGGTATACTCGATGTGGGATGAAGATGAATCAGGGATTAATGTGCACATGAAGCTATCAGCTGAGGATTTGTATGATTCGAGAGTGTACATGTTTCCATCTAGCACTTCCTGAAAACAGGGGAACACCCTAAGACAACATGCAAACTACTGATTCAATGCTTGAAACATGAAAGAAAATGAGGGTTAACCTTGGAGACAAGAACGTTTAATCCAGCATGCTTATTGTCCCACCCAAATTCATTTATACTGTCATCAGCACCAAGGGTTTTCCCATTGTTTTCCAAGTAACTAAGGTAGGAATTGTCTTGTGAAGCCCTTCTTAACCATGCTGCCCCCCATAGCAATTCATCCTATGTAAATCACATTATCAGATTAAACCAATTCGAATATTGTTTCTTTGAAATGATTTGTACTTACTTGGTATCCGCTAAAATCACAGTAAAATGGGCAGGCACCGTCCCTAATGTGAGCATTGTCACTATAAGCACCTCTAAAATTATCGGCAAATTGGAAAACCTGAACAGCATTCCGTAACAACGTATCCGCATATCCTGCGTCTACTGATCTGAACGCCATGGATGAAGCTGCGAGGGCGGCCGCCGTTTCACCTGCCACATCGGAAGCTGGGTTCGGTGCATCCACAGCGTAAACAGTCCGGGCCGTGTCCATATCCTCCGGTCTTTCCCAACAGCTATGGTCTATATTTGGATCCCCAACCTTAAGTGGCAGCATAGATTAGATTGCGTGAGAAATGAGCGCGTGAGAGACGCTACACATCCTATCTATGTGGAACATCAAGGACGATGGGGACCGATACACTCGACCCATCCAATTCAATGTCTTTAAGAAAAAGCTTAAAAAAGGAGACAATGGTCTTAGATTCCAGCTTAGCATTAACAGTATACCCCAGCATCAAATATTAAACAACAACATCTAATTTCTTTATTTCTAATTATAGAGACACACGTGACCAGACCAACAAGCTTAAGTATACATTTAAACATATTTTACTATAAAAAATCAGCATTAGTGTTTTGTCTTTTCAACAGTTAAAACAAACATGGAATTCGATGTTTAATCTATCTAAAGAGTGATACCGGCTCCCATGATCTACAACCAATTGCGCATCCCAAGAAAGAAAAAGTGAGATTTGCAGAGGGAAATTTGGTTTGAAAACGACAACCATGATTGGAGCCATTACCTACGTAAATGGCACTGAACTAGGCAAAGAGAAGAGAGGCAGGCACTGGCAGAACAATAAAATTTAGGTGATTAATACCTGAACGAAAATCCGGTTAGGCTGAGACACAGTTTTGAGTAAATAATCGGTGGCCCAACGAATCGCCACGAGCGCCTTCCTCAGCTCATTCGGCTGCATTAAATCTCCGAACTCGATCACACTCCAGGCCAACATTGTGGTGGTGAATGCCATCGGGAACCCGAATTTGACATTGTCACCGGCGTCGTAGTATCCGCCGGTTAAGTCCGTGTTGTACATCCACCCATCACTCAATCCCGAGTTGCCCCTCCATCCTATACGTTGATCTTGTGGCAAAAAACCCGAGCGTTGGCCTTCGAAAAACAGAATGGATTTCGACAATGCGTCGGCGTAGTCAAGGTAGCTGGATTCAACGAAAGGGGAAAACCCATGGAAAAAGATAAGATACAGGAAAAGAAGAGATGAGGGTCTCATGGCTTGGAAGTGGAACTGTGGTGGTGGTTCTTCCCTTTGGGGTTGGTTTATTGCTTTATTTTATAATGCCAAATGTTAGCATTAGTAGGGAGGGAGGATTCACGAGGGTGAGTGAAGCAGCGCCGACACTGATTTGGGGTTTTGTCAGTGACGTTTCACATGCCCATCACAAAACGTGAGGAGTGTACCAATTTGTTTGTAAACTTAAAAGGCCAAAGGCAAAGCAGTGAAGAAGGGCAGGGGGCAGACCATGAAGGTCCCTTTTTTAATTATTATAAAAGAGAAAGTGAATCTTTCAAAAAAAAAAGAAAAAGAAAAAAGAGAAAGTGAAGAAGGTGAAACGGGGCTATTTGTTCTACTCTCGGTTTGACGGATGTTTGCAACACCCGACGGTTTAATATTTCTTTAACTGCTAACTGCAACCATTTAAGGCCTTGTTTGGTGGCTGCCTCCACAGTGTTTATTACAATTTTATTTTAAATTGTTTATAAAACCTTCATAATTTTTTTAAAACTTATGTATCAATAAATACGAAAAAATTAATTAAATTTCTAGATAAAATTTATATTCAATTAAGTCCATGTCGTTAATACAAAATTAATTAAATCTCTCTGTTAACGATTTTCATCATTAATTATATTTACCATTAAAAAAATTGACAGATTAATCAAAAGGTAACATGTAGTAGACAGAGGTGGATTTTTGGGCTAACAGGGGTCTCGATCTCTCTTAAAATGAAAAATTTATTATTTTAGTTATTTAAATTTTTAAATTATTAAAGGTAAAATTACACTTTAACCTTTAAAACTGATAAAAATTTGATTTAATCTTTTAATATTATAAAGATAATGACAATATAATTTCGTCCCCCTAAATTTTTTCCTCATTTCACCCCTGATAGTAGATCTAGTTTAGTATAATATTTTCCCATAAAAAAGTAAAAAATCAGGAAAAATTAATTTTTTTTGAATATACTGGTGTGATTATATGGTAATATCTGTTCATGCTTTCTTAACCCTTTGACAACGCACACACACCTTGCACACATAGGCGTTCAAACCTGGGACCCCTAGGATGAACAACATCCACTTTTCCATTGGAACCACTTGTTGGGTTCAAATTAAAAATGTTTTTAAAAAACTATTAAAATTAATATATACTTATAAATATTATAAAAAATTAATAAAAACATTTAAAATTTCATAAAAACGTATAAAAATCTTAAAAAATTATAGGAAATCATAAACATTTATTTAAAATATTAAAATTGATATAAACATATAAAATTATAAAAAAAAATCATAAAACTTGAACTAAATCGGATCAATCGGTCGAATCGGCTAGATCAAAATCGATAAGGGTATTAGTCTTGAGAAAGCCATTAGATTGATTAACCTGAGAGCCGAATGGTTGAACCGATTTTTTAATATTTTTTATTTTTTAATCTTTTATTTTATTAAACTAAACTAATTGGTCAAACTGACAAATTGGTGACCTGATCGACTCGATCACCGATCTAAATATACCAAAAATACTTATTTTTGAATTTGTTTTCATCAATTTATAAATTTTAATTATCCAACTATTAGCATATGTCAATATGAAATATTTTTATTAAGATTTTCAGACCGTACCCATGGTTGAACCGGTCAGGCCATCAGTTTGTCAATTTGATTTGTCTATCCAATTTAATTAAATAAAATATCAAAAAATAAAAAATGGGTTCAATCGCTCGTCTCCTAGGTCAATCAATCTAATGGCTTTCTTCGAACTGGTACCTTTGTCAGTTTCAGTTAAACTAGTTCGATCGATTGATTCAATCCAGATTATGTTTTTATGACTTTTTTTTATATATTTATATAAGTTTATATCAATTTTAATATTTTTAATAACTTTTATAATTTTCAATAATTTTTATAAGTTTTTAAGAATTTTATACATTTTTATAAAATTTTAAATATATTTAATTAATTTTATAAAATTTTATAATTTATTAAAATTTATTAGATTTTTTATTTTTGTTATAATTTTTTTATGAATTTTATAATTTTCCTGATATTTTAATTATTTTATGAGAAATTATTAGATTAAACCATAAGCTATCACATTTCATCATTTAATTGGTTTATTATTTTTTAAATGGAAATAATTAACTAAAGAGCTTAATTAATATTTTTTTTTATGATAGGGATTTAATTGGGTGTGAATTCAATACAAGGACTTAATTGATTTTTTCATAGTTTCTTAAAGGCTTTTTAACATATAAGCATTTTTTAATACAAATCCTCTCGATAATTTAAGAAATAATTAAGGGTTGGTTGAGTTATATATAAATAAATTATATAAATTTATAATATTTTACACAAAAAATACGTTATTATTATAATTTTTCATTTATTGAAGGCCAACATACAATGTTCATATGTATTTTAAATATCATTTATTTTCTATATTTCATTAAAATTTAATTAAGTATTCAAATATGTTGTTTTACTTGGATCTTATTTGATTCTAAAATTAAAAAGGCTTAATACTTCTTTTGGTCCCTATACTATAGTTAAATTATCAATTTGATATTTGTACTATTTTTTATTAGTTTGGTATCTGTACTTTCATTTTGTATAACTCGTTATCCCAATCCACATTTTCCTTTAAAACAATTTAACCCAACCAATGACACATTGTCACATGTCAAAAAAGTAAAAATACTTAAATAAAAAATCACTAAAAATCCCAAAAATTATTAAAAATTAGAAAAATATAAAAACTAAAAAGTCACAACCTATTTTTGGAAATCATAAAAAATATTTTTTTTATGAATTATAAGTATGTGAAAGTTAAAAAAGCTAAAAATTTCATAATATTTGTTTGGAATTTAAGATTTGTAGAAAAATCTAGAATTTATGAAAATTTTTAAAAATTTATGGTTTTTTTAGCAGTTTTATGGAAATTTTGATATTTTTTAAAAGGATTTTGAGCCTTCTAGGAAAAAAAGTACTATAAAAATCTTAAATTTTTTTATAAAAATATAAAATATTCTTAAAAAACTAAAATTCGAAACAAACACATTTTTGAAATTTTATGAAATTTTTAAAATTTTTTGAAGCTCTGAATACTCATAATTTTAAGATTTATTAATCATTTTCAAAAATGAATTATATATTTTTTATTTTTAAGATGTTTTGGGTTTTTTTTTATTTTTTAGTTTTTTTATATTTTTAAAAGTTTTGTATGTGATTTTTTACTTTTTCTTGACACGTGGGAAAGTGTCATTGGTTGGTTTAAATTTTTTACCATAAATTTGGTTGAGATAATGGAAATTACAGGGTTAAAGTGCAGAGGCCAAATTGATAACAAAAATAAAATATAAGTCCCAAATTGATGAAAAAATAGTACAGATACCAACTAATAATTTGGAGAAGAACTCGTACATTTATGCAAGAAAAATGATTAAGCCCACCACATCAACTATTAGCTCCAACCAATAATTTAATGTCATATAGATATATTTTTTTACGTGCAATTGCTTAGTAATAAATTTTCCAAAAATTCTACCGCTATCTTCTTTCATCTTTCCTCCATCATTGTCTCTCCTTCCACCCACAAAGGGAGAAAATCCACCATGGAAGATTCTTTTTTGGCTTTTTTAAGAATCTAACCCTAGAAATAAATAAAAAAAAGCATGAAAATGAGCCAACTTTAAAATTAATCATGAGAATAACATGATTTTTATAGGAGAGTTAGATGTCGTCATTTTTCCAAGCAGTATCACCTTAATTATCCCTCAGTAATGTTTTAATCATTGAAAAAATAAAAAATAAAACATTTTTTTGGTGTCGCTTAACAAATTGATGAAATCAGACTAAAGCGTGCAAGGGCAAAACGTTCAGGAACCTGATGAAGTAATTAATCTTTTTAGATTGGCTAAAAAATTATGTCATCTGAGAGTAAGGTGGCACAAATTAAACTTTTGGTCTATTTTCATATTAGATCTATCATCTTTTGAAATTAAATTTAAATAGCCCTTTAAAGATACAAAAATAAACCCTTATCATTTTTTTAAAAACAATAAAATATATATAATTCTTATTTAAATTACCCAGATATATCCCTCAAATTTTTTTTTTCAAGTTTATCTAAATTTAAACATTTTTTATTCGCATATTTGAACTTAAATAAACTTGAGTACTTTTTTTAGGGACATATGGTGTAATTTAAATAAAAATTTTATATAGTTTTTTAAGTTTATTGCTTTTTAAAAAAATGAGAAGGGTTTATTTTTTTATTCTTATATCTTTTAAGGACTATTAAAATTTAATTTTAAAATGAAACAAATCTAACATGCAAATAGATCAAAAGTTTAATTTGGTTCCGTCGTACTCTCATACAGCACCTTTTTTTCAGCCAACTAAAAAAGGTAATTACTTCATTAAGTTATTGAGCGTTTTGTCCCTACACAAATAACGACATCCAACTCTATTATAAAAATCAAGTTATTATTATAATTAATCTTGAAATTGGGTCCGTTTCATACTTTTTTTTTAGACTTTTCTTTTTTCCAAGTTTGTTGTCTTCATAAATTTTTTGGAACACATTTCCTTCATGATTAAAATAATTAAAAATCACATTTAATTAATTAATTTGTTTGCTTTCACGATTCTTTTGTTTTTAAAAGCCACATTTGTATTAATAAAAAAAAATTAAGTGTACTAAATATTCACTACATATTATATTGGATTAACATGTAAAGACTAAAAATATTAGAATAGTTGAAGGTGATTTTATGAGTTATTACTTAAAAAACAATTTGTGATTAAAATTTTAATCATGAGACTTTCAATTATTAAAGCATTAGAAGTGAAGATTGAAAGAAGAGCAAAAAAAAAAACCTAGAAAAGCAACCAAACATGGCTTAGGGGGATCATTGTAGGAAAGGAAATGGAAGTGGGGCATGCCATGCATGACTTAAGTGAGGACAAATAAATATTCCTATCCCTTACCCAAAGGCAACTATCGCCAAAAGTGGCGGTGCTGCTGCTTTCCATCCACCATTCCTTCCTTGCTTTTTTCTTTTTTTTTTTTTAATTTTGAATCATTTGATGGACTCGCTAGTACCTTTATTTTGACTACATAGCCATTAATATTTAATATATTAACAATATACCAAATATTAAGCTGAAAAAAAAAAGTATTTTTGTTGCATAAGCACAGAATGATGATTGTGAGTGGTGTTTTACTAAAGAAAAATGATTGTGACAGCTGAAATCCTTTTCCTTCAAGTAATAGAAATCGGAAAGCAACAGAATTATTATTATTATTATCATCATCTTCCAGCTTCGTTGAGTTGAAGTTGTTAATGAAGCAGTTATAAAAAGATAAGGGAAAAATTAAGATTAGCATATGAATTATGATAGTAACTGCTCTCAGTCATATCAGTCGGCCAACTCCACATACCAACCTCATCAATACGATTAACACGATGTGGATGGGGTAGTTGTAATTAAAGGTCACCGTTTCATCAAATACAATGGACTTGGTAAGTTATATTTTAAATTAATTTGAATTTTTTTGAAATGAGATAAAATTTGAGTTCAATATAATTTAATATATTTGTTCGAGCTAAATTATAAAATTAAACGGGTCACATTAAAATCTTTTTGACAATATAGTTATATTCCAAGCTACAATACGTAAACTCGAGACTATATTTGAAAACTCTTTCAAATGATAAATTTGATTTTAGGTCTCGAATTTATCATTTTGGATTTTTTTATAATTCGACATTTTCATTGAATTTTTAAATTTTTATATTCGCTATGATTTTTTATAGAATTTTTATATTTTTCTTGAATTTTTGAAAATTATTTTGAATTATTTTTGTAGTATTTTTAGAATATCAATTTGTTCATTTTTAAAATTACACCAATTTAATTTTAGACTTTTTTTGTGTTATAAAAAATTAAACTCGACTTGAATCAAATTTGACTCACTCCTAATTATAATTTATAAAACTTAAATAATTTTTCATGAATATATATAATTATTGCACTCCACTTCCCATAATTCTTATGGAACTAAAATTTAAAAGGATAATTGTCCAAGTTAACTAAAAAGTTTTGTTTTATATTTATTTTGTTACTATTAGGAATGTTTGCTTCATAGAATATAAGCTTATTTATTATAATAAAATTATTGGAATGTAAGATTATTTAACATACTATCAAGTATGTTAGATTATCATATTTGATTCATCTGGTTGGAATTTAAAATTTTTATGTTTGATTCATTTATTTTTTTTTAAAATAGGTTAAGTTTTCTTCTAAGATAAACAAATGTTTTAAAATGATTGATTTATAAATTCCAATCGTACTAGGTCAACTTGATGGCTAATGTAATCTTTTAAATTTAAGTCTAACATTTAAGCTGGATTGGAGAGATTACGATATAAATAATATATAAATAATTTTAAACTATAAACTTTTTCTCATAAATTTATTCAAAGGAAAAAAAGCTCTAAAAAATTTATGAAAATAATAAAAAAATTAACATTTATTTATAGTGTAAGTATGAGCTATAGAGTGTTTTTCATTCGATGTGAGATTAAAAATTAACTATATAAAAAATTGTCGCATATTAAAAAAGTGGGTATGCCATGTGTCAAAAAATTAGGTTGTCCAACTTTTATATATATATATATATATATATATATATATATATATATATATATATGTTAAATTCATATGTTTGAATTTTTATATTTAAAATAAATATCTAACTAGATAAAAATAAATTTTAAATAAGTTAATTCATCCTTTTAATTTAATTTAAATAATTTTTATGTATTTATATCTATTATAAAATAATTAAAAATTGTTTTAAAACTAATTTATAACACTTTATTTCAGGTAGACAGTAAAGAAATTTAAACATGTTTTTAAAATAAACAATAAAACCAATAAAAATACTTTTAGAAATTTAAAAGCATGATAAAAATAATTAAAATAATTACAATATTATTTGTGCGTTAAATATTTAAAAATGCAATTGAAAAACATGTAAATAATAATTCAAAATAATCTGTTTTAAAAAACATGTTTTAAAAATTATTTAAAACATATCTAAATATATTATTAGCAATAAATGAATTTTAAAAATGTATTTTAAAATATTTTTAAATACTTTTAAAATAACTTAATTTTTAAACATTTTTAAATATAAAATTAATCCACGTTTTAAAACTAGTTACTTCTATTTAAAAATGTAATTACATATTAAAACAAAAGAATTTTTAATATATATTAAATCATTACACATATTAAGATATATAGAATAATTTTATTTATATTTCAATTTTAAACATTTAAGTTTATAATATTTATTTCTAAATCCTAAATTTTTTTTCTTTGTTTCTTATCTTTTTGTTTTTCTTAGCGGGGGTGTTAGCCTCGCCTTTTTCTCTTGCCCATCAGTCCTCTTTTTCTTTTTTTTTCTCATTCACTTCATGCGTCTTCTATTTTTCAATTTGCAGATCTATTTTATGGGTAGCTCTTCGTTGAAACACCATTGACCACCGATAATTTCTTTTAGAAATTGGGTAACACTTCGTCGACTTCTTAAGTTGTTTATGTTTTGAGAGTATTTCAAAATAATAAATGATTTCATAAGTCGGTTTGGACTCATGTTGTCTTAAGTTTTATATATATATATTTTTGTTTTTTCATTATTTAATAAACTCTCACTTTTAGAAGTTATTGTCTACTCTTGTAGTACGATTTTAAGTTTGGTTTTGTCATCCTCTCTAGTTTGGTGGATGCTTGATCTTTTGCCGATTTATACCCGTCGGTTTGGATCATCCGGGACTGATTTCCTTATTGTATTAAGTGCTTGCAATCACTCTTGATATATTGTGCTTGAGTTGTAATAGAGTCAATTATCAATGTATCATAATATTCTATTGATGCTAAAACTAAAACTTTTGTTAGGTTAATAAAACTTATCCTTCAACACATATAATAAGTATTTATTATGTCCTAAATTGATTTGAACGATTAATGAATTCCCTTCGAAAATAAAAGTTTTCACTATCTATCTATTTGAACTTATCATTTATAAGGGAGAGATGATTAGATGAGTCATTGTCACCACCTGTCCCAACCGGTTGAACTAATCCACATGATTTTATTTCCCATCATGTTTACATTAAGCATAAATCTCCGCATTATTTGTTTTGCTCAAATTAGTACAGCATCGCATTCATACATTTCTCTCTTATTTTTATCAAAACTGTTATTAATTTCTTTTATTTTACTTGTTTTAAAATTTCTCACTTTAATTCCTCTAAAAATAATATAATTGCAATTTAATTTATGATAAAATATAGAACCTTCTTAAATATGAAAAGAATTTTATTTAATCTTTTAAAACATAATGAAGTAATGATTAATACATGATAAAATTATATTTAAATATTTTAAAATTTTATAATTCAATTTTGGTTTATGTTACTAACTCTTTTAAAATATTCTATCAACTTCGTTTTATGGGGCTCAATTAAAGCGGTCCCAATAATTGAAAATTGAGAGTAAAGTGATGAAAAATTCATACGAATTTTGGATTTTTTAAAAAGAATAAATTCAATGCAAATTCTAAATTATAGATTTAAATACTATTCAAGCATATCATGTTTTTGGGGAAAAAAATATTTGATAGAAGAAACTCATTTCTTTACATGATATTGAAAGAAAAAAAAAATGAAAAAGTTACTAGTCCTAAAGAAGAAACCTAAATAAAAGTCAATAAATAGTGTGTCCTACATACATTTAATTTCAATATTTTAATTTATTCATCATATTATATTATATGTATAATCTATAAAAATAATATTTTAATTAATACATACTATTAACTCATGTATCGCATGAGTATGAAAATTAGTATTATTAATAATGGAAGCATTTATAATAAAATTTTTAAAATATTACATTATTTCTTTTCATTTAATTTTTTATATAATACCTAAACTATTCATAAACCTTTTTCACTTGTAAATACAGAAGATAAAGCCTGCTTAAATATGTTTGAACTCATATTTTCTCTCTTGTTTTAATAGCAAAGGCTCAATCAACTTAAATTTTTGGCTTAATGATAAATTTGGTCACTAACGTTTGCATGATTTGTTAAAATGATCCTATTTGTATTTTGAGTCTTTTTTGACCATCAACCTTTGTTCTTTCTTTCAATATGTTTTTTAACAGATTTAATGAAAATATTGTTAAAAAAAGTTAACGGGAATGATGTGAAATATTTTTAATGAGATGTAATTTATTACTTAGATAATCCAATTAGATAATTACATGTGGAAATTAACAAAATGAATGAATAATATGTCAAATTAAAAAATAAATCTTAATTTAAAGAAATAAACGTAATCATCTAAAAAAATAAACTAAGTAAAAAAAATTTCGGTAAATAAACATATGAAAGACTGAAACCTTTTGAAAGAAAATAAAAATTGAAACTTTTGGTAAATAAACGTATGAAAGACTGAAACCTTTTGAAAGAAAATAAAAATTGAAACTTTGAATTTATTCATTAAATCTGTTTGAAAAAACAGATTGAAGAAAAAGAACAAAGGTTGCTGGCCAAAGAAGGCTCAAAAATACAATTAAGACCATTTTGACAAAACATGCAAACGTTAGTGACCAAATTTATCATTAAGCTTAATTTTTTTATATAACTATATACTAGAAATTTTATTATATGCGTATGCCGTGAAAACAATATATTTAGAACATAAGTATCCGTTTAAAAATAGCATACAATAAATTAAAAAGTATGGTTTGAGACTAATAATAATAACGATCATATGCAATATGTAAAAAATTAAAATAATAAAAAATTAATTTAAATTGCGACTCTAACTTAATTAACGACATTATCAATATATACAAACAATATAGATGAAACGATTTGTATAATAATACTAAGATGTATAAAAAAAATCAAAATAAAATTTTGATTATATTGAAAAAAAAGATTTTATAAATATTAGTGGTATGTGTCAAAACTCACGGTAGATTATTTTTGTCACTGATTTTATTAAAAAGATAAAAAAGGAATTTCATAGTTTCCTCGAAAAGAACAACTCAAATTTTTTAATTGATTTACTCTTTTGTGAGAGTATATGTGAGATGAAGACCGTACCTTTAAGGGCTTGCTTAGCTCACGTTTGGACCACACGGGGTCCAATCCAATAGGGCTAGCTCCAATCCGAGAGGTGAACCATGACTGTAACACCACGATTGTCCCATCTCATACCATAAACAACTCTTGCTTCTGGGCTCATCAACTGCACCCATTCAAGTTAAGGTTGCTACCTTAATTATTCGGTTATCAATTTTTGAATTTTGAAATTAACTTATTTTTAAATTATCTCAAATATATTTATATTTATAATATATAATCAATATAAGTATAATCATATAAATCCAGTCCAATGACTCAAAATCGATTCAATTTTGTCAGTTTTCTCAACTAAAGACATCATCATAGCTAAGTTATACCATAATCTCTAACATTATACTAATACCAAAAATTTCTAATGGTTTTCTGAAATTTCAATATACTTTTTTTATTCGAGTACATAGTGGAATTTTCGATTGCAGGGGTATGGCAATCTCAATCTTTTAAAAATTGCAATTAGTTTTTCAAAAATTTTGAAAAATTTCATTAAACCTTCTAAACAGTTTCATTTATTTTTGGTTTGATATCAGGTTTGAAGTAGTGCAGTGAATCATTGCTAAAAAATCTTGGCTCGCTGCGTCACTCTTTTTGTTACTACAGAATGCTTCTCCGGCTCTACCTACGTTCTGAGATATTGTAGTGAAATTCTAAACATTATTTTTTGTATTAAAGTATAATACTCAAAATTATCTAATTTCCAATAAGTGATGTTACAGTTAAAATTGATTTACTATAATGAACGGTATACAGTTAAGGATGATGGCGGCATCCTAACATGGGAAATAATTAAACATAGTATACCATGAAAAGCAACATTAAGATAATATCAATATATAAATATAATTTTTAACATTTAAAAATTAGAAGAAATTAATAAAAAAAAAATACTGAAAACAAGTGCGGGACGGTGGTTAAATTTTTTATGACCCAGGTTCAAATCGTTCTTGACTTCCAAATCCACTCCACCACTATTATTGTATAAAAAAATTTATGGCTTGTCGTAAATTAAGAATGATAAACAAAATAATCCAATTGAAAAAAAAAAATATTATTCATCTTAAAATACCCGAGTTCAAGCATATATGTGCATCAAATGTATAGGTCTTGTCAAAAGATTAAAAAAAATATGAACACATATAACCATAACAACCTATCCAAAACACGAATAAAAGAAAAAGAATCTAGTTCAGTGTTACCATAATTATCCCTTAGAAAAAGTCAATTCCTTGTCTTAATTGTCACAATATCAGCATCCTATAATCTTAAATTGAGCTCTTTCAACATTTAGAAGCTACTTTTATATATGGTTATACATACACTTTAAAAAACACCTACGACATGACAAACATGAAAGAAGCCAACATGCAAGAACAAGACCCAAAAAGGACATCCAATCTTAAACTGCATATAAAATCACATGAAAAAACCTTACAGATATATGCATATATTTTAGATTTGTTTATTACTATTTCCATGTAGCAGACCATGACAGGGAAACCAACATGACACAGGACATATATTTAGCTCAAACTCATATAATTTGCTGTCTTTCCAACTAAAATCATGCTGCATAATATAATAAACATAAGGAGACAAAGTCACACCAGAATTGCCTAAACCCTATGCTGAGAATTCAAATTGCATACGGAATCTACATATTCTTGGAAGCTAGAAACTACTATTACATATCTATGCCTTCCCCAACCTACAATCTCCTTTAAACCCGTCACAAATTCATATCAACATTCATTGCATGCATCATACTTGTCAATGAACCAAACCTTGCCATGGATTCCATTTACTTGATGAAATCTGTCACCAAAAAAGTATCATTGGGGATTACTGGAAATCATTGTTCAAACCCTGCTGGTTCCCCTTCTACCGCGTCCAGAGAATCTAGGTAAAGGTCCTTTGTTCTGCATATTTCACAAGCGGAATTAGAGGGGTTGTGCAAAAAGGCTACAATGATTGTTTTGTTTAGTATCTTTAGTCTTTACCATCAATGGAGGTTTCAGCTTTGATTGCCTTCTGATGAAAGCTCTTTGAAACTCTTTCTTTTTCTCTTCAGCCTTCATTTTGGTGAGGCTAGGCTTGTATATGATCACAGTCCGACCAATTTGTCCAATGACAACTGAACCAGTTGCTTGCTCTAGTTGGCTCACCACATCCTCCAGCTCTCCAGGACAGGTCCGGTGAATTTTGATCTGTTAACATACTTTGAAGTTAAACACAGAGATAACAAATATTTCTCCAGGACAGCTTGTGTTATATAATCAGGGAATCACACTGCATCTTCACCAATAGGCAACAGCAATCTCAATGTCTAACAAACATTGGGGATCCAAATGAACTTTACTTCCCAATTAACACAAAAATCAAATTGGGATGCTTGATTCTCTTTTCTCTTCACTTGACCAGTTTGACTTATAAGCAACACGAAACATATGTAGAACATAATACAAATAGATAGATATACAAACATACAAATTATCAGGTTTCACTTATAGTCCAAAGTTCCTTGGACTAGGACTCAAAGAAGACACAGTTCAACCCAAAGCAAACAGCAGTGATAAAGAAAAAAACATCTAACATTTACTACCCATAACTTAGAATGCATCAAATGGCATGAAACAATAACTTCAAGCAAAAATACAATGACTAAAGTAAGCTAGATATTAAATTTCAAATAAAGTTAGTTCATTTATTATGATAGTTTAAAGAACATCCATGAACAATGTCAAGGAGTTTAAACCCTAAAACCTGAAAAGAAAAAGAGGTACCTTTAGAAGTTCATTGGCTTCAAGAGTCTCAAGAAAAGAGAAAATGACATTATCAGTAACACCAGATTTGCCCACCAGTTGACACTTCAATTTCTTCCCTAAACCATGAGCGTAAGAAGCCAGCTCTTTCTTTTCCTTAACCGTTAGATTGGGTAGCTTCACATTCTTAACCTCAGTGTTTTCGGCGACAACCTCCGAACCCAATTTTATAGGACTTCCGTCTTCCCCGTTCTCACTCCCATAATCATCATCATCATCAGATTCCTCATCATTTCTATCATGTTCTTCAGATTCAAATTCTAGGTATTGGTCTTCGTTCAGTTCTTTGTCTAACAAGGATAAAGGGTAGCTGTCATTGTGGCTTGAATTTGAGGAATAGGTGATAGAAAGAGATTGGATTCGAGGGAGCGTGAGGGAAGAAGAAGAACAAGAAGAAGGAATGGGTTTATGAAGGATTGGGAATTTATTGTGGAATCTGGAGATTGAAAAGCAAAAGGGTCTTAAGAGTAGACCAAGTGTTGCCGCCATTACTGTCCGTCACTGCAGCGCGTGTTTTTGGTACAACGATATTTAATTGATAACATTCATCCAAAAATAATAAACATATATCTGATGAAAGATCAGAACAAATGTAACGGGTGTTTGGTCTAGTGGTATGATTCTCGCTTCGGGTGCGAGAGGCCGCGAGTTCGATTCTCGCAACACCCCCTTACTTTTACCGAATAGTAGTTGATTTTGACTGTTACTATTTCCCATGTCATCGAGTACTATAGATTCTAGAAGGGTAGGTTTTTATCCATCTCATCACGCCTTTTGCCTCATCAAATTAAATTATTACTGTAGATCTAAATGATTGTTTGAGAAAAAAGTGCGATCAATATTTTGGGTAGCTCAAGATTATGAATGAAATCAGCAATGACTACAATCCACAGTCTGCCACCGCAACTTTCATTTCAATGTCCACTCTCCTCCCCCCATCTTTCAATGCTCCCTTCACTTTCATTTCAAGTCCTACCCTTTACACGATTCCATAGACTAGTGGATCTCAACTGTTGGTTTATTTGTATCTTAAGGCTTAAATCTCTTTTGAATGGCCAAAAGGTTTTCTTTTTCAAAGCTAAACTTGTTAATGGAAACCCTGAACTACAAAGTTGAGACGTCTCCTTCCAAATATGGAGGAGAATGGAAAAACCAAAGGCACAGGCACAGCTTCCTAAAATGATCCATTCAAACCAGGGATTTACTGCTCTAGTAAAAATCCGCATTTTCCTCCTTTGGTTCAAGAACTACTTGTGGTTTTGCAGCAGTTTTAACATAGAAACTTGATTGAATGCTGCCCCAAAGGCACCGTCAAGGCGTACACCCACATAACTACATGCAGCTTTTGTGTCACTCGAAGAAAGGGATACTGCCATTACACTTAAGCGGGCTAATATATTTACATATTTAGCTTAGCTTTTCTTGCACCATACTTGGCTTTCTTGTCATAACACCCAACCAATTACAAGGTGGATTTCGCCACCTGCCCTTTGATTTTACATCTGATCCAGGTGCCAAGGTCCACCCCATCACATTGTGACCAAAAAAGTCTAAAAACAAACTTAAGAACACAACCAAATTGAACACCGACAACAGAACTAAACTAATAAAAAAAAAAAAGAGGCCACCACCGTTTTTGTCTCATACGGCCATACATGTTAGTATCCCAGACATGTCACCCTAGTTACTTAGAACCTATGCATCTTCCAACTATAGTTTCTTTCACCGCTTGCTTAGAACCATCACGAGCTGGATTGAAACTCAGGGGTTGAAAGTTTTCACTAGGAAATTCCATATTCTCAAAGTGCTTCACTAGCTCCTCTCTGCCCTGTTTAAATGTTCAATTCACCAACTCAAGTACTTATACAGGTTTAACATTGCTGGGTTTATAGATATATAAAAATGTATACCTGAAGTTTGGCGCAATGTATCTCACGAATCTTGTTTGAGTTGAAACAAGGCCAATGTTTATTGTGCCAAACACGGGAAAACTTCCTGGCTGCTTTTGGGTTCGTGAAGTTTACGAATGCATAGCCCTTGTTTGACTCGGTACTACAATCATGGAAAACAATTGAGTATTAAAATTACAGGTAAAAGGAACTAAGTGAAATGAAATGATCAAGGAATGTGAATTTTTGTAACATACACAAAGTCTATCGGAAGGTATAGGAAATCAAACGCTGACAATGAAGGTTGTTCATCTTCATCTGCACTACCAATCTGAGACTCGGCCTCTTTATTCGTAAGCATGCAATACTGGTCAAGAACATCCTCCAACATATCTCGTCTACAAACCCCAAAATCCAATACTTCAGTCAAATGTTTTAAGAAGAGAAATCTATAAAGATCCGTAAGGAAACCAGAAGATCCTCACAAGTCTTAATCAACAGCAAACACTAATAAAGAACAGTCATTAAATGCTGAAAAATAATCACAGGGAAGACGAAAATACAACTAAAACATTCATAAACCCATAACATTGAATATAGATGAAACCAAAAGATTGTATACGTGTATCTATTGGGTATGTTCTTTATCATGACCGTCGTTTCCAATCCGTCAGGCTTTAGAGGAATGGGTGGATGTTTCTCTCGCTTGTTATACTTATTACCAGCCCGACCTCGAGCCTTCTTTGGGTAAGTTTTAGCAAAATGCTTCTTGTCTTCAGTACTGTAACTGCTAGGCTTCCCCCTACATTGTTTCTTACGATCAACAATTACAAACCCTTCTTTCCCATATCTTTTATCGCTCTTCCAGTAAGGTTTATCTCTAACGCTCGGCCTGGTACCTCCCAAGTTTTCCTTCCGAGCCGCGGTTCTAGGCTCTGGCGCTTCGTCGACCACCATGGTAGTCTTGAATGGTTCCAGCAAGGGAGAGACTGTTTCAGTCATGGGCACAGATGCAGAAGCCGCCTTCTCAGGGATGAAGAAATGTGGCTGAAGTGCATGTGGATGAAGATAGGTGTATGAAAGGTGAGAGAACGTGGAAGCTGACAATAAAGGATGGGTATAATAATGAAGAAATATTGGAGCTGAGGGTGAAAACACGGGAGAAGCAGCTGAAAGCAGACGTTTCCTTGCAGGGAAAAACTCAGGGGCTTCTGGGTTTAAGCTCCAGTTTCTCATCCCTATTTTGTGGGGAAAATCTTGGGCAGCATCAGCTCTCACGATCGCCATGTTCGACTGTAACACGCTTTCACGGTTCTAAGGCCATTGACCCTGGACCTTCCACATATATACTAACCCTATTATTCTTCTTTTTCCCTATATATTCAAATTTATTCGGCTTTCTTATTTAGATAATGTAAAAAAAAAATTACCTCTATTTCCAAAAGTTATTTTTTCAAATAAATTTTTAAGGGTTCCTTATAAGGCGATTTGTTAATTTCAAACATTTATACTATATTTAAGACATCAAACCTTAATTAATAATAAGAAGCATAAAGAAGCAAATGACCCAAAAAGAAGTTGATATCATCAGCCACACTACAGAAGAAAAAGGGCACAAGGCACTCCAGAAACATAAAAATACATCAGCAAAACCAGATCAAAAATAAAATGGGGTTATTCTGGTAATTTCATTACGCAAAGCCATGAGCTCCATTACACCAACTGTTAGATTTGGGTCCAATAACACTTCTGCACAACTATGCTCGTAGAAGTTGTTTAGAGATTAAGGTCTGTAAACAGACCCCTATACAAGTATCAATGTCAATTTAAACCTATTACGTAATATAAAACCAACTTCTAAGGGAGTCTTAGGAATAAATATGGTTAGTTTGTTTCTTTTTTCATGGAGGAAACGTCTAGACGATCGGAGTTAAGTTTAGTTGCTCAAGTATCGAAAAATTAGATCAGTCGTTGAACAAATTGAGCACTTCAGATGAATTATGGAAAAGCTATTGCGGGAGGAGTTATAAGAAATGGGAAAAGGGGGTAGATTATGAGATATAATAGAGATTTGAGAAATTGTTCAGTTTTTAATGCTGAATTGTGAAGTATCTTTGATGGATTGACCCTCATCCAAGACAGATGTTATGAGGGTATGATCATTCAAATAAATAGCTTAAAAGTGATTAAGGCCATTCAGTTTTCTTCTTCAACGAGTTCAATTCTTGCCCTTATTGGGCGTATTAATCATATCTTGGCAAATACAAGTCATTGGAATATAGAATATCTTCTTAGAAGCTTTAATAGAGTTGTTGACTCTTTGGTTAAAATGATTTTACATACAAACCATGGCCTAAAGATCTTTGAAGTGATTCGGGAGGAGATGCTTTCACTTTTTACTATTGTTCAAGCAAGTGATAGCTTTGATTAGAGAACTATTGTGTAGCTAATTATTTTTGTTTTTATTTTACCAAAAAAATTGATTTGTTTGATCTTTTAATTAATTATATAAGGTTAGTTTAGTCTTTTAACTAAATAAATATAAAATGGATATTTTAGTGTGTATTCTCATTTAATAAAATAATGTCTCACTAATTAATTCATTTAATTTTGCATGTTTCATCTTCCAACTTTTTTCTTATTGAATTTTTAATATATATTTCTTTAAAAATATATTATTTTCTATTTTTCCCTAAAAATTTCATTTTATTATTTTACCATTTTTATTTAGTTCTAATTTATCTACAACTCTTGATATTTAAAAAATATATTAACTAATTTATTACAGCTTTTTATGCCACTAATTTTTATAGTATATTAATAGTTTTTAATTGTATTATTTTATTTTAATTAACCTATATCATTATTATTATCATTATCATTATCTATATATAATCTATATACTTATTATTATATATTTTCAACTCTCTTTTGAGAAGTTAATAAGAGTATATTGATCTTGTGTAGATCTGTTATCGAAATTGATAAGGGGTGTTACATTAATTTATTTTTTATAATATTAAGATAAAAAAGTAATATTCTTTACATTTGTAGTTAATAAAATAAAGGTTTAATGGTGTAAAAAGTTTTCAAACTTAAAAAAAATAATTAAATTTCTATTTTTTTTTTGCATTCAATTGGGTATTTGAACTATTAAAATGTATCCAAAAAGTCCTCAAACTTTTCACAAAAAGCAATTAAGCCCCTACATTTTTCTGCACTCAATTGGGTACTTAAACTTTCAAAATGCATAAAAATGATCCTCAAAATTTTTCAAAAAAATTAATTAAGCCCATGATGTTTTTTGCACTCAATTGGGTACTTGAACCACCCTAATTTTTTTCAGTTAAAGCCACCACTTGTCACAACCACAACGTGACATGTGGCAAAAAATGACAAAAAAATAAAAATAAAGCATTTCATAATTTTTTATAACTTTTATTTATTTTTATTTTTATCATTTTTCATCACGTCAAATTGTGTTGTGATACATGATGGCTTTAATTGAAAAATAATTAGGGGTCGTTAATTTTAACGGTTAACGATTAAAGTTATTGGTTAAAGTGCCTTTTAAGCATTTTATAATTTTTTTATAAAAGTTTACAAATTTTTATAAATTTTATAATTTTTTTTCTAATTTTTAATAAAATTTATTTTTATTAAAAATTAATAATTTTTATTTATTTTTTTATAGTTTTTATCACATGTCACGTCGCAGTTATGACACAGAGTGGTTTTAACTAAAAAAAAATTAAGGCCAATTAACTTTAATGGTAAACTATTAAAGTTAACGACCAAAAGGTCTTTTTGATGAATTTGACGGTTTAAGTATCCAAGAGAGTGAAAAAAAAATCAAAAGCTTAATTATTTTTATTGAAAAAGTTTGAGGGATTTTTACACCCTTAAGCCTAAAATAAAAACTTTTTTATATATATAAAAAAAGCTTATATGAAAAATATGTACTTAAACTATGTAATTTTTTTTATTTTGGTACTTAAAGTTTTTTTTTTTTTTGTGAAAAAAAAACTTAAAACAAGCTAACTAGATAGAGAACTTTCAAGTAAGATTAACACTTAGTTTGACAATAGAAGAAATAGCTAACACCTCTCTTGGGATTTCTTCAAATACTGTTAGGTTGTGACCTGTGTCCATAGCCAATTTAGCCATACAATGGTAATTTCGTTTAATTCTTTGGGAATGTGGTAAAGGATCCAATGCTCAACATTCGCTAAAAGTTGATGAATTTGTCTAAAGAATGTAAAGTTTGATCCAGTCAATAAAGAGTCTTGAATAGCTTTAATCACCTCCAAACTATTTGCTTGAATCATGACGTCCTCAAAACGTTTATCTTGAATAATCGACAGACCATTGAGAATACTCACAATTTAGCATCAAAAACAAAATATTCACCTAAAAATATATTATATCCCAAAATCAAATCCCCATTTCCATATCTTAGGACACCCCCCGCTGCAGTTGATTTTGGGATTAAATGAGAAAAAATAAAAAATATATTATATCTTAGGAATAAATGAGAAAATTTACATAATTTAAATACTTATTTTTATATAAACTTTAGAAAAATACCAAGTTGATTTCAGTTGGGTGGCAACAACATTGTTCCACTTTAGCCCAAGTGGCAAAAGGCGCCTGATTTGGCCCATTTATCAGCCCAAACCATAGTTAGCTAGACTGTGCAGCACGGGACGCGACTTCGCGTGAATGTCACAGCCAATCACCTGCGGTATAATTTCTATGAAGGAGAAAAGAAGATTTGGTTAATGGTTTTAGCTTAGGCAGCTCAAGCTTGAACGGTCTCTAGCGCCTCTGCTCTGCTCTACCGCCATTTCCCGAATGGCTTCAATCTTTACTCTTCCACGTCCAACCCTTTCTCTTTACTTTCCAAATTATCGCAAGGTATTTTCTTTTCTCTTTCAATTTCTTGTGAAAATTGTCTACTTCCCATCTTTGGGTGCTTGAATTTTGCTTGTTTTAAGTTGAAAGTTACGACCTAAATCCTCTTAACAAGCTCGAATTGCTTTCGTTCATGTCTACGCTTTATTTTTTATGATAAATTGATTACTTTATCCTCTTAAACTTTCCTTTTTTTAAAAAATTTAAAATGTCCCATGGAATAAGGAAAGGTTTGTGGCTTTGAGCATCCAGGTTTGAGTATCACTATGTGTAATTGTAACACGTGAGTTTCCTGTTCTAACATGACGGTATGTCATGTTTGTGTTTTGGTTGATTTTTTTCGGTTCTTGTTACTCGTGCTTTATACTGATTTGATTCTCTGTTATATTTGTTTGGACATATATATAGTTATATGGTACTTGTTATTGTATTTGTAATAGTAAAATTTTAAAAAAAAATCCCATGGTGTTAGTTATCTCAAATTTTGTTTTCTGATTGATTTTTTTTTTTTTTTTTTTTGGTGAATGAATTTATTAAATAGGTGTTTAGTTGCAATGTATTGCAAAGTCCATTGCTTAAAGATTGGAACCTTGGGTTTTCCAGAAAGGAGAGGTTCGAACCCTTTAGTTCAACAGCTTCCATAGAGTTGAGGAGGAGGAGGTAAAATAATTACGCCGTATTTGTCATTTAAAGGACCTCCAGTTTCATAGTAACATGTCAAAAACTTTTTCTTTTTTTCGGTGACTACAATTTGATCTGGTTGGTAATGTTATATTGATGGTTAGTATTTTGAATCCTAATAAAACAGGAGAACTTTGATCTGTGCA
The DNA here is from genome assembly GCA_005610355.1 of Gossypioides kirkii. NCBI lineage: Eukaryota > Viridiplantae > Streptophyta > Magnoliopsida > Malvales > Malvaceae > Gossypioides > Gossypioides kirkii. Next base: position 13,256,973 of record CP032254.1, on the reverse strand, counting down.
GTCAACCAAGATGCTGAGAAAGCTTTTAAGAAGACTGTAGAAGTGGATAGACTCATTGATATGTTGAGGGAGGCAAACCCGAGTGAAGTAAGCATTCTTTTCCCTTTGTAAACCACCTGCAATTTCATGTGCATGTATGTTGGTAGAGATTCCATTTTGGCTATTAGGCTAAAGTCTAGAGAATGGATTTTCATATTTGCTCCTTTAAGGAACAATGGTTTTAGTGGCAAGTGTGTTGATTTGGATGAAATGTTTTAAGGGGTCGTGAACGAAGACCATAACACCACTATCCACCTAATAAGTTTGGATGGAATTCGAGCTTGGGAATAGCTTGCTATTAGTCTTTTACTAGTAAATGAAAATGATATGCTTGCAATGATTTGGTCTTCATATGCACTGGCTTGTCACTTTGGGCAGCATTTTGATCTATCTAACCATGCTTATATTGAATTATTCGTACTTGACATGTGGTTCAGTTCTTTCTATTTCCCAAGCTAATTTGGATGCTATTACTTGGAGTTGCAGATTGTATGTGATAGTGTCTGCTTACTATTTTTATTTTCTCATAACATTGTTTTTGCTGGTTTTTTCATGTGGACAGCTTCAGAAACTTGTAGTTGAAAATATCCTTGCGTTCAATGAGACCTTCTGGATACGACTTGCTGCAAGAAGTGACACCTGCAAATCCGATGATGATAAAGCACGGTTTTTGAGTTGGTTAATTCTAATGTTTCAATATTACTTGTGTGTTTTGACCTCATTATAGTCAATACGTTTTGTAATTCTTATGTAGATGTTGCTTTTTCCTCCTGCAGAAAGATTATGAGGAATTGGCTACTGCAGTAATGAGCATAGTCGATCGCATTGTTCACAAGACCCATGTACCTCTCTCTTTGAGATAAAAAGAAAAAGAACTTTGGTTACTGGAAAGCTCTGTTCTTTCCTTTGTCACTCTATTTCTAATTGATTTTTTTTTTCATTTTTGACAGGAAAAGATCGATTCAGCAACCGATGTTCTCAAGGAGATCTTGGAACCTGTAGTCAACGAGGAGGAAGAGACTCCTTGGCCTCCTAAAGATCCCGAGGCTCTCAAAACAATGGAGAAAGTATATTAGAAAATGTCATCAATCTGTTTTTGGGGTTTATATGGATGATTTACTTCTATGTTTCAGACGCTTAAATAATTTTCTCAGACATAGTTTGTTTCATCTATTTCACCCTTAAGATAGGCAGTTTTGACACTAGATACGAATTGTTACTTTGTATCTTTTATTCCACTAAAGAATTGGTTCATCTAAGAATATTTTCCTTGTCAGAAAATATTTCAAATGGAGCAGGAAGGGAAACTAGACGAAGGTTTCCTTGCAGAAGTCAGCGCACAATTACGACAAGTGAGTACATTCTGCTGTCTATTTCATTTTGTTTCAATGGTAATAAAAACCGTTCTGCTTGTAGCTTAAGACGGTATGTTAATACATCGACTCTTCTTGAGTCTGTCCCGGTGAAAGAAATTGTTATGGATATTTCATGCTCATCTATCTTATCTCTTTTGGTCCATCAACTTATGTCGAGTTGCTTGAATTTGTTTATATCTGAACTGACACTGTACTTCTCTGAAGTTTCAATGGTATATATGATGATAAAACTTCCATTACAACAATGCTGAGGTTCACCTCACCTCATAATGTATTTACTTAAAATGGTAAGATATGTTTTAGTAATTTGCAGGCAAAAGAAGATGCGGATAAGCCAGGCCTTGAGGCTATGTTGCAAAAGGTTCTGCAGCTCTATGCTTCTACGGTTCTTTCAAAGCGTAGTTATGCAAAGAAAGGCAATACTGTTTATCTTTTCATTGAGTTTTCCATGCATCACCCTTTAGTCACAAAGCTATGCAGCAATTTTTAGTTTCTTGATTATGAACCATTAAGCTATATGTATTTTCGGCGCAGGAAATGAAGTGTTGAAGGCTGAGCTGTTTCTCGAAACAGTGATAAAAGGTTTCCTTATCTTGTTTAGCGGCATACATCTGATGACATGATATTATTCATATTTATAAATGAATTCTTAAACTGTTATTCAGCTCCTGAGCAAGAATGGAACAAGCTTTTGATTGATGGATTAGCTGTTGGTAAAGGAGGAATTTCAGCAGAAGATTTTTATGCTGTAATCAAGAAACGGATTGAGCGGACTTTAATCCGAACTGTAAGAGACACCCTTTGCCTTGACTTCCTATTGGCTGTAGATTCACTCTTTTTTCCTTTTCACTCCACTAATCTCTCTCTCAGGAGGGAGGCTCGTACCAGCAACGTATTCTAACTGAATATTTAAAGGGCATTGAATCGAGAGCAGAGGAGGTTGTCCAGTTTCTTCAGGGCAATACAGCATAGGTATTTTCAACATGCAAAATATACGAAAATTATTCTACCCCTTAAAGAAGAAATGGCAATTTGCAGATTTGGAGGCATGAAATGTACATTTTCTGAACAGTTCTATTGTGCAACAATGAATGCTGTTGTAAAAGCTATGGGATGGAGAGCTCCAGGCAGTGTTATCCTCCATTGATCCCCTTCCTTGATCTCCTTAATTTTGCTTCTGATTTGATTTTTGTGTATACGTAATTAAGCCTCAACCTTGTTTCTGATTGAGTCACTGTAATTATTAGGTAATGCTATAATGTTACAAATTTTAAATTTAGTCCCTGTACTTTTAACTTTTAGAATTTAGTCTTACTTTTCAGATTTCATAATTTCATTTGTTGAACTTGAATTTTAAAATTTAAAAATTAGTAAAACTAAATTTGATACCCATTTTTTAGGGAGTTATGGAATATTTGTAGAGTAAATTTTAAATTTAAATAAAGTATTGAGAGTTATGGAATCCTTTAACCAAAAACAGCTTGATTTGATACCGATTCTGTTTTTGACATTGGTTTTTTGGGTCATACCGTACGAGTCTTGAAAATTTTGATTTTGACCTGTATTTAATAGAAATGCGAGTAGTAGGTGCTACTCTCTGCAGTCATTTTGATGATACGAGTTGCGATGATAATTTTTTTTTTGTACAAAAAAGTAATAAAATAAAGATAAATTAAATAAATCGAATCCCTTTCAACTTAATTATGTGTAATAATTGAAGCAATCCTGGTTGTCTATAAATATGATTCCGTAAAAGTCTTCAGCTTCATTTTTGTCAATCTAAAAGATTGATTTTTTTCATTTTATCTTAAAGGCCTTTTGTACCTATAAATCTAAAACATATTTATAATGAAATAAATTCATTCTTTTTTAATCTTAATCTTAAGCACAGATAAAAGAAAGTTTAATTTTATCTTAGAAAATTATTTTTATTTTTTCATCTACATAGGAAAATAGTTTTTCGTCGATAGAGTTTTAGTTCGATTGGCATCAATATTATTGTCAGTGCAGCCATCTGTGCTCATATCAGGTAAACGTGAGTTCAAGCACCCTAAAACATACTTATTTTTCTATTTAAGGATTTGAGAGAAACTATGGACAATTCTAAACACATTTGTATAAAAAAGAAAATAGCTTTTATACCAATTATCAAGTGAATCACTTTTTATTACTCGTGCGAAAGTAACTTTCAAGGGAATGTTATATTCGATTGGTAAGCAAACTAATTTTTACATACCAAATATTGGAATCACATTTCAACCAATTAAATTTTATAAAAATTGATAATATTCCATCATACCAAATGTGTTCTCAAAATTCGAGATCTCAATCTTTGTGAATATTGCATAGGAGGCAATACTTTATTAAGCAAAAAAGCATCATGAAGGTTCTTATATTAAGAGTTGAATTGCATTTTATCTCCTTTACTCAAAAAAAATAGAAAAATTAGCTCTTATACATTAGATCGAAGAGCAAACTGTCATTCTATTAAAAATTTCATCCATTTTTGTTGTTAAAAACTGGTCCCTATACGTTGGGATGAGGCACATATGGCATGCTATATGTTCAAAAAGCAAACTGATCATTTTGTTAAAAATTTCATCAATTTTTGTTGTTAAAAATTGATCTTTATACGTCGACATGAAATACACATGACACGTCATGTATTTGATCATTCTGCCAACCATAATAGTTTTTAACAATATATATGAATGAAATTTTTAATAAAAAAGATCGATTTACTCTTTAATATAATATATAAATTAATTTACCTATTTTTTAGTTAAAAAAAAGACAAAATATAAGGCGTTGAGATACTTTTTACCCTTTATTAACATTTCCTTTTTAAAATAAAATGAGATTATTCTCGTTTTTACCATGTTTAACTTCATAAGTTGTCGGGTAACCGATAGTATCAACCTTTTAACCTTCACAAAAAAACGTCGTCGTAAAAGCTGTGAAATGGGAAGGGAAGTCTCCTCCGTCATAAGACTATACAAAAAAAACACAGAAGTAGCGATACTGGCACTAAAAGAGGCTCAGATCTTAAAGAAAACAGAGAATCGAAAACTCTCTCTTTCCTTTTTGATCAAATCCGAAGATACAAAGGCGCTTTCATTTTTGTAATTAATTTTAGATGCTGAATCAGATCTAAGGTAATTTCTAATTTCTTTTTACCTATTTGTTCAATATATAAATCTGATTATCCCTGTTTGTTTACGCGGAAAAAATTATTTAGACGTTGGATTTAATTCGATTTCTGCAGAGACTTAGCTTCCGGAGAGAAAGAAAAAGAAGAAGATGTTGACGAAGTTTGAGACGAAGAGTAATAGAGTGAAGGGACTTAGTTTCCACACTAAGAGGCCTTGGATCTTAGCTAGTCTCCACAGTGGCGTTATCCAGTTATGGGACTATCGAATGGGAACTCTGATTGATCGATTCGACGAACATGATGGCCCTGTTCGCGGCGTTCATTTCCACATGTCTCAGCCTTTGTTTGTCTCTGGAGGTTCAGATTTCATTTCTTTTCTCATTTTATATTTGCGTATAAGTCTCGTTGATTATTTTACTGATCCATGGATTTGAATGTGAAATTGTGATTTGTGATGGTTAATTGGAATTGGATTAGCTTAAATCCATATGACATTTAAGAAATCTGGTGTGTATGAGCATTTGGATCTAGATTTAGTCATAGAGACTTAATATACTTGAGCTTGGTTTAGAAATTTTAGATCTGACGTTCTAGAGAAAATGAATGTCAGTGAAACAGTAGATGGATTTATACAGTATGCATTCATGACATATATTATACATTTTTTCAGTGTGGTTTTATGTGTACTACGTGGTACTGCCAAAGCTTGAATCTATTTGTGTTTTGAGCCTTTTTCTTTCGAAAATGAAAATTATTCTTTCACAACCTAAAGTAAGCAGAAATATCTTCTACTAGCCCATAATCCTGTGATTAGTCGCTATGTGAGCTGCAGCAGGTCAGCTTTGAACCTTCCTTTAACTTGAATGTCATCGGCAGAACAGATTCCTGATCTGATCACAACTTATGAACTCAACAAATTTATTTCACTTTTTGCTGACAACTTACACATTCTAGAAGTAACTTTATGGCGCCTTTAACTCGTTTAAACCTGGCAAAGAACTTGCTGTACAACCATGCGCATTTGATATTAAACTTTTATCTGATTAGATTATTCCAGAAAAGGTATACTGTCTGTGTTTATTTACTTGAAATTTTCTATAACCTGAAAAGATGGGCAACTAAGGTCAGAATTTGAAAAAAATTATTGGATAAAAATTTTCCATATGTACTATGACTGTTTTTAGAAAGCATCGGGTACTTGTGCAATACAAATGATATGAATAATTGATGGTTTCTTTTTTCAGGGGATGACTACAAGATAAAGGTCTGGAACTACAAGTTGCATAGATGTCTTTTCACCCTTCTTGGACATCTGGATTATATTCGTACTGTGCAATTTCATCATGAGCATCCGTGGATTGTGAGTGCTAGTGATGATCAGACTATTCGCATTTGGAACTGGCAGTCACGAACTTGCATTTCGGTGTTGACTGGTCATAATCACTATGTTATGTGTGCTTCATTCCATCCTAAAGAAGACCTTGTTGTGTCGGCCTCCCTTGATCAGACTGTTCGGGTCTGGGATATCGGTTCCTTGAAAAAGAAGACTGCCTCCCCCGCGGATGACATTCTACGGTTGAGTCAGATGAACACAGATCTTTTTGGTGGTGTTGATGCAGTTGTTAAGTATGTGTTGGAAGGTCATGACAGAGGTGTAAATTGGGCTGCATTTCATCCCACTCTACCTTTGATAGTCTCTGGAGCAGATGATCGCCAAGTAAAATTATGGCGAATGAATGGTAATTATAGTAAAACTTTTTTCTCCAATGTATATTTCATTTGCCAGATGTATTGATCAAAGCTTGTTGTCAAGTACACCTATTGGCCAATTCAAATCTTTGTAAGAACTTATCTGATGGTTTTCTTTTCTTGAGCTTGATGTGTGACACATGGCCCTTGATATGTTCTCATCTTTTGTTCAGCTGGAATTTAGACCCCTGAATTATTGTGGAATTGAATAAATTGTTTAATTGTTTGCAGAGACAAAAGCTTGGGAAGTGGATACCTTGAGAGGGCACATGAATAATGTGTCATGTGTTATGTTCCATGCCAAACAAGATATCATTGTATCTAATTCCGAGGATAAAAGTATTCGCGTGTGGGATGTAACAAAGCGAACTGGACTTCAAACTTTCCGGCGAGAACATGACAGATTCTGGATTCTTGCTGTTCATCCTGAAATGAACGTTTTGGCAGCTGGACATGACAGTGGCATGATTGTATTTAAGCTAGAGAGAGAGCGCCCTGCTTTTGCAGTGAGTGGGGATTCTCTGTTTTATGCCAAGGATCGGTTTTTAAGGTATTTTGACTTTTCATCTCAAAGAGAGACACAAGTAATTCCAATTCGGCGTCCTGGTTCCTCAAGTCTGAATCAAAGCCCAAGAACTCTTTCTTACAGCCCTACAGAAAATGCTGTTCTTATCTGCTCAGATGTGGATGGAGGATCTTATGAATTGTATGTGATACCAAAAGACAGCTCTGCTAGGAGTGACAGTTTGCATGAGGCAAAGAAAGGTCTAGGCAGTTCTGCTATATTTGTGGCTAGGAACCGGTTTGCTGTTCTTGACAAAGGAAACAACCAAGTCTTAATCAAGAATCTGAAAAATGAGGTGGTGAAAAAGAGTGGTCTGCCTGTGCCTACAGATGCAGTATTTTATGCTGGAACAGGTAACTTGTTGTGTAGGTCTGAGGATAGGGTAGTTATATTTGATCTCCAGCAGAGGCTTATTCTTGGTGATCTTCAAACCCCTTTTGTGAAGTATGTTGTTTGGTCTAATGACATGGAGAGTGTTGCTTTGCTCAGCAAGCATACCATTGTCATTACTAACAAGAAGCTTGTGCATCAGTGCACTCTTCATGAGACAATACGTGTTAAGAGTGGAGCTTGGGACGAGAATGGTGTTTTTATTTACACCACCTTAAACCATGTAAAATACTGCCTTCCTAATGGAGATAGTGGAATCATCCGAACGCTTGAGGTTCCTATATACATAACTAAGGTTTCTGGCAATACTATATTTTGCCTGGATCGTGATGGGAAGAATAAGACTATCGTCATTGATGCTACTGAATACATTTTTAAGTTATCTCTGCTTCGGAAGAGATATGATCATGTTATGAGTATGATAAGGAACTCCCAGCTTTGTGGTGAGGCCATGATTGCTTATCTTCAACAGAAGGGGTTCCCTGAAGTGGCACTCCATTTTGTCAAAGATGAGAAAACACGCTTTAATTTGGCTCTAGAGAGTGGGAACATTCAAATTGCCGTTGCATCAGCTAAGGAGATTGATGACAAAGACCATTGGTATAGGTTGGGTGTGGAGGCCCTTCGCCAAGGCAATGCAGGTATAGTGGAGTATGCCTACCAAAGGACAAAGAACTTTGAGAGGTTGTCATTTCTTTACCTCGTTAATGGTAACCTCGAAAAGCTGTCCAAGATGCTGAAAATTGCAGAAGTTAAAAATGATGTTATGGGTCAATTTCACAATGCTTTGTACCTTGGTGATATACAGGAACGGGTTAAGATCTTGGAGAATGCTGGTCACTTACCTCTTGCTTATATTACAGCATCTGTCCATGGGCTACAGGATGTTGCTGAAAGGTTAGCAGCTGAATTGGGAGATGATGTCCCTCCTTTGCCAGAGGGTAAAGAACCATCATTAATGATACCTCCAACCCCTGTTACATGTGGTGGTGATTGGCCCCTTTTGAGAGTCATGAAAGGCATATTTGATGGTGGATTGGAAAGCATTGGCAAGGGTGCTGCGGATGAAGAGGAGGGTGAAGAAGGTGATTGGGGTGAAGATCTTGATGTGGTTGATGTTGATGGCATACAGAATGGTGATGTTAGTGTAAATTTCGAGGATGGGGAAGTGGCTATAGGAAGTGAAGAGGAGGGTGGTTGGGACCTTGAAGATTTGGAACTTCCCCCTGAGGCAGACACCCCAAAGGTTTCTGGCAATGCCCGTTCTATTTTTGTAGCACCAACTCCTGGTATGCCTGTAAGTCAGATTTGGGTTCAGAAATCATCTCTTGTTGCTGAACATGCAGCAGCTGGCAATTTTGATACAGCAATGCGTTTGCTGAGCAGGCAACTTGGCATAAGAAACTTTTCTCCTTTGAAATCCATGTTTCTTGATCTTCACACTGGCAGCCATAGCTATCTTCGTGCATTTTCATCTGCTCCAGTTGTGTCGTTGGCAGTTGAGAGGGGATGGAGTGAGTCTGCTAGTCCTAATGTTAGGTGTCCGCCAGCCCTGGTATTCAATTTTTCTCAGTTGGATGAAAAGCTGAAGGCTGGTTACAAGGCCACAACAGCTGGAAAATTAACTGAGGCACTCCGGCTCTTCCTCAGCATTCTTCATACTATTCCGTTGATTGTTGTGGAGTCAAGGAGAGAAGTTGATGAGGTCAAGGAGCTAATTATTATTGCTAAGGAGTATGTTCTTGGTCTGCAGATGGAGCTTAAGCGAAGAGAAATGAAAGACAATCCAGTACGCCAGCAGGAGCTTGCTGCCTACTTCACCCACTGCAACCTTCAATTACCTCACCTAAGACTTGCCATGCTGAATGCAATGACCGTCTGCTACAAGGCAAAGAACCTGGCTACAGCAGGTAACTTTGCCCGGCGACTACTAGAAACAAACCCCACAAATGAGAATCAAGCGAAGACAGCAAGGCAAGTGCTTCAAGCTGCTGAGAGGAACATGACAGATGCTTCTCAGCTGAACTATGATTTCAGAAATCCATTTGTGACATGTGGGGCAACTTATGTGCCTATTTACCGAGGGCAGAAGGATGTATCTTGCCCATATTGTACTAGTCGCTTTGTGCCTAGCCAGGAAGGGCAATTGTGTACGGTGTGTGATCTTGCATTGGTCGGGGCGGATGCATCAGGGTTGCTCTGTTCTGCTTCACAGATACGATGAGGCAACAAAAGTTGGATTCACTTTTGAACTTAATCCCGCTGATCCTTTTAGCTGCAAAACCCATCCTCAGCGATCAACTCATATCTGCAGTTTAAAAGGTCAGATTTTACTTTAGAAATGATTGAGAACTGAAATTAATTTGTTTGTGCTATTTCCTACTGTTTTGTTTTTTTCCGGCTTAATAGAGTTCATTATGATTTTTATGTGTAAGAATGAATTTGGATTTATAATTTTCTGGCTATTCGCGTTTTTTGTTGTTTCATAGACAAAAAATAGAAAGTTACGGAGGCCTTGTTAAATGATGATTGTTAGTCATAGGTAGCACTTATTATCTGATTCTTCGTTTCTCATTTACTTGGATGCGAGTACAAGGTACGATTATCTAAACATGATATATAAATATATTTTAAATTTGAGTATATTTATGTCCAGCACTCACTTTGAAATTGATTAATTCAATCTTTATTCATTTGATATTAGTGATAATGAACACTGTATAAACGTGGCTGTGAACTTTTGAAATTTTATCAGTTAAAAAAATCTGACATTATAGATGAAATATTTTGCTGCTTTAGTTCTATTTACAGGTTTCTTTTATCAGATCTGTTGAGTTACATTATTAACAAATAACAAGTAGAGCTGAATTAAAAGGTTTTCTGTGTAGCGATCCAAAGCTGATTTTGATTTGAACTAAACTAGACTCAATTTTATTTTTCTTTAATTGATTATTAATTTTAGTTTTTTATAGTGTAAAAAATAAATATTTTATATTTAAAATAGTACAAATAAATTAAAATTTTTAATTGAAAAGTTATTTTTTAAAAAAGAAATACTATATAAGAGTTACTAATTTTTTTACAATTACGTAAAAAAATAATATTTATAAACAAAAATAAAAAAATAAATTACGTAACGACATTTTACAATTGTTGTTAATATTATAATGTTTAACAACAATTTAATTTATTGTTACATCTATAATTAAAAATTCACAACCAAAAATCTTATCTTTGGGATTAGTAACCTAAAAATCAAATTTAACAATGACATCCAAAAGTAGTTGCAAATATTGTAATGTTACATAACTACATTTAATTCCGTCACTGTATACACAATGACAATAGCAAATTCACGGGAATTGGCAAGGATTTCGATTTCTTTAAAAGAAATTTTTTTTATTTAGATCTATTAAATTTTAAATTTATAATGATAAGTTTGTATTTTAATCTTTTAAAAATAATAAAAATTTGATTTAATCTTTTAAAAATTATAAAGATATAAACTATTAAAATGATAAAATTACATTTTTAATATTGTAAAAATATACAATCTAATTTCAATTCCTAACAAAATTTCTTACTTCACCCTGCACAATGACACAAGTGTTGATATAAAATTTGGTTGTTAAATACCAATTTTCTTGGGACATCAAAGCTAACAAATTTCATAATCAATGTAATTCTTAAATCTGATTAGATTAACGTGGATAGATAGTAATTAATAACCTAAGTAATTGTTCTATGCGGGATGATATCTTTTTACTACTTAATCATAAATGTACACATGTATTAAAATAAATCCACATGAGAAAATAAACATGCACTGCCACGTAAGCAAATACATTAACGTTGGTCTAGTTTGAAATTATAAATTGTAATGAAATTTATTCAATTTAACTCAAAATAAAAAATAAATAAATATATTTTAAATAAAGAACTGAACTAAATTCACAATTTATAAAGATTGAAAAATAAACTTATCATGATGTCATAAAAAATAAATATATCCTACAAATAACATTATTTGTGAAAATCAACTTGATTTCTATCACACGAAATTTTTTTAAGGTGATAAATTCTAATACAAGAGTTTTCACTTTCTTTAATTTTTGTGTTTCCAAAAATGGAATTACAATCATGTTCTCTTTTCCATTATTTTTAGTTAATATGTTTTATTTCATCGCCAAAATTTGTTTAAAAATATAATTTATTTTTTTATATTTTTAATAAAAATAATTTCAATATTAAATATATATATATATTATTCCTAGAAAATTATATGTCAAAACTTGTTTGGATTTTATTTTATAAAATACTTTTATTTAAAAATATTTTTTTTGAATTAAATTTATTTAATAGACATATTATAAAAAATTTATAAAATGTTAGCATGTGATTTTATAAAAATAATATATTTTGTAAATATATAAATATTTTTGAAAAAAAATGAAAATAATAAGTATAGTTATAAAATAAACATAAAAATATTTCATTAAATCATGAAGAACATTTAAGTTATAAAGGTTTTGTTTTCTTTTATTAAAAACATATTTATTTGTTTAACATTTTTGTAGTAAATATTTGTGCCTGAAACAATAAAGTTAATAGGAATATACTAAATAAGCTTCTATTACATTGACCACCCAAATGAGTGTTAAGGTAATAAACATATTAATATTTCAAAAAATATATATTAACATTTAAATCATTTTTTAATTGAGGTGAATGGTTGAACATTTACAATCGGAAGGAAAATCGAAAACTATCTGAAAGATTTTTTTTTTTTCTTTTGGTTCTTAATTTTAGATGGTGAAGCAGATCTAAGGTAATTTCTTCTCATCTCTTTGATCGAATTCCCAAATTCCTTTTTCCCTGTTCGCTAGCTTATTAGACGTAGGATTTGGTTCGCGTTTTGCAGGGAATTGGGTGGTTTGAGAGAAAGAAAGAAAGAAAAAGATGTTGACGAAGTTTGAGACGAAGAGTAATAGAGTGAAGGGACTGAGTTTCCATACTAAGAGGCCTTGGATCTTAGCCAGTCTCCATAGTGGTGTTATCCAATTATGGGACTATCGAATGGGGACTCTGATTGATCGATTCGACGAACACGATGGCCCTGTTCGTGGCGTCCATTTCCACATGTCCCAGCCTTTGTTTGTCTCTGGAGGTTCTGATTTCATTTCATTTCATTTCATCTCAATTTTATATCCGCTTAATAAATTTCCTTGATTATTTTACTGAGCCATGGATTTCAATGTGAATTTGTGAAATGTGCTAGTTAATTCGGAATTATTATCTTCAATTCTATATAACACTTGAGAAACACGATGTTTATAATAATGCTGGATCTAGATTTACTCTTTAGAGATTTCATATAGTTGGACTTGGTTTACACCTTCTTAATATGCACATCTAAGTCGGGGCCAGTAGAAATTGGAGACCTGCCAGTTTACCCTATATTAAATTCAAGGGCTTTCTCTGATGCCAATTATTGGAATCTGGGATGGAGATATTCCAAGATTTCTTGCTTTTATGCTGGTAAGTCATACACCTAACCCACCCAAACAGAGCCTGATCTGCAAATGAGAGACTAACTGTGCCTTAAGATACAGGTAACATTCCAAAACCTCAAAATTTCAGGTCCCAAATTTCCTTCACTTTTGGGACGGCCAAATGTGTCCAATCCCACCTTGGCTCCCTCGGCATTTCCTTCTTGGCCCTTCCACAGGAACGCGCTAGGCTGGTTTATCTCATTTATCATCCTAACTGAAAGAACAAGATATGGAACCTTAGCTCTGCTTGCTGAACAGGGTGCACTAAATTATCTGAAGTCTGCCAACATAGGTGACTCTTAACATCCCAGCAGTTAATGCAGCGAGTCATTTCTGTATAAGAGTGTCTCAACTCAACCTATGTTTTGGTGAATGAGTAATTTTTCTTTTGTTCTGTTAGATGCCTTTTTTAAGGTAAATTATTATAAATAAAAGGTTGAAGAACTAGAATAGGTGCTTAAAATATGAAGTTTGAGTATAAATAATTGGGAAATGATTGAAATATTTGAGTTTCTAATACAATTAGAACTTCTGAATGCAAACACATTAGAATGTGTAAAATATCACAACAATTTAATTTCATCTAATGAGATTTTCATTTTACTTGCCTTTGTGATTATATCATTAGAATTTTCTGGTCTTTTTCTTTTTTGGTCATTAGAATTAAGAAAACATAAATAGCCTTATTTGATAAGGTTTTATGACCAGTAATACATCAGTTTTTTACAAATAAAAATTATGAAAGAACAAGTTATGAATACAACAAATATTAATTTCTTTTGGATGACGGTGAACACAATCTTGAAATAACTTTATAGCTGTTTTGACATGTTTAAACGAAGACGAATAACATACTCGTCGACCTTGCACCTTAGATGTTAAATTTCTGTGTCAGTAAATTTATTACAGGAAAGGAATGCCGTTGAGATTAATCTGAAAACTTTTAGAACACAAAAACATGAGCAAGGAAGGTCTGAATTTGAAGTTTTTATTGGTTTCAAGAATTTTCTGTTTGTGCTATGGTTGTGTTTTACAAAGCATAGGTTACTTGTCAATACAAATTATATGAAAATCTGTGCTTTTTTGTTCAGGGGATGACTACAAGATAAAGGTCTGGAATTACAAGTTGCATAGATGTCTCTTCACCCTTCTTGGACATCTGGATTACATTCGTACTGTTCAATTTCATCATGAGCATCCATGGATCGTGAGTGCCAGTGATGATCAGACTATTCGCATATGGAACTGGCAGTCACGAACTTGTATCTCTGTGTTGACTGGTCATAATCATTATGTTATGTGTGCCTCATTCCATCCTAAAGAAGACCTGGTTGTGTCAGCCTCCCTTGATCAGACTGTTCGAGTTTGGGATATTGGTTCCTTGAAAAAGAAGACGGCTTCTCCAGCAGATGATATCTTAAGGTTGAGTCATATGAACACAGATCTTTTTGGTGGTGTTGATGCAGTTGTTAAGTATGTGTTGGAAGGTCATGACCGAGGTGTGAATTGGGCTGCATTTCATCCCACCTTACCTTTAATAGTCTCTGGAGCAGATGATCGCCAGGTTAAGTTGTGGCGTATGAATGGTAATTATAGTAAAATGGTTCATTCTTCTCCCACTTATAGTGCATTTGCTATAAATCTTGATTAAAGTTTTTTAGTTAAGTACACTTGTTGCCAAATTAAAATCTTCATTAGGAGCTTACCTAGTTATTTTCTTTTCTAAAGTTTGATGTATTTTACATGGGCCATGATATTTTTGCAACTTCTCCATTTTACTTTGTGCAGCCGGAGTTTAGACCACTGAGTTGGTGTGCAACTAGTAAACTATTTATTTGTTTGCAGATACAAAGGCTTGGGAGGTGGATACCTTGAGAGGGCACGTGAATAATGTGTCATGTGTTATGTTCCATGCCAAACAAGACATCATTGTATCTAACTCTGAGGATAAAAGCATTCGTGTATGGGATGTAACAAAGCGAACTGGACTTCAAACTTTCCGTCGAGAACATGACAGATTCTGGATTCTTGCTGTTCATCCTGAGATGAATATTTTGGCAGCTGGACATGACAGTGGCATGATTGTATTTAAGCTAGAGAGAGAGCGTCCTGCTTTTGCAGTGAGTGGGGATTCTCTGTTTTATGCCAAGGATAGGTTTATAAGGAATTTTGACTTTTCAACACAAAGAGAGGCACAGGTAATTCCAATTCGACGTCCTGGTTCCACTAGTCTGAATCAAAGTCCAAGAACTCTGTCTTATAGTCCTACAGAAAATGCTGTCCTTATCTGCTCAGATGTCGATGGAGGATCGTATGAGTTGTATGTGATACCAAAAGACAGCTTTGGTAGGGGTGATGGTTCACTGGAGGCAAGGAAAGGTGTTGGTAGTTCTGCTATATTTGTGGCACGGAACAGGTTTGCTGTGCTTGACAAAGGCAACAACCAAGTTCTAGTCAAGAATCTTAAAAATGAGGTGGTGAAAAAGAGTGGCCTCCCGGTACCTACAGATGCAATTTTTTATGCTGGAACAGGTAGCTTATTGTGTAGGTCAGAGGATAGAGTAGTCCTATTTGATCTCCAGCAAAGGCTTGTTCTTAGTGACCTTCAAACCCCTTTTGTGAAATATGTTGTTTGGTCTAATGACATGGAAAGTGTTGCTTTGCTCAGCAAGCATTCCATTATCATTACTAACAAGAAACTTGTGCATAAATGCACTCTTCATGAGACAATACGTGTTAAAAGTGGAGCCTGGGATGAGAATGGTGTTTTTATTTACACCACCTTAAACCATATAAAATATTGCCTTCCCAATGGAGATAGTGGAATAATCCGTACACTTGAGGTTCCTATATACATAACTAAGGTTTCAGGCAATTCTATATTTTGCCTGGATCGTGATGGGAAGAATAAGAGTGTCGTTATTGATGCTACAGAGTACATTTTCAAGCTCTCTCTGCTTCGGAAGCGATATGATCATGTTATGAATATGATAAGAAACTCCCAGCTCTGTGGTGAGGCCATGATTGCTTATCTGCAGCAGAAGGGTTTCCCTGAAGTGGCTCTCCATTTTGTTAAAGATGAGAAAACGCGCTTTAATTTGGCTTTAGAGAGTGGGAACATTCAAATTGCTGTTGCATCAGCTAAGGAGATTGATGACAAAGATCATTGGTATAGGTTGGGTGTGGAGGCCCTTCGCCAAGGTAATGCTGCTATAGTGGAATATGCCTACCAGAGGACAAAGAACTTTGAGAGATTGTCTTTTCTTTATCTCATAAATGGTAACCTGGAAAAGCTATCCAAGATGCTGAAAATTGCAGAAGTTAAGAATGATGTTATGGGTCAGTTTCACAATGCTTTGTACCTCGGTGATATACAGGAACGAGTTAAGATCTTGGAGAATTCTGGTCACTTACCTCTTGCTTATATTACAGCAGCTGTCCATGGTCTACAGGATGTTGCTGAAAGGTTAGCAGCTGAGTTGGGAGATGATGTCCCTCCTTTGCCAGGGGGTAAAAATCCTTCCCTATTGATACCTCCAACCCCTGTTACGTGTGGTGGTGATTGGCCCCTTCTGAGAGTCATGAAAGGCATATTTGATGGTGGCAGGGGTGCTGTGGATGATGTGGAGGAGGTTGCAGAAGGTGACTGGGGTGAAGATCTTGATGTGGTTGATGGCTTGCGGATTGGGGATGTTAGTGCCATTTTGGAGGATGGGGAAGTGGCTGAAGAAAATGAAGAGGAGGGTGGATGGGACCTTGAAGATTTAGAACTCCCCCCTGAGGTAGAAACCCCTAAGGTTTCCGGCAGTGCTCGTTCTTCGATTTTTGTGGCACCAACTCCTGGTGTGCCTGTAAGTCAGATTTGGATTCAGAGGTCATCTCTTGCTGCTGAACATGTAGCAGCTGGCAATTTTGACACAGCAATGCATTTGCTGAGCAGGCAACTTGGCATAAGGAACTTTGCTCCTTTGAAATCCATATTTCTTGATCTTTACACTGGCAGTCATAGCTATCTTCATGCATTAACATCTGCTCCAGTGGTGCCCCTGGCAGTCGAGAGGGGATGGAGTGAGTCTGCTGCTCCTAATGTTAGGTGTCCACCAGCCCTTGTATTCAACTTTTCTCAGTTGGATGATAAGCTGAAGGCTGGTTACAAGGCCACAACAGCTGGAAAATTCACTGAGGCTCTTCGGCTCTTCCTCAGCATTCTTCATACGGTTCCCTTGATTGTTGTGGAGTCAGGGAGGGAAGTTGATGAAGTCAAGGAGTTAATTATTATTGCCAAGGAGTATGTACTTGGTCTGCAGATGGAGCTGAAGCGAAGAGAGATGAAAGACAATCCAGTACGCCAGCAGGAGCTTGCTGCCTACTTCACGCACTGCAACCTTCAACTGCCTCACCTCAGACTTGCTCTGCTGAATGCAATGACCATCTGCTATAAGGCTAAGAACCTGGCTACAGCAGGTAACTTTGCCCGGCGACTACTAGAAACAAACCCCACAAATGAGAATCAAGCAAAGACAGCAAGACAAGTGCTCCAAGCCGCAGAGAGGAAGATGACAGATGCCTCTCAGCTGAACTATGACTTCAGAAACCCATTCGTGACTTGTGGGGCAACTTATGTGCCAATTTACCGAGGACAGAGGGATGTATCCTGCCCATATTGCACTGCTCGCTTCGTCCCTAGCCAGGACGGGCAATTGTGTGCTGTATGTGATATCGCTGTTGTCGGGGCAGATGCATCAGGACTGCTCTGTTCTCCTTCACAAATTCGCAATCAAATTCGATGATTGCGCTACTTTTGTCTGAGTCCTGTTTCAGGCTTCCTCTACCTCACTCGCTGTGCCAACAAAACCAGGCATGTTGATTTATTCTGCACTGCAGGTAGAAGGTAATAAGTAGGAAGAAAATTTGATATGGGTTCAAATTCTTTGCACCATCATTTTTTTTTTTTGTTTTTTTTGTTTTGGTTTTGAAATTAAGATATAATGATAATGATAATGATAATAATAAAGAAACAGGGAATTTTGATTTAGGCTATTCTTGTTAATCTTTGATGGGCAAGAATAGTGAGAGAGGGCCCTTGTTAAAACATATAAACGGTTGATAGGCGAGACTTACGTTTCATTTCAATGAAATTCGCTTTACATTTCCTCTGATTCCTTTTCGTGTTTCCATTGATTGGAGTATTTCTCTGCACATAAAGTGTAGGCTATGAATAATATGATGGATCAGCAATGGTTTGATTGGTTGCCTTTAAGTTGTGATACTTGTCTTGGTTACTGTCATTCCATTTCACGATCTCCTCAAATCAGAACTTAATTCGAGTTGTAGCAGTCCAACTTCCAATCATTCGCACTTACAAATACATTAATTAATAAAATCTAGATAAAAAAAAAGTTCTAAAAACCAATATGAGATTAGATGAAACCCAACTTTAGTACAGAGGAATCAAGTCAGTCATGGCGGCATAAGTAGATTGTTGTAAAATTGCCTCTGACCAATCTTGAAATTTAAATAAAGCTTGGACCCTTTTTTATTTTGATATTGAAGAAAGAACCATCCCTCTACAAATCAAATTCGAATTATTTTGTGGAGGTTGGTTCCGGCCCAAAAAAACTTAACAAATGGGAGCAGAAAAGGTCGTAAAACAAATGAATAGGTGGGCGGTAGGTATTGGGTTAAAGGACGTGGAAGATAGTTATTAGTTGAGAAAACGTGGTCCAATGCAAATCGAAGTGAGAGACGTGATCCGCTAACGTCTCTGCGTTTGCTTGCTTTAAGAAAACTTTTTCAGACTTTTGAGAGGTCTGTCTCTCCTCTCCTCCCATCAAATATCAATAACAAAGAGATGCAAACCAAACTGTGAGGTTGACGTCTTTTCAACAATGGAAAATGACCCAGAAATGATTCTCTTGGGAAAAGAAGACCATCTTTCTTATTGGGAATTCGTCAACTCCTCTGATTATGATGATGATGATGATGATTCTGGTGATGTTATCTCTGTCTCTGATGTTGCTCTCCAAAGGACACCCTCACCCCTCACTGATTCAAGGCTATGCCTGTGATGGGGATGGTGAGCAGGAAGTGGATGATGGTGACGGTGATGATGATGATGATTTGGATGATGAGTTGGTGCCACGAGCATTCAGTGGGAAACTGGGAAGGCAAAGGATGCGGAAATTAGGGAAGAGGGTATTTGCCAAGATGCACACTTCCAAAAAGTCACCCATTTTGTATATGAAACCTGGGTGTGTTTATGGGAAGCATGGCCTTGGATTCAAGCATAGTTTGTAGAGAACAAAAAACCAGCATCACTGGACTGGACTGGAGGTGATTCATGCCATTGCCATGCGCATTTGATTGTACTTGTAATTACTCCCTAGTTTGGAATGCTTAACCATTAGGTTTATATGATTGTGAATAAGCTAATGATGATGTTAATTGGTGTTAAGGAACTCATAATTTGATGTTTGATATTTGTGAAGAAAGGGGTTTGGAATATGTGTGTAGGGTATGGGCCTAATGTATTCTCTCCCAATCCCAACCTTTGCTGAAGCCTTAATTTTGCTTTATCCCAATTATCATTTCATTTTTTAAATGAAATTAATAAAGAGAGTAAACCTAATCTCCGATTGATATTTCAAATAAGTTTATTGGATTAATAAATAAATAAAAAAGGTTACAAGTAAAGTACAAAATCGTAGCAGTGGGTGAGTGGAAGGACAGAATTTTGCAGAACCTTTTGGCGTGTTAATGTTTCATTCATTACGTACACAACTGCTCAGCATTTATTTTTCATTGGTTTTCACAATCTCTTCCCTTCACCTCCCATATATCCCTCATTTGAATTTTGTCTGCCCCATGGCACCTCCTTTCTTTTCTGTTCTCTGCTCAGTCTTGCTAATGGAAGTAGATCTGCCTGCTTTGTTGAAACAAGGGGAGGATGATGATCCATGGCAGGGATTATTAGGCTCCAGTTTGGTTGGCTGTTTAAGTTTCAAAATTTTGGGAAACAAATCCAGCAATAAATTATAGCTTTTGTCATTGAAATTGGGATGAAAAAGTTGGTTGGGCATTCTTAATTTACAAGTTCTGAATGAGCAATGGGACCAAACATTAAAAGCAACTTATGGAAATTACGAGGAAAAAAGAAAAATGTTGTACAATATTATTATCATCTTAAAAGCAATGGCAATGAATTTTGATATTGAAGCACCTCTTTCTACATCAATTCTGCTGGTATTACCTTCAATCATTTCCAAATTTTAGGACACCACCTTCAACTTTCTGTTTTTACCATTCAATTTCTATCTCTTCTCATCAATTTATCCATTTTCAACACCCGATCACATAAAAAAATCAGTCACGGTATTAGTTTAGAGAAAGTCATTAAATCAACTCATTCAAGAATCGGTACCAATTAATTAAATCAAGCAAATTTTGAATTGGATAGTTGAACTGGATTTTTTTTTAACATTTTTATAATTTATTTACTTGAATTGGACAAACTAATCAAACTAATTGAATTAATGGCTCAATCGACACGATCACCAGTCCAATTTTGAAAACCTTGCATTATTTGTTATAACTAGGATTAAGGGCTTATAAATGTTTTTTTAATCCTAATAATTTTCTTTTTTTCTTGCAATATACTAATAAAAGTTCTTCATTGCCTTTATGGAAAGGTTGAAGTTTTTAAATTTTCAGTGATATAAGTTTAATTTTTACCTTGTATAAATTATCTTATTTTATATTTATTTCGATTTAAATTTTATCATATATGTAAGTTTTATTCAAATTTATTTTGATTTAAATCTAAATATATTTTAACTATCAATTTCATCATTCTTTATCATACTTAATTCTAATTATTCAAATGCAACATTTGTAATGATGCTAGTAATTTTATTAAATGCTCATAGAAGTAAAAGAAATTAATTTCAAACTTAAGTTTTAAGCTAAGGTTAAAAAATTCAATACAATTCATTAAGATTCGAGTTTAATTATATGCAAATATAATATGTGAGTTCTCTCATACATTATTCCCGACCTAAATCTTATCATGTATAAATTTTGTTCAGGCTTATTCTTAAGTTTGAACATTTTTTTAATACTACATTTGGGGTGGGAATAAGAGTTACACAGTTTGAATCCATTTCAAACATATGTGTAACGTGAGCTTTAACCACTATTATATACAAGGCAAGACAGGTTCGAATATATTTTAGTTATTAATTAGTTGTGCTTTGTATTGAGTTGATTCCAATTCTAATTGATTAAAACATATATTATTTATGTGACTTAAATTATACTTGTAATCGAATTTATAAACTCGAGAATAACTTATATTGGGGTTATTATTAAATTTTTATTTTTAGATAATAATAAAATAATGCCACTTTTTAAAAAGATAAAAATATTATCATACACTCATACATATCCAACATCTTCTCTAATGCAATTTAACTTTAATTAATTAATAAAAAAATGAAAAAAAAAAACTTGTCTAGGTTTTATTAGGAAAAAAAATCATAAGCAGCTAAATTTTGGGTTCTACAAAGGTATACTTAGATTGTTATATATACTATTTTTATTATGCAATTGATCCATGACTTTATTTTTCTTTTATATATTCTTATTGATATAAGATTTATGCAATATTTGTATCAATAAAGTTTTAAAATTTTCTATTTCAAAGTTATTAATTCAAAAGTACTGTTGAAAGGTTAATTGAGTATTAGTTCGATTGGTATGAGTATTGTTATTAATGCAGGAGGACGGGGATTCGAGTGCGTTGAAGTGCATTATCTTCTTATTTATAAATTGAGAATAAACTATGAATAATTATATAATCAGAATCTATAATGAAATTTTTTAAAGAAAAAACTACTGTTGAAAGCAATAACCTATATTTATATTTTTTATTATGCATCAACATCATAAGGACAATTTGAATGCTTTGGAAGTTATTTTGATTTTTTTTTTCAATGCATTCAGATTTACTTTTGATTCAATTTTCTCTATAATTTCAATGTTTTTACATTTTAATCGAAATCGAAGAGAAAGGGCTAAGGTGTTAGTTAAGTAAAAGCAACCATTTTTAAAGGTTAATTTGTGATTAAATTTATTTATTTTTAAACAAATTAATTAAAATTAAATTAAGTTTAAATAAAAATATTATTAAAAGTTAACTATGCGATATTATGTCATTAATGCCTAAAATTTAAAATATGATGCAAAACCATTAATAATTAGTTTTGCTTGAAATGTAAGGAAGAAATTTTTTAAAATATAATTTTAATATTTAAAAGATTTTAATTCAATTGAAAATTTATTGAATTTTATCATTAATTTATATGAATAGTTTGAAAACAAAGTCTGATGAATAAAAGAAAAGTAGATTTTGAAAGCCTTATATTAATGATAAATTAGTTAGTGAAAAATAGATTTTAAGATCCACATATATTTTGGCACTAAAATTAAAATAGTTCCCACGTGCGGGGCATGGCATATTTTGAATTTATTTATCAAGCGAAAGTACAAAATAATAGTAATAATCATAAATGTAAGATACTGTGAATAATAATAATAATATGTAAGATGCAGAGAATCAGAATCTTCAAAAGTCAAGTGTTTTTTTCATTTTATGAGAGAGAGAGAGAGAGAGAGAGAGAGTTTGAGAAATTTTCAAATTAAATCATATCAATTAGTAAAATGTTTAAGACCTCTTTGAACGATGAGTGACGGTAAAAAATATTATAATCATATGAAATAACTTCTTTTTAAATATATTATAAAAAAATTCTTAACAATGGATCTCAATTGGAGAATCTTCATTTACTTTTTGGTCATAAAATTGTTGGAGAGACAGACCACCTTCTGCAGTTTTAAATTTGCTGCTCTCTGATGCCAATGGGACTTCATATCCCACAATTTCTATGCTGTAATATTCTTCTTTTCCCTTAAACCAAAAAGAAAAAAAGGAATTTGAGGGTTTTATTCGTTAATTATTATTATTTTGTTTTAGTTTAAAGAAAATTTACCAATCAATAAAAATGGTAAGATTTTCTTATGGAGCTTTTGATTTATGGATATTCCATATATACTGGTGTGGTTATATGGTAGTATCTGTTTATATTTTTTTAACTTTTTTTACAACACATATCTTGCACACACAAGTGCTCGAACCCGAGTCTTTTAAGATGAACATCATCCTCTTTTCCACTGAAATCACTTATTGAGTTCAAAATATAGAGTAATTTAAATCGCTTTTCATTAATTATTTTGCATTTCTAATAATTATAAGAGTCAACTAATTAGTGATGCAATCATATATTTAGTGTTTAATATATAAATTTTAATAAAAACAAAATTTATCCAAGTTTTATGGAAATTGAGACTTAAAAATATTGAAGAAATTAAATTTGTTTTAGAAATCAAATTTTATAATAAGGAAAATTTAGTAAAATGTGATTTTAGATAATATTACATTTCGTCAATCAAACACTAAAAAATTATATTTTTAATTAAATGAATCAAACAGGATATGTAACATGCCCAATAATGAACTAAATAATCTTACATTCTAATAATCATATTACTAGAGTTAATTTTACATTCATTAAATCAATTGCGCACTTAACACATTACTTGGTATGTTTCATTACTATGTTTGGTTCATTTAGCAAGAATATAATTTTTTTTTCTATTTAGTTGAAGAAATGCAAATTACTTAAAAAAAACACACATTTTACTTAAAAATAAGCATAATTATCAAGGTAATTATTAATAGCTGTATATTTGAATAATCATGGTTCATTATTAATAATAAAGTAATATAATTTTTGAATTTAAGATACATAATTTATCATTATGAAATGTGATAAGTCTTGATTACTTATAACTTTTCATTTGCAACCACTGAAACACTATATATATAACATTACCAAGGTAATGTAAGGGGTGGCATTGAATTACCCCTATATTTTGGAATCTTGATATTGTTAGGAATGTTATATTATTAACTCAAGGTAATATTTGAAATCTAAACGTGAAAATCTTATGATGAAATCTCATATCTCTGAAAATGTTACATCCTTTGAATCAAACACTCGTAATATTTCAAGCGGAATATAATAGACAAAATAAGATAAAATAAAATAAATGTTTTTTTCTACTTATAATAAATAATAATACATAAATATAGTTGTAATGTAAGATTTTAGAATTACATTCTCTTGTTTGGATTCTAAAAACTACCTTGAGTAAGTAATTTTACATTTTCAACAGTACTAAAAATTAAACCTAATAAGTGGCTTCAATGTAAAAGAGGATGTTGTTCATCCTAGGGGTCTCGGGTTCGAGCTCCTGTGTGTACAAGGTATGTGTGCCTTGTCAAAGGGTTAAGAAAATATTATTTGGTTTCTCTAGAGATGTTACGAAGAGAATATATGAATTATAATGATAAAGTTTAGAAAATTTTAAATTATAATTTTTAACTAAAAATAAAATTCATGAAATAGTATATTATGACAATATGAGTATTTAAAAAATAAATATTTAAACTTAATATGTTATGTGTTAAGAAGAAACTTACCAGGAAAATTCAATAGAACAAAATTTTGATTAAGGGAAAAAGAGTACAACACGTATATACTTCATCTCATGATAATATCACATGATATATAATATTATATGTATTCCAATTTTGAATACTGACTTCTCAAATGATCACTTGAACGTATTTGTTAAGCATTTAATCATCATTCTTTTGAAAATTATGAGTGAGAAAATATTTTGAAAAACATATTTTGACATAACAAAATTAATTGTGATCATTCTAAATATACATATGTTCGAATCAAATCAATCCACAGATTAAACAAATTTTCAAGAATTTCTACATGCTTTCAGTATTCTAAATCCTTCAAGGATTTTAATATAAAATTTCACTATATAGTGATTCATATAAAAGCTTGTAATAACAACCATTAGACGCATGTCAAAACTTTCAGTCAGACTAATAAAATATTTCAACGTTATTGCATCTTCCACAAAAGAATATCCTTTTATAATCAATACCAAGACTTAGTAAAAAATTTCATATTTTTTATTTTGTTTCCAAGATTACTTTATTTGTATCCTCACTGACTTTATACTTTTAGATATTTGGACGTCTGGTTCAAAAATTTCTCGAATTTAATTCTACTCGAATTGTGTCTTTTCATTTTGGTCAATCTATTTCATGTTTATATTTCTTAACAACTTTATTTAAGATCCTCATTATTTCAATAATATCATGCAATACTATTGTCAACAACTTCTATTTTTCACGATTACATATTTTCTCGTATTTACATAACTTATCGAGATCTATTTATTTTCATCTGTAATTTCATGTACTTGAATCTCTTATTGAGTTTTAATAATTAGTTGTATTAGGTCCTTTTAGGAACACCTACCTTCACTATATGACTATCTTGATTTTTTATTTTCTTTTACAATAATTTTCATTTTTGAAACCAAGCGATCTACCATGCTTCAGGCATGCATTACCATCAATTTATTCTAACAAGTTGTCCTACTAGAACTTTAATTCAAATAAAAACATTAACTGATATATAACACTTGGTTATTCTCATCGGGTCAATAAAATTATTCACATCA
Organism: Gossypioides kirkii; assembly: GCA_005610355.1. Lineage (NCBI taxonomy): Eukaryota > Viridiplantae > Streptophyta > Magnoliopsida > Malvales > Malvaceae > Gossypioides > Gossypioides kirkii. The sequence continues at coordinate 13,231,482 of CP032254.1, read as the reverse complement.
AGTCTGTAAATACATTTGACAGACAAATTTATAATAAAATGATTTATCCATTTTGAACTTTTGATTTAAATTACTTCCTATGAGGATCTAAATAATAATAATAATAATAATAATAATAATAATAATAATTTATTCCAAGTAATTTATTTTATGCAACTATTATTTCTCTCCCCTTAATGTGGGGAAAATTATAAAATCAAAATACAAATCATGTCATAATTGAATCTTCAATTTATTCAAAACATCTAATAATAAGGAGATTCATAATTAATACATATTCCCAACATTCTTTGAATACTCATTTTGTGCATTTTGGTGGAGCAACTTAAATATATACCGTACATTCAAAAATTAAAAAATGGGTTATATTTGACTCCTGATCAAAAACCAATTGTAATGAAGACTACTTATCACAATTTATTGGCATAATACGTACAAGTGCTGATTCATATAAAATATCACATTTTTATATCAAACGTTTTTGTTCTCAAAAGTAATGATTTAGCCACTAACTGGAGGCATTTAATCATTAATTTTGCTAAACCATTATATACGTATAAACAACAGACCTTTGCAATAATTACTCTCACTGATAATCTAGCATTTAATAACCATTGAAAGCCTGAATAATAAAATCTGTTGAAGCATGGCTCATATTTCAATCAAATTTGAGAAATAATCTTTCAGTTAAATTCTATTTATTTGTTTCAACCAAATTTTGATTAGTTTAGATTATTTTATTATTATTTGACCTAATAATCTAGCCTATAAATAGGCTCATTTACAACTTTAGAAAATGCACTCATTAGAAATTAGAACTCCTAAAACTTTTGAAAAATTTTGTGTTTACGTTTTAAGGGTTCTTTGTTTTTCAGGTTTTCGGGGTTTAGTTTTATCTTCATCTTTTGTATTCTTCATTTTTTTGCCATTAGAGTAAACTTATCTTTACCCATGGATTTGTATCCTCTTTGGAGGGGTTTTTTCACGTTAAATTTGTGTATTTAATTTCTCAATTTCTTCTGCTATTTGTACTTATTAATTGGATTGATCCCCAACAAAGTCACCAACATTAATAAGAATTGTCTTGATTGCATAATTTGAAAGTTTTGTTCGTAAACAAATCATTAAACAAGTAATCTCACAAACTACAGGTGCAAGTTAATAACTCACATGTGATTAACTTGTAAATGTATCTATCAAAATTATATAAAAATATCCACTTGTTGAATAAATGAGTCCATATTTCTTTCAGAAATATTAGAGATTCAATCTCAATTTTTGTCAATGAAATTTTGATAATTCATATTTTTTTAGAATAAGCAACACTTAAAAAATCTTTAAAATAAAGAATATATATATATTCACATACAATATTGAAATTTTGCCGCGCTAATAATTGATAAAAAAACTAAGAAATTAGGAGAGTCCATTTGATTTTATCAATTTTGAAAATAAGCAAATTGGTCTCTTATTTATTTATTTTTTGCTTTGAAAAAATTTTCAAATATATATAGTTTCAAATTTATGTGTTCTAACATGAAATTAATTTTATTATAGTAATATTTTAATTTGACATGTTTAATATTTTTAATTCAATTCGAACAATTTTATTCGATTCGAAAAACTTCAAATCAAATTAGAATGATAAAATAAAACTCATCAACTCATATTATTTTTACTCGATTTAATCCAACACTCATCTTTAGAACTAAATTTGGATTTCCTTTTGATACTATTTTTGGGCAGTCTGAGAATTTACTTAAGAGGTTTCATATGTTTATAAAAAACGTGATTTGAATGTGATAATGGTGGAAAGGGGATCTACTCTCTCTTTTTTCACAAAATAAACGATTTTCTATATCATAATCAATTCCTCACTTGGTTTCATATATATATTCTTTTAGATTTGACTTTTATTTTATAAAAAAAATTTGATTAGAATATTTCATTTTGATATACGTTAATAGTCGGATAATAAAATTTTAATTTAATAAAAATATTTAAAAATAAAAAATAAACAACCACCTAATTTTTATATCAATCAGTCTAATGATTTTTTCTAAATCGATACCTTTAATGATTTCGGGTTAACTAATTCAATTCAGGTTTTTATGATTTTTATAATTTCTATAAACTTATATCAATTTTAATATATATGTATATATATATTACAATTTTTTTTTTGTTTTTTAAAGAATTCTAACACGTTTTTTAATTTTAAATAAGCTTTATTAATTTTATATTTTAATAAGTTTATATCAATTTTTAATTTTCTTATTTTTTAATATTTTTTATGAGAAAAACATTAGATTAATCAAAATTTGCCATGTGCCACCATTTGATTGGTCCATCAATTAATTTTAGTGGTCAACATGATTAATGATGGAAACCATTAGCAGAGGAGCTTAAATTGATTATTTTAATTAATGACAGAGATTTAATTGGGTGCAAGTTTAATACATAAGTTTAATTGATTTTTTTTTGTATTTTCTTAAAGGCTTTTTTGACATATAAACCTATTATATAATTTAAAAAAAGCACAATAACCATAATAATTTTATTAATATATAATAATGAAACAATAAATGAGCTTTAAATGATTCATTAAACAAGCTTTAAAAAAATATAAACAAGCTTGTTCAAACATAAATGTACTAAAATTTTTTTGGTTGTGTTCGGTTCGTTTAATAAACAAGCCTCGAAATCTTGTTCATGTTCATCTATTTATCTTAACAAATGAACAAAAATTTAAATAAATGAACATGAATCGAACAATTCATGAACTATTCATAAATTTACTTATTGAATGTTTTGTTCATTTACAGCCCCATGTTTCGTTTTGGGTTAATTATTTTTTAGGTCAAATTATAAATTAAATATTTGAAGACTAAAATATACTCCATGTCTCTATAGTCATTGTACATTTGAAATTTAGTATGCGTACATTTATTTTATGAATTTAGTCTCTCTATTTTTCGTATTTAAAAATTCAAATTTAATTGTTAAAATTAATAAATTTTTCTGTTGAATTCACTAGAGTGAAAGAAATACCCACTTACTTAGTAGTCATGTAACAAAATATAAAGCATTGCAAATGACTGAATTTAACAAATGATTTTAATAGTGTTTACAATTTTTAAAATTTATATCAGCATTTTAATTAAATAAATTATTTAAGCTAATCAATGGCATTGTAAAATTGAGGTACCAAATTATATAAAAAATTTTAAGTATAAACATTAGATCTTAAATTCAAGTATAACACATAGACCAAAATTAAAATTGACCATGGCTATATAAGCTTAAATTTGAGGGTAACATAAGGCCAAAATTGAAATTTTACCATTCTTCTAAATAACGCAAAAAGAAAAAGGAAAAAAGAAAGGTGACCAATTATATATAGGTGAGGATAATATAGGGGCCAAATTCGAAATTGCACCATTTTATATAAAAAAAGAAAAGTGACATGTGTCAACCAAGGAAGGTCCAAAGGACTTTCCTTAACTCATCCTCAAATTTTCAATTAACACCGGTTTGTATTCAATCCGTAAACCATTTTTAACCTTACCCTTTATAAATAAAAAAATACTTAATATTTGAAAAGATTAAAACTTATGAAGATAATGTTGAAATAATAAAAAATAAAGGGGAGCAAACCATAAATAAAAGAAAAGCAAAGAACAATGGAGTCTAAACTAAACATTAGTTAGAAGAAAAAGACAAGTTCAGTGATATGGGCACCTACTGCTGCGCCCTTCACATTTAAAATAAAATAAAAAAAATCAAATAAAATATTACACAAAAACTAGTAGCAGAAGATTAAATGGCAAAAAAAAAAAACATTACATAAAAAAAATAATATCAGGGGGAAAAAAAAAATCCAAGAATGGAACAGAATATGGGTTTTTATGGTGGATATTGCAGCAAAAGGAAAAGACAGAGCTTCCATGGTGAAGATGAAGGATGAGAGAGAGAGAGGGGGGGGTTTAGGTCCACCAACTGGTAGTTAGAGATAGAACTCTTTAACCAAACATATCCTCAACAACACCCAAAGAGGAAGAAGATCAAGAATTTGATAGAATAAGCAAAAAAAGGAAGAGAGAGATGGAGGTCAACTAATACCAACTATTACAACTGGGTTTCAAAGCAAGAACCTCATAAAGCAAGAAAGTTTCCCTCTTTTATCTCCAATAACAGATAAAGTTATCATCTTTTCAAGGGAAAGAGATAAAAGGAGGGGGAGGGGGGGTATTGGGTTCAAGTTTGTGAATATGAATCTCTCACGTGGGGTTTGATGGATAGAGAATATATGATTAGTAAAAAAAGAGAGCAAAAAAAAGTGATATAATAATTCATTTCTTTGCTCTTTTCTTTATCATCTTATTCCTCTCTCTCTCTCCTTTTCTCTCTGACTCTGAGTATGAATTATTATTAAAAAAGAAGAAGCTTTATTTGGGGGGGAGGGGGGTTGTTTTGTTTTATAGTTATAGTTTAGTGTGTGCAAAGAATTAGATGAAAAGTGTAGTGTTGGTTTGTTGTTGTTCTGGGTTATTGGGATAACAAAGTGCTTGGTTTCTTAAGGATTTTGTTATCATCGGCGGATCTTGTGGTGTTTTTTGAGAATTCCTGTTCCCCACAACTCCCACAGCTGTTACTGGTTTTCAGGTATTTTTTATTCACATATGCCCATATATATATATATATCATTTTCTTAACCCAAAGAGATGTAGAGCTTGTCTTTTAAATTCTTTCTTTTTGTTCTCTTCTTTTCCTAGTTTCTGTCTCCATTATCTTCTATGTCTGGACAAGATGATCACCATAACAAAGTTGTTTATTGGGATTTACAAATTCTGGGGTTTGTCTTGTTTATTTGATTCTTTTTTCCTTGTTGGAGTGCTCATAACACCTGCTTTTTTTTTTCTTTGATCATGTTACCCTGGTTTGAGTTTTTGTTTGAAATATTCATGAGATTTCACATAATTGTTCTTTATTTGTGAGTTGAAATAATTACATATGTGTAATTCTTCTCTACTCTTTATCTGAAGTTTCCATTGTTGTTTGCTGCTGAGTGTTCAAGCTTTGAACTCCATAGTTCACTACTTCTAGGAACTGTCAACTGACTTCTAATTGTATAGATTAGTAACTTAGCATGAAATGCTGTGTTCTGTTCTGTATGCTACCAAATTATGTATTTAATTGAGCCTAAGATAAGATGTGCGTATAAGATTTTCCTACTTAAGTTTTGAATTCTATAATCTGTATCATTCTTTTCTAAATATGCTTAAAATTATTTTCAGTTCATAGCATGATTGTGTAATTCGGCTTGAACAAGTGCTGTAGCAAAGTTTCAAGGTCCTGAGAAATATTATGGCTACTTATGACACTGGTTCTGATAATCAAAAGGATACTGCTCCAATGATCTATTTTAGAGAATCGATGCCTGGTTCATTTCCTGAGGCACCAGTTCTTCCTGGTAATACAATTATGTATATGAATTCCGGGTCATATTTAGATGCATTTGCTGGGAATTCTCAGCAACAAAATAACTGCGTTGAGATTCCGGCTGTGGAAGCTTCAGATTCGACTCCACAGCAGCAAGAGATATTGTCAAACCTTGGTGGCTCACGTGTTGGGGAGCATGATTTTGGTACTTGGAGGGATGGTAGAAATGAAATTCTAGTTATGCATCCGATGGATGGTACTGCCAGCATCCTTCACAGTGGTCAAAACTTGCAAGGTCAAGGATTATCTCTAAGCCTTGGAACCCAAATTCCTTCAGGAATTCAAATGACTTCTATCCCATATCGAAATCTTAATTCCACTTTTGCTTCGTTCTTGAGTCCTAATCCAACACTTACTGGAGAGGGTGGCAGCAGGACTAGCTCTTGTAGAGATGAACAGTCAAGAAACGCGGAATATGTTCCACCTGGTTTTTCTGGAGGTAACCAAGATTCAAATAAAGGGGATTTATCTGCATATGGAATGTCAAGTACTTCAAGAACTATTCCTAATTCCAAATATCTCAGGGCAGTGCAACAACTGCTTGATGAAGTTGTTAATGTTCGAATGGCTTTAAAGCAATGTAATGGTGAGAAAAACCAAAGCTCAGAAGACAACTGGATGAAGAGTTCCAAAGAGGATGATGGAGGATCAAAAAAAGTGCCCTCAAATCAGCAAGAATCCTCCAATAACTCTCCAAACCAGCTTTCACATGCTGAAAAACAAGAACTACAAAGCAAGTTAACGAAGTTGTTGTCCATGTTGGATGAGGTAAGAGTCAGATCACTTCATTGTTTTGGATGATTCATTGGTTATAGTTGCTGTAAGACATATTGATATGTTACCTAATCTACTCTTCAGCATCCTACTTTATATGTAAGCTTTTCTTAGATATGCCGTGGAACTATTATATCCAAAATTAAACTTTTCCTAGAATGTGGTTTTTTCCTGTTGTTTGATTGATTGCTGCAACTGAAATGACATAGGACTGAATACGTTGATTGTTTCACATGATTAAAATGAATGTAGGTCTGTACACGAATCTCCCATATAATATTAGCAAGTTTATGCATAAAGATCAAGTGGTCTTGGAAGGTGAATGAAGTTAGGCCTATTCGATTCTTTATTGCTTTTTCTTTTCTGTTTGCGTCTAATACTGAGAAGTTCTTGCTGCAGGTTGATAGAAGGTATAAACAGTATTATCATCAGATGCAGATTGTAGTGTCTTCATTTGATGTGATAGCGGGGTGTGGAGCTGCTAAGCCATACACAGCACTCGCGCTTCAGACTATATCCTGCCACTTTCGGTGCTTGCGAGATGCAATTAACGGTCAAATTCGAGCAACACGTAAGAGTCTCGGGGAGCAGGATACTTCAGAAAATGGTAAAGGAGTAGGAATTACTCGTCTGCGTTATGTGGATCAGCAGCTGCGACAACAGAGAGCTCTTCAGCAACTTGGGATGATGCAACAACATGCATGGAGGCCTCAGAGAGGTCTGCCCGAAAGCTCAGTTTCAATACTTCGTGCTTGGCTGTTTGAGCATTTTCTTCATCCGTAAGTTTGACTTAATACTCCTTTGTATTATATCAAATCTCAGATCTCTTAAATACCAATGCCTTGGGTGTACTTATTTCTATTCCTGTTGTCGTCCAGCTACCCGAAGGATTCTGATAAGATCATGCTAGCAAGACAGACAGGTTTGACTAGAAGTCAGGTAATGAAAAACTAATCATCTTACTGACATAACACAAATCAAATGTGGTTAGCAGTGCTTGTTAAATTTGGATTGTAGCAAATTGTTTGGAGTATTGACTTGGAATTTTGCTCAGTAGGTGTTATTAAGGTTGTAAAGGTTAACATTAGTAGTGGAAGCAGTGGCTAAAAATGCTGAATATATGACACAAGTACGGATACAGCAACCTCATTGGCAAAATAAGGGATATAAATTCTTCCAAATTGAGGAATAGTCAAATATTATATTATTAGACATGTTCCACCCACCCAAATTGAGTATAATAAATTTATAATACATTCATGTGTTTTGTACTTGTTGAATTTTTAGTAGGATCATTATGCTCTCGTTAGACAATATCAGTAGAGGACGATCTGTACGTTTCATGTTGATGCCTTGATGGTATTTATATCTGCTCAGGTTGCCAATTGGTTTATAAATGCACGGGTGCGTCTCTGGAAGCCTATGGTTGAAGAGATGTACAAGGAAGAATTTGCGGATGCAGAAATGGACTCTAATTCTTCATCCGAAAATGCTGTCAAAGCAACAAAAGGTGATACAAGGACCTCTGAGGATAGAGGTGAACATGTGCAACAAAGCGAAAGTTCGCTGGCCATAGAGAGTTGTGACACTAGACAGTTGGTGGATTCCAAACCCAACTCTGTTCCTTCTATAGCTGATATGGCAGGACCAGTTACTGGAGCTGGTTTCCAGTACTTCACACGAGGAGAAGCTGAAACCGAACATATGTTACTTAAGCTACGAGAGGAGCAGAGGCCCAATATTGATGATTCTAACCTGTTCCCTAATGCAATTTCTCATCCTGATGGTGATAGTGGCCGGTTTATGGCAGTAGCTGCTGCTTACCAGATGTCAGGATTCGGGAATTTTGGAAATAGAAGCAGTGTCTCACTCACTTTGGGATTGCAGCATTGTGAGAGTGGTAATATACCTATATCAGGGGGAGGCCATCAAGATTTTGTTGCAATGAGAGGGGATGACATGTGCAATCCTACCGCATCAACTGCAGGAGCCGCCGAAACATCAGATTTTGAATGCGTAAATCCTGGAAACCGGCAACATGGGTTTAGTTCCTCTCATTTGTTACATGATTTTGTCGCATGAAATGTGCTTGACACCTGAATTACATTGGTTAATCTTCATATTGTTCTCTCGAAACTAGAGAGCTAGAACCAGGTCTGAACTTGCCTGAAAACTCATCTTGCTTGTCAAAGATGATGGAGAAGTATAAAACACAGTTGTAATATAAATCATTTGTAAAGATATATAATTTTGGTTTAATATGTGAAGGAAAAAAGATACGTACAATTAGTTGCAACTTCAATATTGAAGAGAAAAGGAGACACCTGACTTGGAATAAAAGGTAGGAATTGGCTTGTTTTATTCAGGTAGACAATGATTTGGGTTCTACTGTGTATTCTTTTTATTATTTTGGGGTCTTTCAAATGACCTAACCTGCCTGAACAAAATGCATCAAATTTCTGCAGGTTGAGGAAACAACACACGGATAATGCCCCTGTGAAGTAAAGTGACAGCTCTTAGCTTTCTTTTAACTAATGACTGAAGCGACCACTGATGAGGGTTTTTACATTGTTATATAGTTAAGATTCAATCCACAATTGATCAATCGAATTGAGGAGGACAACATTAAATTCACCTTGAAATGACCAAGCAGACATGGGAACCTCGATTTACTTAACCAAGCACCTTCTCCCATTTCAAAACTAGCACACACAATTTCATGTACAAATAGAAAGCATCTACTTGATTCCTGCCTGCACTAAAGATCCTAGGACACAAGGGAAATGTCTCGAAGGACTGTCAAAAAAAAGGTCATTTCTATGGCAAGGAATCAATTCATATTGCTCTCAAGCAACTGCCTAGTCTGCTTTCAAAAGTTAACCGGGAAACTTATCCAAAGACAGACTACAAAAGAAGAAATTACATGTGCACCACAAGGAAACTGCCCAATCATCTTCTACTGTCCATGGCCGCCTCAGCCCATGGTCCCAGCATCTACCTGAAATATAGGGAGATTAGAAGTTGGAAGGCAAGAACTTTGATAAAATAAATGAGAATGTTGTTGCATAAACTGACTAACCTTCTGTATAGATCCCTAATGTCTTCCCTTAACAACTGACTTTCCAAAAAGAGATCATTGCACTCGTTCAAATTAACAGTCTCCATATCAAAATCTCGGTTACCACAATACTTGTTCCACTCAAACCACATTTTTGCAATTAATTCCTTCTTGAAACAAGTACTATGATCCTCCTCCTCAGGAGAATCCCCAGCGACCAATCTATACGCATACACTTTCTTCTTTTGGCCAGGGCGAAATGCACGACCTATTGCTTGGCGGGTCACAGATGGGTTAAGATGGACATCCAAGATGATAATTCGGGATGCCCCCACCAAAGAAATTCCCTCTCCACATGCCTTTATAGATCCAAAGAAAACTTTGGCATCAGGAGAGTTGTTGAAGCGATCCATAGACCACTCCCTATGATCAGAGCTTGATTCACCTGTGATCGAGAAAACCTGAATTCCTGGTTGCCAACCCTTCACTTTCACGGACAATCTCTCTAAAAATTTCAAGGGGACAAGATACTGACTAAAAACAAGGAGTTTCTCACCAGCTGACTCACACAAATTTAACATATTAAGAAAAAATTTTGCTTTGACGCCCTCTCTAACATCTAATGTGTTTAACAACTCATCCATCTTATCATCAGTTGTGTCAGAATTCTCAGAGAAAGAATTCAGTTTTGGATGGAGATAAACAGCACTACCAACAGATGAAATCTTGAATTTCCTTTGAAACCTTCTTAACTTGTGAACTTCCTCCTTCTGTCTAGGACCAAGACTCAGCACAACAGTGAAATCAACAAGTCCAGGAAGCTCATCCAAGAAATCACCTTTATAGTAATGAAGAACTTTGCTGGTCATCTCACGCAGATCATGGATGACTGAGACTTTTCTCTCAAAATTTTCATCTTTCTGCAGTGTGTGCTCCACCAAATCATAAAAAGCTGCATCTGCTCCAGCTTTTAACTGCTTCTTCACCCCAGCTATATGCACCTTGCTCATTATCCGCTTAATTACTGATTTTGAAGTATCCAACCTAAGAAACTTTGGTCGAACAAGGTTCAATATGTTAAATACCTCTTTAACATGATTTTGATAAAGAGTTCCTGAAAGCACCACTTTTCGAGCTGTTTGCACTTTTGCAAGGGATTGTAACACATCAGTGTTCTCATTCCTCGGTGTGTGGCCTTCATCCAAAATTAAAATTGAAGGTGCTCTGAGCAGTATCTCTCGGCAAGATATAGAAGTCTGGCTGGTTCCACCGTCACAAATTATGGTAGAGAACTGCTTGTATCCCAGAAAAAGGATACTTTTGCACTCAACCCACTTCTTCAAAACATCCAATTGCTGAGATCTATTATCTGCTTTCACAGTATAAAAATCAAGCAGTGGAATATCCTCTACTTGCCATGTTTCAAACTCCTTTTTCCATGTAGCCAAGATGCCTTTTGGAAGCACAACTAGTGGTTTAGCATGTGGATATTTGGCTAGGAAACTCTGCATGAAGCTGATTATCATAAATGTTTTTCCAGAACCAGGGGCATGTGCCAAGATGCAGCCGCCAGGGTTATCTGCCACCAAATTGCTCAGAAGAAAATTAAAGCCTTCTACTTGATGAGGTTTCATTTGCTTCATATGCCTTGGATGAGCAGTTATGTCGGTTACTTCTAAATCATCTTCAGAGAACTTAACTCCGGTTTCAATTGACTCTCTATTTTTGCCATTTCGAGGCTCTAATGCATAAGCATTTGTGCTCTTTTTGGCCTGCATAGGTAAAGGAGAAAAAAGTTTAGATAAATCTTTCAGCCAGGACTGAGCTGATAAGTCCTATTAGTTGGATTTAACCAAACCTGAATAAATCACCAAAAAACAAATTGAGCTTGTTTTATTTAATGCATATAATAACAATGCCATAACCAATAAATCAATCCAAAATTGAATTTGTGCATCAACTGATAAAACAAAAACTAAACAACGCAACACAAGACACCTCCACAGGAGACAATAGAATCAAAATAACAGAGTTTAACCTCATTTTCCACTGCAGCTAATAGACACAAATATAGTAGGTCAACCAAGTGTAACATGGGTAGAGATCCCTGATACAAATTGGCTTTCATACTAAAATAAATTATCTCAGCCATAGAACTCTAGAACCAAGCCATTCACTTTTGGAAAAGCTTCAAAGATCACTTCATGGTGAAACAGCACAACTAAATCGGCACATCCAGGACGACTAATAGGTGGTGCCACATCAAAGTTTAATACTGGCACAAGCTACATTAAAATCCACTTCAATTACTAAAGCATATAGGGGTGCATTCGTTTCATGGAAAATGTTTTTTTGTATTTTCCTGTGTTTGTTTCATGGAAAACAACTTGGTCAACAGAAAATGATTTACAACCCAATGGAAAATAAGCCCTTTAGCGCAAGTCATTTTATATAAGAATTAACTTGAATCAAGCATAGTATTATTATATTATTAATAATTTTTTAATTTTAATTTTAATTTAAAAACATTAATATCAAATATTATAATTATCAATATTATTAAACATACATATTTAATTATTTCTATTTAATAATATAATAAATTATTTAATATTACAATTTTATTTTAATAAAAAATTTAAAAATAATAATTTTAAAGTTTAAATAATATTATTCATATATTATTGAAAATATTTATATTAATATTTCAAAAATAAATTTAAATTACAATTATAAATATATTGATAATAAATGTTTTATAGTATAAAGGTTAAAATATGCAGAAAGTCATGTACTCTTCATAAATTTGAAATTTAATCCCTATAATTTTATTTTCAGGAATTCAATCCTACTTTTCAAATTCAAGTCTAATTGTTAACACTGTTAAAATTGTTTTGTTAATTTTATTGATGTGACATTTTTAAATAAAAAATACTCATTTGGTAACCACGTAACTAACAAATGACATAATAAACTTGAATTTATCAAAATAATTTTAATAGTATTAACAATTGGATCTGAATTTTGAAATCTAAAAAGTAGAACTGAATTCCAAAAAATAAAAGTACCGGGATAAATTCTAAATTTACAAAGAGTATGGAGACTTATCGCATATTTTAACATAGTATAAAATATGAATATTTGTTTAAATCATGCTTAGCTTCATTTATCCCTTCTAACTTTAACGTGACAATATGTACTCTCATAAATGTAATATATGTAATTTAAGTTAAGTTGAAATTAAGTATTATTTATTATTAAGTTTACATATGATATTAATTTTTACAAAATATTATCTTATTATAAAGTAAATTTTGATTGACAAAAAGAAATTGTATTATAATATTTTGCAAATATATTTATGTCACATTCGCTTTACTAAGAACAACCTTTATAAAATGATTTCAAGAAAATTTGCCAAACAACATAATATTTTACGCGGAATAATCCAAACACCAAAAAATATCAGTTTTTCCAGAAAATCAATCCATTTTTCAAAAATCATTTTCCAGAAGATGATTTCAATGAAACAAACACAGCCTAAGGCCAGAATCAAATTACAGATATTTAAAACCTAATATGTAATATACTGAAGGGAAGTCATACTAGCAGAAGCTTGACTTACCTTGTTATATTGGATGTCAATTATAGTCTCAATTCCTCTCTGAATGACCCCGCAAATTCTACACACATAACCAAGATCATCCTTCAAGACAAAAGAATGATCACAATCTTCGTCATCTTCTGGCATGTGCTCGTTTGAAGGATCCTCAATTGCATCCTGTCAAAAGCATCATAAGTCATAAAGAATATAGGACATCCTTTCTAGGGACTAATATTGCCTGCAGTTTAATAATTATAACAACCTAAAACTGATAATTGTATATAAAACAAGATTTTTCTTATCCTTCCACGATGGTGGGAAGCATGTAGCAGATTCAAAAAATCTGACCTAAAATAATAAAAGCAACAGTTGTTTCTTATTGCCACAATCAAACAGTGATGAGATATTTTACACCACAAAAAATGAGAACAAGATGTTTAATCAGAACACGGTGTAGAAAACAAGATTTTTCTTCTTCTTCCACAACAGCAAGAAGCATGTCGCAGATTCAAAAAAGTCTGACCTAATATAATAGAAGCAATGAAGGAGTTGTTTACTACTGCCACAACTGGAAACAGTAATTACATATCTTACGCAACAAAGAATGAGAACAAGATGTTTAGAATCGGAATATAGTGCATGTAGATAACTAAAAAGGGAAACAATTAGAAGGAAAGTTCTGAAACATAAACACTTTTTCATGTCTATTTATGCTAATAAACGATATCAAATGTGAGTTAAGTTAAATAATGAATTAATTTCATCAAGCAAAATTATCTGGTTATGAACTCAACAGTCTTACATGTTTTGCCATGTATTTTTCCCCGGCACCTTCTCAACTAAATGCACTCTATATGGAATGAATGAGAACAAAGTAACAAAAAACTAAACAAGAGCACTTAGTTGTCTCTATAGCTTCAAAAAGAGCAGCTAGAACATACGCGTGCACAAATGTTAACTCAATAAAGAGAGTAGTTAGACTTGACCATCTATTTCTGAAAAAAGCACAAGCACTGCTTTTTCAAAAGAAGGCAATAATAATAACAATAATAACAAAGAAGACAGCAAATATCCACCAATTAAATTTTAAGAGCAGTATAAAACACCTTGGAGAATTCTAATGCCATTGACATCTCCTGCCAAATATCTCCCAGACCATCATCTTCAGTCTCTGTTTGAGCATCAACATCGTCTTCAACACCAACATAAACACCTTTATCCTTCTTGATACCAAAGTCACTGGTAAGACTAATCTTCTCTTCCTTGTAAACTCGGTTACCCATAGACTCCCCAAACTGAAACAAAATAGGCTCTCCAACCTGAAATACATCAATATCGCCAATCATTGGATTAAAAAAATAAAAAAACAGTAAACATACAATTTAGAGTTAGAAGAGTACCATGGTACCCAAAATTCACTCAAGTACACATAAAGAGAGTATGTAATATTTAAACACTCAAAATACCCATAATCAACCATTAATGTGACAGTTACATCGAACATGCCTAAGATAGGATTGACTTGAAACTAGTAAAAACTTTAAGAGAGTTGAATGTAGATAAAAACATAATCAATTGAGGTTCTACAGCTTCGTTGTTTCATTATATTTATCTTTTCTATTTACAAAGTTGATATAAATGGAATAGATTTAATCTCTCACTGTCACATAGCATATACAACTTCTAAAGTTAATAAATTTTAGAAATTCCCCCAAACCAGCCATTTGCCCTTATAGCATCCCAGATAAGTGATGCAAGAAACATTACAAACGTGTTCTCAAACATCGTTTCATTTTGCTCCATCTCAACCATGTTGTTTGCAATCAGGGGTAGGAAGAAAACATCATTGTTGTCCTGAGTCAGAAACGCTTTAGCAACTTAGTCTCCCTCACACATACACATTACAAATATAAAAGATCGCCTTATACTTTCTACATAAGCAATAGGGCAAGACTTTATGGATGTGCTAATGATAAAAACTCGTATTTAAAAGTTAAAAGGGCATGAAGAGAAATTTCAGAGACTAGCTACTTCAAATATTCGAATGCTGTTTTCTTCCTTGTTTGATCGATAAATGCAAGTGAAGATAAATTATACACGTAGGAAATTATACATGACAGGATGATGAGACTAAAGTTTGCATGATTATGATCCATGAAAAATGTGAAAGCAAAAAAAGAAAAATTCCTAGAACATTAAATTATTTTATAAAACTACCGAATGATAAATTCAATGTTCATATTCATTATCCCTTCCTTTGATTTTTATGTTCTTTCTTCATCCTCAAACACAACTCAAAATCTAAATGTGGACAACAACATACCTTTATCTCTTTATAGATTAAATTCCCAGATGGCTTCCTCAATACAATTTCCTGAACCGGATGTAGAGATCTAGGATTTCGATTGTCTTCATCATCTGAATCCAGAATCACTACTGGTGACACCGATGATGGGATGTCATTTCCAATAGAGTCATCCTCCAAGTCGATAAAATTATTTCGTGACAAATGGGAAAGTTGTCGACTTGGGACCTTTGAAGCCTCTTTCCTCGGGGTCTTTTCCACATCCACCGACATATTTGAAAGACGAGGATGCAAAGCAAGTACCTTGCTTACCAATTGTGTATTCCTAGAAATAAGGGCCTCTAAATCTTTTGTAACACTTCCATATTTACCACCAGTATTAAAAGTTTCAAGCATTTTAGCATATGCAAGTGGGTCACTGTAATCAATTACATTCGCTGAGACCTTAGGTTTTTTCTTTTCATTACCATCTTGAGGATTTGCATTTGCAGCAGAGATGGTGCTGTCATAATCTTTTGAATCACTCGATAATCTTGTTCTTTTACAACCTTTAGAACAGAATTCTGTAGACGATCATAAAGAAGAAAATCAACATTATAAGACAAAAAAAATGGAAAATTTTAAAACAAAAGCTAAGAAATACCATATCAATGTAATTAAATAGATAACAAGTTCTAAAAGCAAATTGAAAATCCAGTAAACAGATTAATAGATTGAAAAAACAACAAAAAAAGAGTAAAACTTAAGTAAAAGATGAAGATCATATATCAAGAGCTTAAAATATAGAATGAAAAAAAATTAAGAAATAAAAAAGAAGCTTATAAACATATAATAAACCTTGACAATTAATTAAATATGTAAATACCGTTTGAGATTCCGTAATTTGTAGGCAAAACCGGCAGGGGAGGCTCCATTCAATCAAATGCTGCAGATAATTAGGGGGGAAACAAGAAAAATTAAGAGGAAATACCTTGAAAATATGAACAGGAATTGAAACTATGGAACGTGAGTTTCAAACCCTAAATCAGCACAAATTAGAGAAGAAATTAAAACTAAATAACACACTTTTTTTTTGCAGCTCGAGTTGAAGAAATAAACAGAACCACACGCTAGCTGAGTTCTCAGTACATCTGAGTGAGTTCGAATGCAAAAGAGTACGTCAGAGAAGCACAGCTTAGCCCTGCTACTTTTTGAAGACTTTCTTGGCTTCTGCTGTTTATTAACGTTTGAAGACGAACTGGGGAATAATTGCCTGTATCTTGATACAGGATATAGAGGTATAAGTCTACAGATGGCGTGATTGCATTAGATGTATATTTTGGCATTATGACGTGGGCCAATAACAAAGCATCATATGGTGAGGCTACGAATAGAAATTGTCCCTCGAAAAGAAAGTTTCAGTTTTCGCATAGTGAGGCTTGTGGAAGTACTCTTAACATGACAACGGGTTTGAAGCTTTTGACAACATTGTTGGTTGGGAGAAGAACATATATTTCAAATAAAAATATATTTTTACTAATGATTTTTAATTTATTTATTAACATAATTTTAATATGTCTATGATGTATATATATAATATTTATCTTTATATAATTTTGGTACATATATATTTATTATAAAAATAGATTTTAATTTTTCAAAATTTGATTATTATAATTTATAAAAAGTGATAAGTTAATCCAATCGCTAACCCTTAATGTTAATTTATTGTTCTAAAAATTAACAGTTCAATTATTTATTTGTGATAAATTAACAAAAATAAATGTTTCAACGATTAATATGCAATAAATTAGTAAAAAAATCAGTCGTTAAAGTTTATGTATTTATCAATAATTAAAGTAACTTATCAGTTATCCTAAAATACGATGATCAAAATCTAACAAATTAAAGTAAAAAGATTAACTTTTAAATTTTTGTAAAATAAAAGAATGAAATTCACAATTAAAGAACTAAAACTTATTTAACCTAAAATTAAGTTATGATTAAAATCATATCAAATATTTAAGAAAATAAAAAATCAAATCTATTTTGATTCACAAATTAATAATCTTAGACAATATTAATAATTAAAATAGAAACAATATGCAACGAATCAAATAAACCTAATTAACAAATCATAAACAAGACTACGTGCAAAAATTATGGTAACTAAGGGTTTTGTTTTATGTTTGAAATTTGGAATCTATCATATGCAATGTTATAAAAATCAAATTTATAGTTAATTTGGTCAAACTATCTCAATCGACTAATCACTAATTCAATTCTAAAAAAATAAAAAATTAGAAAGAAATTCAAGAAAATAGGAAAAAAAACAAATACAAATAAGTAACAACAGAAATATAAACATTTATTTTTATAAATTATAAGAACAAAAATAAATATTTAAATTAACTTTAACCTAGTTCAAATGAATTTTAATCGATTCGATTGATTTTTAGTGATTCAATTAATTTTTACTTATTTTATGGTATAGGATGAATTAATTAAACTATCAATTCCTAATTCAATTGACAATCTAGACTAGTTCTAGCAACTGAGAACCAACTATATATATTAGTTTATTGAAATTTTAAATTTGATATATAAAAAATTAAAATTAAGTATAAAAGAGGAAATTAAGATAGATAAATAATATATGCTCTATATTTATATAAAACCTATGACAATTCAATAGATGGCTCGTGTCTTCTCAATAGTAAAAATATTCCTCACAAGTTCTGGGCAGAAGCAATCAATACAGCAATGTACAGTGCACTTGAGGCTAAAGACGTGTATGACTCATTATGAGTTATGGAGAGGAAGGTGTAACACTTTTTTACTCGACTTAACTGCCGAGCCTGAACTACAATGTGTCATATTCGTTGTCGGAGCAACTGCGATCAATTCACAATTTAATTATACAATATATATGATAATTATCTGACAATAAACATTCCTTAATCATACTAAAGAAAATCTATATTTGTTTTATAAAAGCACCTAATGACATACAATAAATCCAATATATATATTTCTACTAGAATATAAGGTATAACATTTAGTTAAAACATCATCCAACTACCACAAAACTTAATCTATTAGATACATGCCAACCATAAGTAGCATTTGAAACAACAAACATTGCTGAGACCGAAACTGTGATTTAGATGCTGAGGTCGATGCACGAAAATCTTGCATTAAATCTAACTTGCGCATGGAAAAAACAATCTGTATGATGAAGAGGTTCATTATAAACTCAAATCGATGGCTTCCAATAACAATACTACTGAGAATTGTGATTGAAATACAAGTGCTAGAGATGGTCAAGATCGTGTTATAGAAAGTCAGGTTGTAGATCTGAATCTTGGAGCACTTGGTGGAAAGTTTTTCTTTACCAATAGGATCAATGTTGTTCTTGATGATTATAACTATTTGTGGAAACAAAAACTCTTGTGAGTGTTGAAAACTCGTAGGCTTAAAAAAAAACATAGAAAGTATATGCTCTTTCGCAACAGTTAATTATGAATGCTAATATTGGAAATTTCAGTTTTGAAAACAAGTTTGTAGCATAGCGGAAAATTAAAAAAAAAAAACTTTTTAAAATTCAACATTTTGTGTTATCTACAATAACAAACTTTACCAAATTTATTACATGTGTTTTCGACCAAGCGATTTGATTATTTCTTGACTTTCAACGAATATGATTTTTTTTATTATTCTAGAACCCTCAATTTTTTTAAAGAGTGAACTCTAATATCATGAACATATCACACAATAAAAACTTTTAACTTTCCAATAAAAAAAATTAAATCTTTTAATGGACTAGAAACTTAACTCGAATTCTCATAAAATAAAATAAAATTTATTTGGAAAATAAATTTCACTATAATTCGACAGAGTAACTATACTCAAAGTGGGGTGTTTATGACCTAACTTGTAGTATCTATTTATGAGGAAAAATCACAACTATTCTACTTGAGCAAAAGGTGTCAAAATAATATTTTAATTAAAAAACACTAAGTTCCACCAGGACTACATAGGGTGTGGGTAATACACCCTTCTAGGAATACCAAGGTTGTCACTCATGTCACTCATCATGTGTATATGGGTGTTTAAATTTTGATTAAAATTGAATTAATTAATTAAATCGATCTAATTCGGTTAATTAGTCAGTTATTCAATCTAATTTGATCAGAAGTCGGTTAATAATTTTTTGAAAATTCGGTTATCGGTTAATTCGGTTCGAAATCAGGTAATTAACCGAACTTAATAATTAATAATACAAATTATATGTAGTTTTAATTCGGTCAAATGAACATTATCAACTTATTTTTTGATATGTTTTATACTTGTTTTAATAGAAAAACAAAAACATATAAATTTCGATTAATTCAATTAATCGACCGAATTAACCGAAATAGTTCGGGTTGGTTAATTTTTTTGAAAAAATTTCGATTTGGTTAACGGTCAAAGAATTAAAAAGTTCAATTAATTCGGTTAATGCTAGTTCAGTTCGATTAACTAATTTGTTAACTGTTTGAACATCCCTACGTAAAATGGGCTTACTAGACTCATTTGTATATTGAATACAATTATGTGTTATCTGGTTTTTAAACCAATTCGTATAATTTATCCAATCAATAACTAATTTTTTATTCCCAAAATATTGTTTATTTAATTAATTAAAATATTTAATTAATTCACTCAATTAAATTATTTTCTCAACCCAATTTTAATTGCCATACTATAAACTATGAGTAAATAAATTTAAGGGTAAACTATAAAAATAGTCACTTTTGTTTGCCTCATATTACATTTTAGTAACTTTTGTTTGAAAGGTTACATTTTAGTCACTTACGTTCTCGTTTTGTTACGAAGTGGTCACTCTGTCGTTAAGCTCCGTTGCCTCCCTAACGACAATCATATGTGACAATCCAAATGAGTTTTAAATGCCAACTTGAATGTTCAGATAGGATGATAACAAATTTTTAATTAAATAAATTTAATTAATTAAAAATTTTAAATTAATTACAACTAAAAAAAGAAAAAAAACCTAGTTGGACATCCAAGTTGACATTTAAAATTCATTTGAATTAACACGTAGGATTGCCGTTAAGGAGGTAACAGAGCTTAATGGCAGAATGACTATTTCGTAACAAAATGATAATATAAGTGACTAAAACGTAAAATTTCAAACATAAGTAACTAAAATGTACATTTCAAACATAAGTGACTAAAATGTAATCTGAGGCAAACAAAAATAACAATTTTTATAGTTTACCCTAAATTTAATTGTCTCATTTCGTAAAATTGTTATGATTAATTAATTTAATTTTTGCTTTAAACTTTAATTATGTAATTCAAAGAAAATTAATTAAATTACTAATTTATCTCTTGCTCTTAGCGAGAAAAATGTATTTAGTGCGAATAATGACACATGCAATTTATTTCTTTATTTCTTTATTTCACTCATTTTACGTATAGGTTCAAATGCAATTCGTAAATGGTTGTGTTGAGCTAGCGGAAAGATCGATTGAACATATATAATTAGAGCTCAAATAATTTCTAATTAAGTTTCAACTCTTCGCCTATTAATTACAACATATTTAGTCATGGTGCAATCCACTAAAATATCATGATTGAATTCTCCCTTATTATATATCATTACGAAAGGAACTTAATGTATGCTTGTATAATGACACTGTCATTATATATTACCCTCATAGGATACTCTTTATGTCTTTGGGTTAAATCCATTGACCCAATATGATTTTATTTTATCTCATGATAACTATTACATCGTTGTTCATGAAAAAGTCAATTACTATGACATAATAATTAAATCATTCATTTTAGGCAAATGACCTCTGATCACATCTTTTCATTAATCATGCAATGTTGACGAGAAGATATCATTTAACAAAAAAGAAAAAAGAAAAATAAGGATCCAACAAAATAAGGATCATGGAGTATTCATGATGATTGATATATCTTCAATGATGGTCTATGTGTGTTTTAACTTCACGTCTCACTCAAGCAGAAAATGAGGTTGATCTTTTCTCACCTAAATTTGCTTTTGTTGAATTTTGTTATTGAAATAGTTGTTGCAACACTCTATTTGATAGGCCTAACTTTCTCCAGCCATACTCATTTAACATTTTGCAACATGGGATTGAGCAACTTCAGTTCTTATCCATTTCTAATCATTTATTAATTTGTAGCAATGAGACGGAATATGTTCAGCCTTTCCACAAACATGTTTTTAATTATTCTTTCACCTATTTTAAGGGGAGGAATAAAATATTTTTCAGACTTACAAAAAGAGTTGGAGATTAACTTTCGCTAGTGTATCTTAAGACACTACGATTAGTTTTGACTCTTTTAAAGGCCAACATTTCATCTAGTTTCATACTTTGAACTTTAAACTTCTTAAGAACAACTTTTGGGAGCACTCAACTTTGCATCTTTCATCCTTATTCTCTTTGACAACCTTGTTAAGCTCCATATTAGCCTTCTCAAGTTTGACAAAACACATCTTTTTCTTTGACATCCTCCACAAGTTTAATATTTTCTCATTTCATTCTAGAATTCTTTTTTTTCAAGGCATTGTTCAATTGACCCAACATATTTCAATTCTCTAAGCATCATTTTATAAGCTTCCTTAAAACTCTCAATAAGATCATTATCACAGTTTGAATCATCTGTCATAGATCATGTTACAACATCAAATTTAATAGTACATCTAAATTCCAAATAATTACTTACCCAATCATCATTATCATCAGTGTCCTCACTTTAGGATTCTTCATCACTCTAGGAGAGGGCAAAGATTCATGTTTTTTCTCGAGAGTATTACCACACTTAGCTTTGTTGTTCCCAAAACCTTAACATCCATGCATTTGATTCCTGTCTTCTTTGGAGAAGGTGTTTTTTCTTTCAACAAGGTGGTTCATATTCTTCCTTCTTTATTCTTTGAAAACATTTTGCATACTTTCTTAAAGTCCTCGGTGAATAAGACTAGTTTCTCTCTAAGTTCAACAATAGAAGCATCTGTCCAATCTAGTGTTGTAATAACAATTTGAACATTGAATGCAATGTTCCGTTTAGCTTTCATATTATTCATTGTCCATCCTTTTAAATTCATTTCAAAGGCTCCAAGTGACCTTATAAGCTCGTTAAGTTTGAGAGTGGTAAAATCTTTAGCCTTTTCAATTATAGTGACTTTTATAAAGAGCTTTTTTGACAAAAATTAAAGAACCTTGTGAATCAATTTTATCTTGAAAAAATGTTGATCAAGACAAAATGCTTCATTAGAATTTTTACATATACATACATGACAGTCAAAAATAGTTTCTTCTTCCATTTTTAAAATTTTAAGGCGGTTAGAAAAAAATATTTCATTAGTAAATGATATTAAAATTCAGATGCTAAAATCGATATTTTAAAAATAAATGTAACACACTCTAACAAAAAAAAAAGTGATTTATGAATTATCCCCAAAAAATTAAATTCTTTCCCCAGTCGATTGATTAACCATTGGAGCGACAAGATTTAAATGTTAGGGAGTTGATTTATTTCGAATTCAGGCACTTTAATTTGATTCATGATTTAATAATATTTATTTAATAAAAATATAATTATGCTAAAATAATCCCATTAACAGTGAAAAATGGGAAGATGAGAGAGTTTATTTATTTAATTTGAGCCACTTTCCTTTGCTCCCGGTAGTTTAGCGGAACTTTCCTAATGGCGGCCATTTAGATTCCCCGAGGGCCTAAACCGTTTCTTCACGTCTCGTGTTCGATTCCCATAAGCCCCAGAATATGTCGAAAACTTCCTTCTCATCCTCATCTCTCTCTCTCCCTTATATATAAAAAGGGGGAAAAATAAAAATAAAAAGTAGGAAGATTGGCTTCTATTTCACTCTTCGTTGCTCCTCTCTTCTGAATCTTTCTTCTTGCTTTCCCTCTGGCTTGACTTCCCAAATGGCTTCTGAAGAACAATTATCTGCCATTAAGGTACGAAATTAATGTATTCCAAAAAAGAAAAGCAATAAAAAGGCTTTTAGGTTAACTATAATTTAACTCTTTTTTTTCTTCAAAAAAATAAATTATAGGGGGCGAAAGTACTTATGGTAGGGGCAGGAGGTATTGGTTGTGAGCTTCTCAAGACTCTTGCTCTTTCTGGGTTTCAAGATATTCATATAGTAAGTCCATTGACTTTTTCTTTAATTTCTTAAAAAATGTTTTTTTTTTAATTTCTCTGTTTTCACTTTCCGCATTGTTTAGTGACGAGTAGGGTTTTTCTTTTTCGTGTTATACATACTTTTTCTTCTTTTGGTTTTAAATCTTTGCATAACTTGAGCTTGCGCTCAGGTGTTAGCATTTGACCTTGAATTTTTATGGCTGTAAAACTGTGTGTTTCATTTGTTATGTTATTCACCAAGTGCTTTGAGGTCAAGTCAATGATGTGGGTTTGAACCGGTGTTTTCTTTTTTCTTTTCTGGAATTTTTTATTCATGCAATTAAATATATATGCTTGTAGATTGACATGGACACTATAGAAGTCAGCAACCTGAATAGACAATTTTTGTTTCGACAATCCCATGTTGGGCAGTCTAAGGCCAAGGCAAGCACATCCTCAAGCATTTTCCTTGTTTTCTTGCAGTGGTAGTTATAAGTCGATTTGTATTTCATCAATGTTTTCTTATCAGGTTGCTCGAGATGCAGTCTTAAGATTCAGTCCCAACATAAGCATTACACCATACCATGCAAATGTTAAGGAGTCTTGCTTTAATGTTGATTTCTTTAAAGAGTTTGATGTTGTTCTGAATGGGCTTGATAACTTAGATGCAAGGCGCCATGTAAACCGTCTTTGCTTGGCAGCTGATGTCCCACTGGTTGAAAGTGGGACCACAGGGTTCTTGGGACAGGTAATTTAGGTTTTTTCATGTCTAGCATTTATGTATATTTCCATTCTTATCTTGCCTAGGTTGCCTGTCGAGGTTGCTCATATTCATGCTTCATCTAATTTTTCTTTGTGCAACTACAAATTCACACAATTTGCTTTGATTTACATGCTTCATCTAAAGTTCCGCTATTTTATGCAAATAGTTACTTATTGAAGGAACTCAATCCTAGAGCAGGTGACCTGTTTTATCCTATATATGAGTAGCATCATAGTTTCTATTTGCAAAGAGTTTGTTTCCCTTGGTAAGTTCTATTGAAGGCTTCATAAGACATTATTGCAAATAGGCACTGTGCTAATATGGTTGAAAAGTTCTTTTTTTCTTCCATTGGCGGAAAAACATTACTGTTTTTCTTGTATAATTTAAATTTAAATAGTGAAAGAAAGAGTATTAAGCAATTAAATTTTATTTAATAAATATCAAAGTGTTCTTTTACTTCTAGTTTAACAAGTGCGTGTATTATTTTCCTTTCTCTACTTGTTTAATAACATAATCTTATGTTTGTTTTAGGTTCTGATCTCCTGCCTGTGTTTGACTACCAAATCTGTTGGTTATTTGACTTGAAAACAAGTTTTGTATTTTCTTTCGGTTATCAACTTCTTTCTATCTATAAATGCTGAATGGTGATACTCCTTTTTTTTTCCTTGGCTTCGGCATTATGTTTAATGCTTTTAATCTCTGTGTGTTTTTGGTGTTTTAATGATGACAGTATTGTATGATGATAACTCTCCTTGGTGCAGGTTACTGTACATTTGAAGGGAAAAACGGAGTGCTATGAGTGTCAGCCAAAACCTGCCCCAAAGACTTATCCCGTCTGTACAATTACGAGTACTCCCTCAAAGGTAATCATTGTTTGTTTTTCTTTTGGCGGGTTTAGGGTGGGATTTCATTTGGTTCTATCATAGTAACCAGTAGTCACTAACTACTATTATGATGATTAAATCTAGTTGTTACCAAGAAAACTGTTAATGACAGGTTCTAATTAAAAAAAATTGAATTGTAGTTTGTTCATTGTATTGTGTGGGCAAAGGACCTGCTTTTTGCAAAGTTGTTTGGGGACAAGAATCTGGAAAATGATTTGAATGTGCGCTCTAGTGATGCTACAAACTTGTCTGAACATTCTGAAGATGTATTTGAATGTAGAAAGGGCGAAGATATAGAACAATATGGAAGAAGAATATATGATCATGTATTTGGTCATAACATAGAAGTGGCATTGTCTAATGAAGAAACTTGGAAAAACCGTAACAAACCGCGGCCTATATATAGTAAGGATGTCTTGCCTGACAAACTAACTAAAGAGAATGGAAAAACAGAAAAAGGTAGTGCAACAGATGATGTCTCTGCCATGGCATCTCTGGGCTTGAAGAATCCTCAAGATGTATGGAGCCTTGCTGAAAATTCAAGAGTTTTCTACGAGTCTTTGAGATTATTTTTCTCGAAGAGACACAAGGTCAGTGTTAATCTGTTGCTTTTGAAAACTTGATTGATTGTTAGTTCTGACCAAGGTATACTGATTTATTTTACCATTTGGCAGGAAATTGGGAACCTGACTTTTGATAAGGATGATCAGTTGGCTGTGGAATTTGTTACTGCTGCTGCAAATATTAGGGCTTCTTCTTTTGGGATTCCTTTACATAGTCTTTTTGAAGCTAAAGGAATAGCCGGTAATATTGTGCATGCTGTGGCAACGACAAATGCTATCATAGCTGGATTAATCGTGATTGAAGCAATTAAAGTTTTAAAAAAGGATAGCAACAATTACAGGTTTAGTTCAGTTTCTTAATTCTTCATTGAATTTGTTTTCTTTTTGAGTTTTTTAGGTATTTAAATACGAAGTAAGTAACTAGTTCAGTTCATCTCAAGTATTGAGCACAGGTTTTCCTGTTTGTTTTAGTTTGATGTAATCTATAGCAGTCTTGTTGTTGCCAGGAATTATAGTTCTTATTCCATGCTTCCTAATGCAAGTTTCTTTTTATGATAATTATGTGGTCTTATTTGGATACCAATGTAGGATGACATATTGTCTGGAACATCCTTCAAAAAAGTTGCTTCTAATGCCTGTAGAACCTTATGAACCTAACAAGTCTTGCTATGTTTGTTCAGAGGTATATCTAAAACGCGTATCTGAATGGATTTCTTTTTGAATGTTTGAAATCTTACTTGCTCGCGGTTAATTTCTTATAAACAGACACCGCTATCGCTTGAGGTTAACACTCATCGGTCTAAGTTGAGGGATTTTGTTGAAAAGATTGTTAAAGCCAAACTTGGCATGAATTTTCCAGTAATTATGTCGGGTGCAAGTATTATTTATGAAGTTGGTGAAGATCTTGAAGAGGATATGGTAGCAATTTATGTTGCAAACCTTGAGAAAGTAAAATTCTTCTTTCCTTGCTCCAAAAAGATAAAAACTATTAATATGATTTTGTTTTCCTTTTTGCATTTAGTTATTCACGAGTTCTAGTCTGGAAAGTACAGGAATTTTTCTTTTGCACTTTAGCTCTCTGAATTATTTCACTTAACAGGCCTTATCGGAGCTGCCTTCTCCAGTTATTAGTGGGACTGTACTTACCGTGGAGGATCTACAACAGGAGTTCTCATGCAGGATCAATATCAAGCATAGGTTTGTATTTATGTTGATAACCATAATGTAAAAAAAAATATCCTTTTTCTATTATTTTTGTGGAAGTCTTTTAAGAATATGTGTTCAATGTTGGACTGGCTTCATCAAATTACTTTTTCATTTGTTGCCTTTGTTCTTCTTTGGTATTACTTGTGTGCATAATTGTTACATCTTCTCCTGGCATTTGTACCATACTCATGGCTAAAACATGAAAATTATTTTTCTAACTTATTTAGCTAAACCAAAATCCTTTTTAGTCTAATTATATGATTAGGCTGGACATCTTATTATTATTCAATTATGATGGGTAGGGGCTGATCCCAAAGTTGTGATTTGATATAGATTTCATTTCTGAATGCATCTTCTAATTTTCTTTTTGTGATTGCAATATGGTCTGCTTGGAAATGCCTAAATGATGCTTTTAATGTCTATTGAAGTTGCATCTATTGTTTTCCTGAGTTTGGGACATTTGTCCTCAAATCTGAAGACTAATTGTTTCTTTAAAAAAAATACTCTTCATGCTCACAGGGAAGAATTTGATGAGGAGAAGGAACCTGATGGAATGCTTCTCTCTGGATGGGTTGAAGCTCCTGTGGATAAGAACAGTAATAAGCCTATTGGGAATGGTGAAAGTACATCCAGTGCTTTGCCAATGGAGGAGATTCAGGAGGGTGAGAAGGATGTTGAAATTCAGGAAACTTCTGAGTCGGCTGAAACTGTTACTGGGAAGAAAAGAAAACTGTCTGAGGTTTCCAAAGGCACTATTCCAGATCATTCAGGTCTTCCTGATGAAAGTAGTAGAAACCAAAAGCAACTTGAAAAGCTTGATGTTGATGATGAGGATGATGAACTCATCATATCTAATGATTGGGAATCACTCACCAAAAAGAAAAGGTTGTAATAGGTTTTTTCTTCATGTTGATTGTGGACAGCACAACTTACCTCTGATTTTGTATGGTTAGGTTAAATGGTGATTCTTTTGGAGGCCATAATTGTTACATTAGGACCAAATCGATAGTATTTTGCTTGGTTTGATGTTACAAATTGTTATGTCCATTCCCTTTTTGTTGGTTTACAAGCGTAGCAACAATGTGTATTTGTTCTAGTTTTAGATTAACCAAGGGTTGTAACATTGGTATCCAGGTTTCTTTGAACATCAATGTGAAACTGCTTACTCTGATTATTAGAAACAATGCTCTCTGGAATATGAACTAACCTCTTTTCACAGTTTTGCAATGCAAGCTCTTAGATGGATTCTTTGATAAACAGCAAAAAGCAATACCTATCATTAGTGGTATCATGCTTCAGGGATGACACAAGTCAATTTTCGGCCTGAAGCAATGGATTTAGTAGGCAGGAAAGCATGCCGATTGTGTCCTAGAAGAAAGGTACATCTTAATTGTTACCATCACAAAGTTTTCGTTATCAAATCTGCTGGTGCATAACCAACACTCTTGTATTTTATTAGTTAAATTTAACAAATGTACATGATCAGATAGCAGATGGTATCTGATTATATTGCCAGACCAATGCAAGGTGAAGGTGAAGCTCAAGTGCAGTACATAAAGCTCCGTCTATATAGATAAGGTGTATAAAGCTGCATCTCTTTGATCTTCAATTTTGAATAATTCATCCTTAGCATCGTGATGCTCTTGAGATAATCAATGCCACTAACATCTGCAGTGCATGCAAATAGTCTAGCTTTGCCGAAATAATACCTTGACAACCTTCTTCTGAAAAGAAAAAAATATTATCCAATATGCGTGAACATTGAATCATCAGACATTTATCTGCTTTTTTTGGTTCTAAATGATAAAATAACATGGTTAGGCAGAAATGAATCAACCCTCAAAGCTTCCATGTTAAAAGCTGTCATTTCAGTTTGATTCTCCGTTATCTGATGTGGGAAAAAAACAGTTTTTGAGACGTAAGTTATAATGCTAACTGCTGGAATTTCTACAATTATGGGTTGTTTTGCATTTTTCTTTTTGGTTTAGGAAAAGACGGATGCAAGTTGATGTCCACATCCTTACCTAAAATCCCTGTTCGTTCAAAAGGTTAAAGGCATCTCATACCTTTTCATTTATTTAATTTTTCTACTTTCTATTGCCTACTTGTTCTTTTATACTGCCTAATAACTTTGATTAGTTTAGTGGTGATGGCAAATAATGAATATGTTATGCAATTTGTTTGTCTCAAATGCCTGGTGTTGGAGCCTACTTGTGTGGCACACAAGTCAAAATTGTTTTTCTAAAACGAAGGATATAATTTTTATGCAAAATGACTCGGAATAAGTTGAAGGTAGGAGATGAAATCTATGTTGGATTCCCGCACCCCCTCGCTTAATGAAGGGATTTAGCATGAGATACGCGAAGAGGGTTGCATATTTAAGTTTCAAATTTTAAATATATTGAATGTTAGGTTTTAAAGGGCGACTTAGTGGAATTCCTAGATTAAACTCTGGGTTCCATTTGGATCCCTAACATATATCCAGATTCCTAATTCCAACTTTATATGCATTTGATGAGGAACTTATTCCCATGTTTAAGGTCTCATCAGATAAGGTTCCCATTACCTGAAATTGAACCCACTAATTTTTTAGCCATACTTTTAACCTTCCATATATCCTATTTTAATCACAAAGCTAGGAACTTGAAGCTGATTTCTGCATCATCATCATTATTATTATTAGCCACTACTACTAATCACACCATAGGTGTCTTTGAGTCTCGATTATGAAGGAAACAGAGGTGAGGCAGAGCGAGTCCACATTTTTATGAGAGAAATGCAATAGCTGCCATCCAACTAATCAAGCAGCTTCACCTACCATGAAATTGTTCAAACATTGTGGTTCTGGAGTGTTAATTAATGGCTTTAACTTCAGCTGAACCCTTAATAGCTTTTGGGAAAATTGCTGCTACAACGCAATGTAACGGTTGTGTCGTAATGAAAAATAACACTACCAAACTGCAATATCAGCACAATGGTATTGTGTAATTGCAACCCGTTACGTAACGCCATAACAGTTGATAAATTGTGGTCTTGTGTAATTGCAACCCGTTACGTAAAGCCATAACAGTTGATAGAACATTCCAACATGGAGTATGACAAAACATACTACGGGCTGAAAACTTGATCCAAATAACCATGAGTTACTTCATGGTGTTAGAAGGCAGCTTTGTGTTTTTGATCTTCGTTTTCCTGTTATCGTTTCGACTTTCAACAGCAGTGGCTTATATGAGTATTTGTTTGTCTCAATCTTATCCCAAATATGTAGAACAGATGTCTGGGATTTTATTTTATGTTGATGGGTTTTAGGAATTAACTTTACATAGTGTAGCTGTTTCTTCCATTTTTTCTCAAACATTTGCATTTACAGCAAATGGCAAGTAGCATGCATTAACTTTTTTTCAATAACTAAATACCAATGCCTTGTGAATCTAAACTTTGAACATCATTACTTGATCAATTTCTGTTGAAATAGCACAATTTAACATCTAAAAAATATAAAGTTGTGGAAAGAGTGTAATTATTATAAATAGGAGTTATTTCTCCACCTCTTAATCATCCCAAATGTTTTGCTCTTCATATTTATAATTTTTCACCTGTATCTTTTGCAGTGAAATATATTTGTAATTTTCGGTGTTTTTTATTGGTTTTATTTATCTTTCAATGTTTTGTAAGGTATCATTGTAATTATGTATTGTGTTATTAAATTATATACATTGTAGGAAGATTTTGTTTAAGAGGTTAGGTTTTAAGTAGAATCATTTGTGACTCTTTTAATCTTTCATGAAAATTAAACCTAGTCTGATTTTTTAGTAAAGTTAAAATTAAGGCACATGAAAAGAAAAAGTGCAAAAGAATTAAAGATGAGGTTTAATCCGATAAATCTCAATAATATTTTTGAAGAGGAGGATCCATTAAATGCATGGATTGAAAAAAATGGAGGAAACTATGCATGATAGTTGTTACCGACATGATTTTGTTTTCGAAAATCTCTATTTTTAAGACATTATATTTACACATTTTGCAATTATATTTTATTATTCTAATATTAATGATATTCTTTTATGAATTTTTTTTATATTAAAAAACTTTAATTTTATAAATAAAATTCATTGAAAACGTATTACGTATATAAAGATAATAACATATAAACATTGTGATAGTTTGATGGTCAAGATGTTCATAGTTCTAGATGTGATTTGGGTTCGAGTTGTGCTAATTGTGTTTGTTGTTCGGGCTTTACCCTATTCTTGTATTTCACTCAAAACAAAATGTCATGAAAGTGTCCTCATATCCTGCCATGAGTTCTATCATCCCTACCTCTTCTATGTTGTGAACTGGTGGAAACATTTATTTCAAACAAACTTGGATTAGCTATAATTAAGGATATCTACTCATACCTTAGTTTCGAGTGAGAATGGATAGAATACCTATGTTGAAGTTCATTATTATTGCCACCGAGATCATCACCACCACTTGATGTCAACAATTTATCACTTCCCTCATCAGATGAAGTAGGGTTTATTTTATCCATGTTTACGTCAGTTTTTTCATCAAGATTTTTATTATCAATGTCATTGAGTAACTTTTTAGACAATCATAAAAAATTATCTTCACTATCATGCATAGTTTCCTCCATTTTCGAAAACAAAATCATGGAGGAAACAAAATCATGTCGATAATCTTTTGAAGAAAACCCTTCTTCTTCTTCCATCGCAAGGTCCATTCAATCTAGTTAACCTCTTCTTTTGGCAGCTGGGGTTTGATGGTAGGATTGGCACATAGGGTCTCAAGAAGAACCAAACCAAATGAGTAAACATTTGATTTTTCAGTCATCTGTTGCCCCCTGAAGGTACCCAAAACTGTCTTCAACTGCAGTGCTAACATGGTTTTGCCCCATAGGAGGTGTGCTTTTGACAACCCAAAATCAGTCATTCATCGATGGTCTTAACATCACGGTGAATAATTTCTTAGTGTGAAGGTGATGGAGAATCTATGAACAATTCCAAATTCTGATACCCATATCAAGCCTCTACTACCATCAGAACGGTGGCAAGTCTTTCTTATACAAATGATTTCTGAATCTGAAATGTTCATCGCCTAAACATGTTTAAGCAATAATCAATAGAAATTATTTGCAAAGCTTAATTTTAATATATAAATTATATCTTTTCATCTCAAAATCACATATAAGAAAATCAAATACTATGATTAACTTTTGTCTTACAAGTTCACTATTTTACCTTAATCATTGAGATTATATCGATAAGCTCAATGAAACATAACAATTTAATAAGTTTAATAAGAAAGTAGTGTTAATTACAAAATTAAGAGTACTATTAACAATTTGAATATAGCACTTGATATAATCATGTACTAAATATATAAATATTTTAGGGAATTACGACGACACTCATGAAGTAAAAACTTAATCACTTGAACCCGTGCACTGCCCAACCACCATGCACCTTTCTATTCTATGCATACCTCTTAGCATCGGCCTTCCATATAGTTTATACTTTTGCCTAAAATTAATCCCAAAACTCTCTCAAACCACTAATCTAGCAGCTCCCCGCACCTCATATTATGTGAATTGCCCTGGTCATACTCGTTATACTATTCAACATTAATGTCAACACAATTGAAGTCCCTACAAGAAACCAACAATAAGCTATGTCTCTACTCTTGGAAGGCTATAGTGATGCAGTCGAAACTAACTAAAAATATGACTAAGGCAAGTGTACCTATCAATTAATAGTATAGTTACGGTGAGCACAGATATCGTTCCCACGAAGACTAAAAGTACTAGTAATAGCTGTCTTTCTATTATCTAACTGATCGAATAAAGTGATTGTTTAAACTAATTTAACTAAATTAATAAACTAAAAGTGCGACAAAAATTAAAATAAGAAATAATAAGTATTTTTATACCAAGAAGCAAACAATACCTAGGAAAGACTCCACCTAGATTTTATCTGTCATTATCATTCTGAATTAAGCAATTTATTTACTTAGTATTTTGTTCCGTAGAAATCCCTAAATTATGCTAATACCTCTATTCAAGCATAAAAGCAACTGACTCTAGGTTGATTAATTGAAATTTCTTTCTAATTAAAACCCCTATTATCGCATTAATTCGATCTATGGATTCCCCTATTAGATTTGACTCTAATCCGATAGATTTATGTCGTCCTATTTCTAGGATTGCATGCAACTCCACTCAATTATGCTAGATATACTCTTAAACAAGGTCTATTTCTCATCTGATTTAAGCACATCAAATAAGAATTAATATATCAAGAATACTAAATCAAGAATTAAGCACACATAATTGAGAACAAAATCTAAGTATTTATTGTGTAAAATCAGAAATCAAATGATAGAATTCATCCTAGAGTTCATCTCCCCTAGGTATTTAGGAATTTAGTTCATGCTAATAAATGGAAACATCTCAAAGACAATATAACCACAAGATCAAGAAAAACTCATAATAAAATCAAAATGATATAGAAAGAGGTCTTCAATCTTTTTGGATATCTGCTTCAAAGACGGCTTCTGTGGTGTTTCTTCAATTGTTTCCTTCAATAATCTCTGACGGTTAGGGTTTGGGGAATGGAGGATTTTGTAGAAAATTGGAAGTGTTTATTCATATCACTCTATCCCCTATTTATAATAAATGAAAATCTCTAGTTGGATCCAAATTAAATTCTAAAAAGATAATTAGAATTAAATCTAAACAATAATTCCCTAATTGGATCCAACTTAAACTCTAAAAGCCTAAAAGATAAATTAAAATTAAATATAAACAATTTAACAATAATAATCCTAAATATTAATCCTAAGAAATAAAATTTAAATTTAAATAAAGTCTAATGTCCAACATATCTCTTCCTAACTCTTCCACATTCACACTTTTGCCCCAAATTTTCCTTTTTATATTCGATTTAGTCCATGGCCATGTGTCCAGCTCATGTGTTTCCTAAAATTTGCTCTTTTTGTTCGGTTTTCTCTTGTTTTTCGCTCTTTTCACTCCCAGATGCTTTCCTAAGTATAGAAACATGAATTTAAAGGATTATGAACATAAAATTCATTATTTTAAATAGATTAATCATCCAAAAACGCATTAAGAATGAAGTTAAAACATGTTACTTTTGGCACTTATCAAATATCCCCACACTTAAGCATTTGCTTGTCCTCAAGCAAAATTCTCAACCCACATTCAAGTTAACTTTCTTAATTCTTCATTTTTATCAAAAATGTTTCAGGATAAATTGCAAACAATCATGCATTAGAAATTCATCTAAAAGAACACTAAAAATTCAAGCAATTTAAG
The DNA here is from genome assembly GCA_005610355.1 of Gossypioides kirkii. Classification (NCBI taxonomy): domain Eukaryota; kingdom Viridiplantae; phylum Streptophyta; class Magnoliopsida; order Malvales; family Malvaceae; genus Gossypioides; species Gossypioides kirkii. Next base: position 13,197,327 of record CP032254.1, on the reverse strand, counting down.
CTACAAAATTTTTAGCACAAAAATATAGGTGTCTCCCCTTATCTAAATAATTACCTTAAATTCAAAATCAACAAGACTTGACATCCTCACTACTCAAAGCACTCAAAGTGTTTAAGGTTCATGAAATAAGCACTCAATAGTCAAACATAAAATGTTATTACCATATGCTTGCTTGAAAATCAAATCTCCACCACTGTAAAATGACATGACACACCAATCAAGAGGTCTTTACAAGGTTGTAATGGGGCTAAGGTTATGGGTTTGGAAAAGGCTAGAAGAACTGATTAAAATCGAGATCGAGTTGATAAGTTACCAAACTAGAAAAAAAAACAATCAGTTGCTGAATTGGAAGAAAATAAATCAACACAAATAATAAAGAATAAATGTGAGCTTTTCAACAATATATGGAACTAATGATTCTAGCTCAAACATACTTTTGTCTCTTTTTTTTCTCAATTTTTTTCGATTTTCTTGACTTTTTTTTTCCTAAATAATAAAATTCAGCAATTCAAATAGTAGAACATAGTTAGGCAACTTAACCAAATCAAATCTCGACAAAAAGGGAGTCAATAAAGGGATAAATATACCACAAATATATGGATCATGGGTTAATAATGTGGGTTAATGAACAAAACGTTGTTAGGCTTAATGGGGTTCACTAGGGGTTAATTATATGATTTTTTTTGAGGGAGTGAATTCTAAGTGCCACTATCATATCAGTATATCAAATCAATAATATGGTCTCAACATGTATAATTAAAGCAAGTTTTAGAATAACAAATCAGTTTGACATACGCTCAACCAAAATAAAATGAGCAAGAAATAAAATATATGCTCTATAAGCTCAAAAGCTCACAAAAAAAAAATATGGTTTTGATGCCAAAACCTGCAATTTTAAAATTTGAAGATAAAATTTCAATTTAGGGAGGCAACCTAAAATATTTAATTTTGAAGACAACTCATCATGCTTGACTCTCTCATATCTTTAAAGATTAAATCATCCAATACATAAAATATTCACAAATCAATCTCAAAATAAAATCAATAAAAATTCCAAATAGCAAAAATTCACTCTAATAGGGTATGAAAAAATTACTTTAACACAATAAATAATTCAAGGATTTTATTACAATTAATACACAATCAATCTCCCCACACTTAATATGTACATTGTCCTCAATGTACAAATAGATATAAGCAGAATAAGCACAATATAATAAAGAGGAAAGGAATTGAAACTTCCCTGAATTAAGATGATTTCATCAGAATTGGGAAAAAAAATATGAATGCAACGAGTCTAAAGGAAGTGAAATTTTTCGAGCAAACTAAAAAGAAAATAGACAAAGACAAGTCAGAGAGAGAGATAATAACTAAAAAAAAACCGTAAGAATAAAAATAGTGCATAATTAAAATAAAAATAAAAATAAAATAAAATAAAATGAAAATAAATATACTAATTTTTTTTGAACTTTTCAAATTTTTTTTATTTTTTTTCAATTTTTTAAAAACATGAAAGTAAAATAAATAAATAAATAAAAATAAAAAACACTCGGGTTGCCTCCCGAGAAGCGTTTTGTTTAAAGTCTAAGCTCGACTTTCCTGTTTAATCCCATAGTTATGGCGGATCATGAAACCGAAGTTCTTCTCTTTTATTATCAATATTACCAACACAATAAAATTTGAGACGTTGATTGTTTACCTTGAATGTGCCGTAATCAGGATGTGTTACCTCAATTGTACCATAAGAGAAAACTGTTTTTACCACAAAAGGATCGAACCCTCTTGACTTGAATTCTGAAGGAAAATTTCGTGGATCTAATTTGTCTAATAACACTTTATCTCCCACTTTAAATATGTTCATCCTCTTCACATGCACTTCATGGTTTTGCATTAGTTCTTCCTTAGGTTTCCTCGGTTTTTCGTCGAACTTCGTTCGCCATTCATCTAGTTCCTCGAGTTGCAACATTCAATCTTCATTTACCACTCGAGTTTTATCACTTTGAATCAAAATTGAACCCATCATGTTTTCATTAGTGATTTCCTGCAAAAAGTGTTGAGTCACATGGTTACTAACATTAACAGAATAATTATCATCATTATACTCATTCAGGTCTCTAACAAAATCATGTGCTTTAAGAGTAATCTTTTCATCACCTACACGAAGCACAAGTTCACCAGTACCCACATCAATGATAGCTCTAGCAGTGGCTAAAAAGGGTCATCCTAAGATCATAGGTACCTCAACATCCTTATCCATGTCCAATACAACAAAGTCAACAGGGAATATAAATTTATCTACTTTTACAAGCACATCCTCAATAATACTCCTAAGATATCTAATTGATCTGTCAGCTAACAGAATACTCATTCTAGTGGGTTTAGATTCTCCAAGACCAAGTTGTTTGAACAGTTTATAAGGCATAACATTTATATTAGCACCCAAATCAGCCAAAGCTTTATCAATATGTAAACTTCCAATGAGATAAAGAATAGTAAAACTCCCTGGATCTTTAAGTCAGTTAGGTAGTTTGTTTTGGAGAATGGCTAAGCAAATTACATTAAGCTCCACAGTTGACAAGTCATCTAACTTCCTCTTATTTGTTAACAACTCCTTTAAGAATTTTACATACTTCGGCATCTGCGAAATAGCTTCAATAAAAGGTAAGTTAATATCTAATTTTTTTAAGAGCTCAAGAAATTTACCATATTTTTCTTTTCCGTGGTCCCTCTTCAATGCTTCTAGATATGGAATTCGATGTTTGTATTCTCTAAGCACCGGCTTATGCTCTTTCTTGTTTTCCTCAACGTCATTATTTTTCACAACAACTTCTAGCTCCGGCTTCTGTTCAAGCTCGACTAACCCCTCTACGCTTTGAATAGTATTGCATGGATTTGCTCTTTTGGGTTAGTTTCAGTGTTACTAGGTAAGGTACCTTGTGGTCTTTCCGAAACTAGTTGGCGAGCTGTCCGATTTGATTTTCGAGACCATGGATTAATGCTTGCTGATTTTTTAAAGCTGTCTCATTGCTTTGAAATCTCTCTTCAGAAACTGAAATAAATTTAGTAAGCATTTCTTCAAAGTTCGATTTCTGCTCTTGTTGACATTGCTGCTGAAAACCTGAAGGAATTTGTGATCTTTGATTTCCTTGACCACCCCATGAAAAATTTGGGTGACTTCTCCAACCTGCATTATAAGTATTATTATAGAGATTATTTTGAAGTTTAGAATTATTACCTAATGTAACACCCCTATACTCGATTTATATGTATAAACCCAATATAGAATCATTACATTACAGTACGGCACAGAAAGTCGAGTAACAAATTTTTTTTATTTAAAAAAACCAATGTCTTTTAAGACCATTCGAGTCAAAATATCGTATACTAATCATTTCCTTTCATAATTCATAACATTCGAGATAATATTTTTCCCACTCACTAGGGACTCATGCAAATACCATTGTACATGTCATTTCCTTTAAAATAAATACCTACCTATATTTGGAGTCCTCCAAAGGATGATGTGATATGATAAGAGGTCATTGAACTCGACTTTACTCCTTGTAACTTTGTACCTACGCTTTGAAACAAACGCGTTAAGCCGGTGAAGGCTTAGTAAGCACTACAAAAGTAATGTAAAATCATGTAAAAATACTCTTACTTATAAGCTTTTACTTTTACTCATTTGTATCATATAACTTACCACCATGACACATTTTATACTTTGATTCCTTTCCCCCCCCCCCCCTCATTTTAGCCCATTGTAGACTTTCATAAAACCCATCTGATAAACGGAACTAACAGAAAATACCAAAGTACTTAACTGAAGTACATAACTGCTGGGGAAACGAAGCACACACAGTGCTGAACAGAAGCACACATAGTGCTGAACAGAGAGTACACAAAGTACTAAGCACACAAAGTGCTAATCAAAGAGCACACGAAGTGCTAATAACAGAGAGCACATACGGTGCTAATCAGAGAGCGCGCTAGTGTTCCTTAATGGCATGCCACAAATATCACAACGGTTCTAATTCGTCTACATGGGCATAATCTCATTTAACATCATTATCCACAACTTATACATCATATATACATTTTTCTTCACATATACATAATCATATATTTCTCACCTTTATTTTCTCAACTAAATCCATAATTTCACCAATTAATCACACAATCAATCTTTATAATTAACCACATAATATTTCACACATATATTTTTCTCACATACTCATCATCATATACCTCTTACTTTTATTTTCACATTAATTTTTCAAAGCTGTCCACTTGCGTCACAGTCACTAAATTATTTATATCTCCAGCTACAGAATTCAAAATTATAATCCGATTGATGTTTCTGAAACTAGACTCAATAATATTTTTACCATAAAATTTTCAGAATTTTTTATTTAGCCAATTTGTACAGTAAATTCTTTCAATTTACCCCTTCTCTGCTCCCTGACAGTTTCGACCTTTCTTCACTAAAAATTATCTATCTTTTAGTACAGAGATCAAATTATGTTCCTGTCTATTTTTATTGAAAATAGACTCATTAAGGATTCATTCATATAAATTTAAGTCTCTAAAATTTTTTCTATATTTTTCTATGATTTTTCAAAATCAGAACAGGGGAACTCGTATCTGCTCTGACCTTGTTACATAAAATCAGTTATAACTCAGAATATACAGATTCATTTAATTCACTGTTTCCTCCATATGAAACTAAACACAATAAGCTTTAATTACATATATAATTCGACCCTTAAATCAATATATACAATTTTTAGTGGATTTTCAAAGTTAACCCTCTGATTCTGTCCAATCTGTTTCAATGAAAACATTTTCTTTCTCATGTTTTATTACTCTAATCTCACTTAATCATCTTTATAACACATAATTAAACAACAATTTTCATGCTAACAATTCAAATATATTATGAAGAATAGACTATAAACTAAAATTCTTGTAATACTTACAATAAAAAGGTTGATTTCCTTCTCTTTTCACTCTTTGCTCTTCTCTTTTCCTTTGTCTTCAATTTGATCCTTGCATCTCTTCTCTTTTTCTTCAATTTCACGTAAACACATATAAGCTATAAGCTATAATTCAATATTTTTCATGCTAAATAACAGTAAAATACATGTATATCATGAGAATTTAACCATCTCTTACCTTAATCCTTTAATTCAAAATTTTCTCAATTTAGTCCCTATGCTCTCTGACACCTCAAAATGAATTCTATAAAAAGTTTGAGGTGTCTAATAACTCTATTTTATGACTTTCTTTCAGAAATTTCAAAGAAAATAGAAGGTTTTGGAGTTTGGAAAGCTTAAAAATGGTGGAAGGACCTATTTGGAATAAAAGCAAAAGTTGGATGGAAGATAGAATGGCATGAACGGTTGAACAATGAAAAGAGCTGATATTTTTGACTTTTAATTGATTTTTAACCTTTCTCAAATTCTCTAGAAATATCGCTTAAAATATCTCACTTAATAAAAATGGTAAAACTGCACTTTTAGTCCTTGGGCCTTCCAACTTTACACTTTAGCCCAAAACTTTGCCTCCAAAAATATATTCCACCAAAATACTCTTTTTCCCCTCCTCAATCAATCTAATTCCCATGATGACTCAAAATTCAATTTGTATAATTTGCTATTTAGTCCCTCATATTTTCTCTCCTTTACTATTTAATCCTTAAATTTTTCTAACCTTTCTTACTTCAACTAAACATTTCTAATTCTCTATTCTATTTTATCACCATTCCAAATCCGGTTCAAACACACAGATGTTACACCTAAAAAGTCTGCTTGCTCATGGAGATGTTCTGAACTCATCATCCCCGCTCCATTTTGATTGCACTGCATCACCGGATGTACCTGCTTAGAAAAATTAAAACCATCAATTTTTTTATTAATAGTTTCAACCTGATGAGCCAACATAGAAACAACATCAACATCATAAATCCTTACTGCTTCACAGGTTTTACTCTTGTAACTTGCCACTGATAATTATTTAATGCCACCTCTTCAATAAATTCTTGTGCTTCTTCCGATGTCTTGTTATTTAAAGTTCCCCCAGCTGCTGAATCAACCATCTGTCTAGTCGAGAGATTCAAACCATTGTAGAAAGTTTGAACTTGAAGCCACAAAGGTAACCCATGATGATGACACCTTCTCAATAAATCTTTGAACCTCTCCCATGCTTCATATAGTGTCTCAATATCAAATTGAGCAAAAGAAGAGATGTCATTCCTCAACTTAGCTGTCTTAGCTGGTGGAAAATATTTTAATAAGAACTTCTCAGTCATTTGATCCCAAGTAGTGATAGAACCTCGTGGTAAAGCATTTAACCACATTTTTGCCTTGTTCCTCAACGAAAATGGAAATAACCGTAAGCATATGGCATCATCAGTAACACCATTAATTTTAAAAGTATCACAAATCTCGAGAAAATTAGCCAAATGAGCATTTGGATCTTCATCCTGCAAACCATCAAACTGAACATATTGTTGTACCATCTAAATTATACTCGGCTTGATTTCAAAATTATTCGCATTAACATTCAGCCTAACAATACTCGTTTCAGCCCCAATCAGAGTAGGTTTAGTATAATCATACAAAGTTCCACGAACAGGAGGATCAGGGAGAGCAAGAGGAACCTGGTTATTTCGATTGTCACCCATCTCCACAGTAATATCCTTTTCCTTTTTACCGTCTACTAAAATTTTCTGACTTCTTTACGATTTTCGCGAGTAGTCTTTTCAAGTTCAGAGTCGTGAAGAAGTGGTCCCGACGGGTTTCCTCTAGTCATAAACCAAAAGAACCTGTTAGAAACAAATAAAAGGGAAAAAATTAAATTAGAAAAATTAAATTTAAAATGAAAATAATAAAATAAAAATAAAAAATGGCTAAAGTAACAGAAATAAAGTTTTCCTAATATTTCAGTCCCCGACAACGGCGCTAAAAACTTGATGCAGTCGAAACTAACTAAAAATATGACTAAGGCAAGTGCACCTATCAATTAATAGTATAGTTACGGTGAGCACAAATATCGTTCCCATGAAGACTAAAAGTATTAGTAATAGCTGTCTTTCTATTATATAACTGATCGAATAAAGTGATTTTTAAACTAATTTAACTAAATTAATAAACTAAAAGTGCGAAAAAAATTAAAATAAAAAATAATAAGTATTTTTATACCAAGAAGCAAACAATACCTAGGAAAGACTCCACCTAGATTTTATCTGTCATTATCATTCTGAATTAAGCAATTTATTCACTTAGTATTTTGTTCCGTAGAAATCCCTAAATTATGCTAATACCTCTATTCAAGCATAAAAGCAACTGACTCTAAGTTGATTAATTGAAATTCCTTTCTAATTAAAACTCCTATTGTTGCATTAATTCGATCTATGTATTCCTCTATTAGATTTGACTCTAATCCAATAGATTTATGTTGTCCTATTTCTAGGATTGCATGTAACTCCACTCAATTATGCTAGATCTACTCTTAAACAGGGTCTATTTCTCATCTGATTTAAGCACATCAAATAAGAATTAATTTATCAAGAATACTAAATCAAGAATTAAGCACACATAATTGAGAATAAAATCTAAGTATTTATTGCGTAAAATCAGAAACCAAATAACAGAATTCATCCTAAGGTTCATCTCTCCTAGGTATTTAGGAATTTAGTTCATGCTAATAAATGGAAACATCTCAAAGACAATATAACCACAAGATGAAAAAAAACTCATAATAAAATCAAAAGGATATAGAAAAAGGTCTTCAATCTTTGTGGAGATCTGCTTCAAAGACGGCTTCTGTGGTGTTTCTTCAATTGTTTCCTTCAATAATCTCTAACGGCTAGGGTTTGGGGAATGGAGAATTTTGTAAAAAATTGAAAGTGTTCATTCATATCACTCTATCCCTATTTATAATAAATGAAAATCTCTAGTTGGATCCAAATTAAATTCTAAAAAGATAATTAGAATTAAATCTAAACAATAATTCCCTAATTGGATCCAACTTAAACTCTAAAAGCCTAAAAGATAAATAATTAAAATTAAATATAAACAATTTAACAATAATAATCCTAAATATTAATCCTAAGAAATAAAATTTAAATTTAAATAAAGTCTGATGTCCAATATATCTCTTCCTAACTCTTTCACATTCATACTTTTGCCTCAAATTTTCCTTTTTATATTTGATTTAGTCCATGGCCATGTGTCCAGCTCGTGTGGTTCCTAAAATCTGCTTTTTTTTCCGGTTTTCTCTTGTTTTTCGCTCTTTTCACTCCCAAATGCTTTCCTAAATATAGAAACATGAATTTAAAGGATTATGAACATAAAATTTATTATTTTAAATAAATTAACCATCTAAAAACGCATTAAGAATGAGGTTAAAACATGTTACTTTTGACACTTATCATATAATCACCATCCATGACAGATTTGAGAGCTGGGGAAAGAATGATGTAGTAGAGGCTTACCCCCTCTTACCTGTTATTTCAACAATGGAGCCGTGAACACACTTACTCTCTTCCTTCGAAACTCTGATAAACAACCAGGAGAAGGAATATTGTCATGGTGCTGGGAGGAAAGGGATTCTCAACTTACTGTCCAATGATATTGAAAATTACAAGCTCGTAACAAATTTCTTTAGGCGAACAGAAAAAAGAAAGAAGAAGAAGATTCATCTTGGGACAAGAGACAATCTTTAAGAACGAGACACAACCTCGACCTAGGGGCTATCCAAACCATCACTTCACTGAGTATAAACTTCTTTCCAAGCTTTATCACCTAACGCTTCCTGAATCGTGGGAGTAGGGGAGGGAGTATTAGCTGCAGGGGGCAAGTTAATTAGCTGACATCTCAAGTCAACAATAGGACTGTGAGCTGGAGATACTTCACAAAGGGTAGGAATGTGGATAAAAATATCTATAGCTATTTGCTGTGGTGGCCTGGTGGGTGACTAACCGAGGGCTAAGAAGAATCAGGATTCACTGACACTAAAAGAAAGGATGACTCAAACTCATCAACCGCCACACTGTTAGGGACTGCAATTGTATGAATTACATCATATGGAAACTCATCTTCCTAAAAACATGCCGAGATAAGCAAACATATTTTCCACTGACATTTATACCCACGATGCATAGGACTAATTATATCTTACAAAAATACATGGCTTCAACAAAAATTCAAGTTTATAAACATTAAATGTCCTTAGATAAGGATAGCACCTAGCCACCTACTTTCGAAGACCTTAAGAAAGGCATGATCTGGTTTGCAACCATACAACTTCTAATGAGGCGGCGAGAGACCATGCGCCACTCGAGAATATGCTTGTGTTTGCATTCCACCATACCATTTTGTCAGAGGCATGTGGCTAAGACATGCGATGACGGATACCACATGAAATCAACATGGAGGAGAATTTGCAAAACTCTCCTCCCCAATCAGTCTGAACTTCCCAAATAGTAGTCCTAAATTGAGTCTTTACCATTATTTTTAAATAGCTTAAAGGCAACAAGAGCATCGGACATATGTTTGAGCAAATGAAGCCAACAATTTCTCATATAAGCATTGACAAAAAAGGCATAATATATTGAAAACCTCTAAGATGACCCCCAAAGATCCAACTCAACTAACTCAAAGGGTTTAGAATATTTAGTATAAGAGGCTGCAAAACGGTAAGCATTGGCTTTTACGAACACAACAGGCTAAGCACAAAGTAGATTTTTACAAGACTTGAGCACAGACAGTAAAGAATCGGCTCAAGGATGCCTCAACCTCCTGTAACACATCCAATATAACTGCTCATTACTGATACTTAATCCACCCTTTGCTTTAGTTTAGTCTCTGTCAGCATCATTTGTATGTGAACCATCAGCCTCATCAAACGTCCCAAACTTGTGGAGTCCGTCAAGCGCCACATGTCTTACTAGAATTTCACTTGATTTTTCATCCTTAACAAAACAATAGGTAGGGTGAAATTCAAATAAACGAAATTAATTTTACCAAACTTAGAGATAGAGAGAATATTTTTAGTAAGATGCGGCACAAGCAGTAAATGATCTAACAACAAAACTCGAGAACATGTGTAGTAGAAGATCTGATATTAGTTATGGTAAGACACTCGTGCAAAGCCAGAAATTTTACTTTGAGGGGCTGAGATAAAATTATAAAATTTTGGATAATTTTTTGTCTGGAGGGGCCAAAATTGAACAATTTTCATTCAATTAAGAACTAAAGAGCTTAAATAGAATGATGTAATGTTTGAGAGGGACTTCAGGAAAATTTTTCCCATTTAACTGGGCAACCCTGCCTACCCCTTTGCTACGCCCCCTACTTACCTGTGTCTATCTACTTGTCACTAATAATGAGCTTCAAGAAATCATTCATCACATGATGAGTGGCCCTAGAATCTGGATACCAACTCCCATCAGCTCTGCCAATTGAGGATAAAACCATTGAATTCACCTGAGCAACAACAACCTTATTGCCTTATGTGATAGGAGCTACCTTATCATCCACATCAGTTTCCAGTTAAGAGTGACCCTAAGGTAAGGGTGATTAAACCTGTGAAAGAATCGATCCACTAGATAGCCCATCTCACCACATAACTCACATTGAAGATGTTGTGAATTGTAACACCCTCTACCCTTGCAAAAAAAAAACTAAGAATAAGGATATGGCATCCTGTGATGTTGATTCACAGTGTTCACCATAAAAGGTTGAAAACTAGACTGCATCAGTGTTGATTGCCTGTGGCAATCTCACAAGAATTTTCAACCTTGATTAAGCATAAGTCAAAACGGATACAACACCCTCAAAAGTCTAAGGTTCTCTACTTGCATTAATTAATGAATCAAACTTTTGAGGTAGGCCATTCAAGACAAGATCGTCTCTATTTGCTCAACCTTAGGGATTGAGTTGCCACAAGTAGTCAAGGTATCACAAATTTCTTTAATTTGAGTAAAATAATCTAGCATCAGCAATCTCCTTTTTGCATAGCCCTCAACTTGCAGTGAAAGTGAATGAGTTAAAATAAGTCGCACCAACGTGGATCGATGTCAAAGTCTCCGACCTTATCAACCCTGGAAAATATGAGCACTTACAGTTGATGGCAACTAAGATGCGAGTGTTCAATCTTGTTATACATACAAGACAAGATCTTTGTTCTGTTTCTTTACCCATGGCCTTAGAACATACTTTGGTGGAATAGGCTTACACCTACTAACCAATCCCTCAATACCATCTGAACTATGAGAAGTACTTACTGATTCCACTGCAAGAAATTTTTGTCGTCTAATCAAAACATTGACCCTTTCATTAGACATTTTGACAAGAGCAGTGTGCTCTTAGCCTCATGTTCTGGATCATCCAGACTCTCTCATGTCTATGCCATGAATGAACCTTAATACCTTCAATTGCAACTTCGATACCATGTGAAAATGAAGAAACGTGTAACATTGTTAATTACTAAAGAAACCGTGTGCTTAAATCAATCATTAACTATTTAACTACTTAAGTAAATAATCAAAGGGTCAAAGGGTCAAATGGTTAACTAATACACTATTGTTAAACTTGAAGTTATGAAGGAGAACATATTGGCGATTAATTATCAACCAAAGCAAAGGATTAAAAGAACTGGAGTCAGAGAAAGCTTTTGAAGTAATGGCCAAGGAAAAACAAGACAAGTGCTACTAATTGAATATTTATTACATATTATCACACTTTCACAAAAGATCAAAAGCATAAATTCAAGGAAACCATTTTATTAATTATTACACGACAACATCATCCAAATTATTCATGGCTAGCTCTTCAATGGCTGCGATGACCAGGCAATTTTTCCTTTATCTTCTCCATCATACTCTTCTTCTCATGTTGATCATGGTGGTGGTAGTGCTGCTCAGGCGGCGTCGTTGTGGCGTTGCTGGTTGTTGTGATGCTGGTTTTGGCAACGTAGGTTACGGTTTGTGATTGCCCCTCCTCCCCCGCCGCCGTCTTATGCTTTCCACCCATTAGTTTCTCCTTTATTTTCTCCTTTAGCCCTTTCTTCTTCCTTCTACCGCCCATCCCATCGTCCTCAGACTATAATCAGAAAAAAAAAGAATGCAGTTATTTTATATATATCAAAATACAGCCAAAACCCTGAACAGTCATCATCAATATATAATTTTATAGATGATGTGAGGTGGTTTTCTTCACCGAGCTAGAGCTAGAGTCGTTGGAGCGCTGAATCTCTTCTGTGGTGGAAACCTCGTAATGCAGGTGCTGTGGCTGATAATGCGGCTGCTGTTCCTCCTGCTGCAGGTACTGAGGCCGCTGCTGCTGCTGATACTCAGCAGCGGCGGAAACAGTGGGATCATATCCCATCTGACCACCATAGATATCTGTCTGCTTGGCGGCTACACCAGAGACGTAAACGGGGTTACCATCTTCGTCAGTCAATTGAACGGGGTTGCCATGCTCGTCAGTAAGTGGAATGGGGTTACCGTGCACATCTCTTAAATCAGACATTCTTTTTTCTTTTTTTTGTGTAGGACAAGAAAAGCCAAAGTAAAATAAAAAGAAGAATCCTGAAACACAGTTGACTAGTAGTAGAGATACAACAGTATGGGACAACTAAACAATGAGGTATAGTATAAAAAGGAAATTCCAAAGTCGGTGGGAAGAGTACGTTTTTGCATGCAACTTAGGTTTTTTACAGGTGGCGACGCGTTCACAGATGATGCATTCACGTATCGCCATGTTATATAACTGAGCGGTCACGTGTAACTCAGATGTGGGAGGCAAGAGGCCAGGTAAGGCTGTGATAGAAAACCTACACTGGTAAGCCCTTCCTCCTTTCACACATGTACATTGATGGTGGAAGATTAATTATTGGGATGAGCTCAATAAAAAAATATTAGTATGATTATTTATTCATGTTTAGTGTTGGATTAATTATTTTTGAATTAAATAGTTAAAATTTAAAGATTATATTATATACTTTTAGATATTTAGAATTTAATTTATGTATTTAGTATCATTTTCAAATTAAATTCAAGTTCAGTTATTTATTTTATTAAAATTTTTATTAATTTTATTGTTAAATATTTAAATTAATTAATAATATTATAAATATTACGGTGTTAAATTATATTAAAAATTACACCAAAAAAATTTATATTAAAAATTAAAATATCAAATTTAAATATAGTATAAGAGCTGAGATTTAAATTTAACCCCATTTATAAATCTAAAGAAATAGAAAAGTTATACTTCAAATTTAATCATTACTATTAATAATGTAAAATGAAAAAGAAAAAGAGAAGCAAAGACACTTGTCAAGGAGGCCTTCCTTTTATATATAATAGTACAGACATCAATTTTCAATATTGTTTTAAGTTATATAAAAATGGTTGATGTTATAAGGCAATCAAGATACCAGAGTGTAAAATCCCCTTGTTCATTTGTATTCACAGGAGCAAAGGTTCCATTAAGAAGTTCTTTCCTTTATTTTCAATTATTTAAATATGACTTTACTCTTAATTTATTCCATTTTTCTAGATTAGAACCATTTGATTTAGGCTTTATTCAAATCGATACAATAATTTCGTTCCAACGACGATTAATTTATCACTAAGCCTTTCTCGTCTTTTACTTTCTATTCTCATTTTAGACTTTTCAATTTTAATTATTATTGTTATTATTTATCTTAGCTCAAATATTAAATTATACAAAATCTCAAAATCTGATCTAAAATATATATAAAAAAATAGAATTTAAAAGGTTAAAACAAGAAAAAATAAAAGAAAGTAAAAATTAGCTAAAAAAGTATTAACATTGTTAGTTAAAACAAACCTCCTTTAACTACTTAAGTTTGAATCTCACCATTCATATTTATAATATATAAATTTTCAATTTCTACATTTAAATGCTATAAATAATTTTATTCGATTCTTCTCAATTTTCATCCGGTTTTTTTCAATTTTTCACTTATTATATTTTGTACTGATTTGATTACTTAAACATATACTTTCATTGTATTTATGAATATAATACTGAAACTTTATAAAGGAAAACAGCGCCTAATGAATCACCACTCCCAATTCTATAACAAAAATTTGCATCATGGATTGCTTAGTCTTGGCCTCGGTAAGTCACCATTCGGTTTTAAGCATATGAATTCGAAAAAGGGACAAATTAAATAAATTCAAATTGAAAAACGTGAAAAAGCAAACTAATAGGAATAGCCCTACGGCCTCAACACAAAGATAGAGCCGTAGAGATTTTGATATGAACCTATTCGTGTTAGATTCCAAGCAAGACACTGATCAATCTGTACAAACCAGAATATCAACACTATTCACTTAGATTATGCTACATATAGAGATTCTTTTGACTTCATGTTAAGCTATTCTTTCACCTATAAAAGTCGTGTTCTTTATAGTGGGAGTCTCACAAAACAATCATGTGACATCAAGATCTCTTCAACAACTACACAGCAGACTATGAGCAATCCCTATCCGACAGGACTGTAGAAGTGAACAAAACCAGAATCTGTATAGCACAAACATGACAAATTACTCTCCCACTTCCAAGAAATCAAAAATCTAAACATTTTGATGGGTAGTTTTGGGTATTTCTCAGGTATCAAAATCGATTTACTTGCAAAGACAAATCGTGACATTAAGATTACAAAGGCAGTTTCATTTTGTAAATCCAACAAAACCAAAACTGCAGGCTTTTGAGGCCTGTACTGAAGAAAGTAGTGCGTCAATAAAAGGAACACCAACCTTCTAACAGGAGATGAGTTCACGTCTTGCTAGATTTGGAGTGGAAAATTCCCTTTTTCCCGGCTGACTCTGAAAGGGACTTAATTCCCTTTGGTCCAAACGAAAAGTGTTTCCGTAGGAAAGGTCTGCCGATGGAATTTTTCATGCTTGAACTGGAGGCCCTCTTTTCATTTCCACTACTTTTCAGATGGTTAAATACTAAAGGATCACTATCCATATCACTATCAACAACCCGACTCCTTGATCTTTTGTTGAATTTAGCCTTAAAATCTGTTTCTGCTTTAAATGATTTATGTTTCTTCTCCCCCAATGTACACATCGGGCAAGAAGGGTTATATTTGTCTATTTCAGGGGTTGTATTTTCCAAACATTCAGCATGGTAAACATGCCCACAAGTTAGGACTGCAACGACAGAAAGCTCATTGCTCATAATAATCTTCTGAGTGCTCCACAAAGATTTTTCCGATAATGACTTTGAGCAAACGCTACACACTTGCAGATCAATAGAGGAGGATGCTGAGAGTCGGCCACTGGATTTGCTTATATTCTCACGAAGAAAACCCCACTTGTCATCATCAAAAGACCACCTTCCACTCTGAGACGTAGCCATGACTTCAGAATAGGTGTGCGTAGATAAACCGTAAGAAGAACCACCCCAGGATCCCCTAGTTGATTCATTGCTCCATGATGGCATCACTAGCCTTTCCTCACCAACCGAGCATCTATTGGTTGAACTGGTAGGATGCGCATGACTAGTGGATGACGAAGGGGATGTTACCAACAAGGAAGCTGAAGGCAAAGGAAGTGATAACTCAAAGGGAGACAGGTATGAGACTGCAGGGGATTCTACCAGCTCATTCGCCTGAAACACAATTCTCAAAGGATGCCTTATTAAAGGGGAAGTTATCACAGAGTTGGATCCTGATATTAACTGCCTAAAGGAAAGAGCGTTACCTGCTCTAAGTTCACATCAATAGAGAGACTTCTTGAAATGGATTGGTCTGCATTATATATGTAAAACAACATCAAATAAAGCAATCGAGTACCTTTCACCTTTCGATGAAAAGATCTTTGAAAAAATAGATTAGGATAAGCCATTCACATGCAACATGAGTGGGAACATCCAACGAGCAAAAAATTGCTCAAAGGAGGAGAAAAGCCTAAAGAATCGGCCTTATATGGTCCATGATTGTCAATCAATAGAGTAATCTTGTTATGCATGCAACTTCTTTACTAAATAAGATTTTTATTGGATGTTACCAAGTGATGTAACCTAATAAATATAGCTGAGTAATACCAGGAAATTAAATTAACATCCATAACTAACTTTAATGTCTCTGAATATAGTACGATGCGCTTTAAAACCAGCTACTGAAGGAGTTTACCTGAAGCAGGAGTCCTCAGTTGCCCAGCATCTCCTTCTGAAGTTGGGAACTTTTGCAAAGTACAATATTGAAAACTCTCCGATGGACTTCGATCCTCCAATGTGCATGCAGACTCGGATTTGATCTCTGATCCATCATTCCGACTAATTGTATCCGGAAACCAACTTACAGAAGTGTCTTCACCTACTACATGCCCTTGGTTATTCCAAGGTGAACTACACCTTGGTGAATGCCTTATATTCCTATGTATAACCTCACTACCGGAACCATTTACTATAGCTTTGTCTGTAGCAGCAACGCAACAAGCAGCCCCCATGATCCACCAAACCGCAAACTAATTCTCTAACAGAATTCAAACAACCATGATCACATCATCCACAAAGCGAACTCAATCATCCTCTGCTTGCTAACATCAAACAAAACATCAATAAGCTAATTGAATCACTTGATTATAAAACCTAACCCTAATACTTACTAAATTAGATGCCAATGCAAGTAAGCAACAGAAATTAAAAAAAGGAAACCCAAATTAACCAGAACACCTACCCAAAAAAATAAAATGAAGTAAGAAAGAAATTACCATGAATTGGTTAAAACGAGCTTTAATCAGTTAAAAACCAAGTTGATAGACAAAGTGAGAGTTTGTAGGCTGAGAAGAACGCACTCAGCATCCACACCGACTCACTCAAAACGCGAAAGCAAACCCAAAGAGCGAAGTATAAATATATGTATATAATATGTGAGAAAAAGATCAAACACCGTTCAATTTGCTAGATTCTAGGGACTGAATTACGAAAAGAACCAAATGAAAAGAATCATATCAAACACCCAAAAAAAAGGTCAAAAAGGATCCGAAATAAATGCCTAAATACCAGAAACTCGCAGTCAAAAATAACCGAAGAAATGTGTAGATATTAATAAAAAAATCAAAATGAAGAGCATGGATATTTCAGTAGCCAAAGAAAGGAAATATAAAATTGTGATAACCAATAAGGTTAGAGAATTGAAGGCGTAGCGTACCTGTTTTGAGCTTGAAAATACGGCGGCACACTGATCATATAGAGTGGAGAGGTTTCAGAGCAAGAGGCTGTTTTACGTTTGGGAAGGAGTTGAAGTCGCTTAGAACGGCTTTATTAACGTCGTTTAGAATCTCTTTGGCTTTAATAAAGAAATAAAGGCTGTTATGTTTTCTCTTTTGCGCTCAACACCGACGGTCGTGATATTTTTAAAACAAAGTTATTCTTTTATCGCGCCAAAAACAAATTTCTTTCGCGCCAAGCGTTTCAGAGTTTAATATATGTTAAATTCTGCTATTAGTCCATGGACATTAATTTGATCATTTTTAGTTCCTGCATTTTTCTACTTTTAAAATTCTAATCTTAACCAAATATTAATTGTTAAATTCATTAAGTTTTATTATTTTCAAATTATGATGTGCCAAACATATTCTTATATGTTCAATATCATGTTGGCTTGTTATTTTCACATATTCTCCGCTAAAAATTTAATTAATGGATTAACAAGTATCATTTACGCAAAATTGAAATTACAAAATTAGCAACTTAGAATGATTCGGTTGAAACATTACAATTGCACCTATAGTACATGACTAGCAATTGAATTTAAACATATAGATTTAATAGTTACTTTTTGGGTTAGGACTATAAGTTCAAAATTAAAAAAGCACGGGAACTAAAAGTGACCAATTTGAATAATACAGGGATTAAAATTGATCAAATTAAAATATGAAGGCTAAATCTATAACTTTTGCAAAGTACAAAGAGTAATAGAAAATTTTAATCTTTAATATATGTTACCCCAAAATATTTTAAAATTTGTTACTTAAAATGTTTTTTTAATATGTTTTAAAAAAGTACAAATGTTACCAAATATAATTACAATACATTTTTTTATCAAAAAAATTACAACACATTTTAAAAATTGTAAATGTTGCTGATAGAGTTTTAACTTGATTGACATTGACATTGTTACCAATATATGAGGATGTGAGTTTGAATGCACTAAAATTAAGGATGAGTATTCGATCGAGTCGAGTTAAATCGAGTCAAAAAATTTTGAATCAGTCAAGTTAACGAATTCTATTATTTATACTATGTTACGTTTACATGTAACGATTATTTAATTAGTAGACGAAATACAAAATTATTTAACCATATAAATAATACAATGATTTTACCTTTTAACTTAATAAGTAAACATTTATCAAAAAGATTTAAAAATGATAAATATTTATCAAAAAAATGACTCGAATTATGTAATTCATATTCGAATTAAACTGAAATATTTAATTTTTTTATTCGAATTGATCCGAATAATTTGATTAACTCAAATAACTTAAATTATTTAATTCAAAATTTAAATTATTTTTCAAATCAAAATCAAATGTTTTACTCAGTCCTAAATGAAACACATTATCCTCCTTGAATAATTAGTTATATATTTTATCAAAATTAGTTACATTTTTTATTACCTTACTGTCAATCATTTTTTTCAAAAACAAATAACCTTTCTTGAATAATTTATTTACAGTTTCACCCCATTATAATACCATAAGACTAAGTCCAAATCTCATTAGATTACAAATAAAAATTTGGAAATATATAACCTATTTTTCTGTCAATTCAATTTTGAATAATTTCCCAATTTCTTAATAGTTTCAAAGCTGGTCCAATTCAGTTTTTTCATTAGATGTTGTTTTCTAGCCTATTTCTCCAACTATCCTAGAAGGGTCTGGAAACTGGTAGAACATCGAATATTAAAAAATCTGAGTGAGCAATTTTATAGCATGAAAACAGTAGGTTACAAGTTTATTATTTAGCAAAAAAGAAAAAGAAAGTTACAAATTTATGTAGAATACGTTTAGGGTCATAGTAACTTTGCCTCCACAGGCTGCTTTTGACAAGCTTCTGAACCGTAGGTTCAATCACTAAATCGGCAAAATGCAACATTGTATTAATAATGCAGTGATGAATACACGGATTCCTACTACAAACACGCAACATACATTGACAACGAAGCAAACAGCTTGAGTATCAAAGATGAGTATTATGAAGAAGAAGAGCCACCTTTTATCGCTTTGTCGTTTTCGTGGCGCAGGCTGTTCTCTCTACTGTAAGCAGCTTTAGCTCCCTGAGAAATTCAAAGTGGAAGATGAATTCTTCTGAGGGTTTAAACAACAACATAAATGGAAAAAAATTTAATATAAGCAGCTGAATGAATTTATTGTTCACTAAATTCTGGAAGGGAAGGCCATACTTGAAATATTTCTCCGAGTTTTTTCAAAGCTTTCGCCCGTAAAACCAGAACTTCCTTGGATACACTGGGGTCTTTAAGTACCTGGATAACAAACAGATTTGAATTTTTTAACTACCCATAAACACCCATATGGATGTGTGTCTTACATGAGTATGTTCAATTTTTAAATGCTTTTCTATGTATAGGGAGGGCCATGTCCGAATATGAGCAGAACACAGGTACTATGAAAACTGAAGAGTCAAAGCAAATGCAAAAGACACCACAAATGCATTGCTTTTTGGTATGAATCATACTGGGTTTTTTTTCTTTTTTCTTTTTTTGAACTCACCGCTAAGCAGACATGAGATAAAGTGGACTCAATATCAACAACATTGATCTGCCAAAGCGATTGAAGCATGGCATCCTTTTTATCTTCAAAGGTTTTCATTATATTCTCTTCTCTGTTTTCTCCTTGGTTCGCTTTCTTCAGATCTTCTTGTATTTGAATTAAACTTACAGCACCTACAAGGTAACGCATGTACTTGCTGGGTTCATTTGAAAATTCCAAACTTCAAATAAAATGGAAAGGTTTTGAATGCCATTAAACAATATCGAGATCTTTAATCGCATAATGTTGTACCTGAAGCTGCCATTACTTGTGATTTTATGCGGTGCCCTTTATCACGGACCCATTCTGCTAAGAATGGTACCTTCATGTAACGCTTGTCTTTTCCAAGTTCCCTCGCAGCTTTCCTCGTGTAAATGTATCCAATAGTATGTAGCATAGCCTCACCAAAAGCTGAAAGTGGTGGAAATTATAAATTAATGGCAATAATAATATCGAGAAGCAAAATGAAAGATAATACTACTTAGCATGCTTATCAAGCAAATACAAGACTAAATTTTGGTCTAAAAGTACGTGAACCAAATCTAATAAATGTCACAATCCGTTCTTCCTTTACTTTTTTGCTCCGAGTAATATATATCTAAATGTATGATTCTCAAGTTCTAAGGAATAGGTCAGTGACTACCATGGATGAAGCATTTTGGTAAAGAATGAGAAACTGAAAATGTTCTATAAAGCTACTAAATTCCTGAACTTGTAATCTTGAATGGCAGTAAGCTAAATAAATTATAAAAAGTAACAGCACAGAAGAGAACTTATAAGATATACACAGTTTTTTTTTTTTTTACCATTGGTCATACACTATTAATAGTATTGATCAGATTTAACAGACCTAAAAATATTTGAATCGGCATCGAGTAAAACTCACAAGGATTGGCCGATTCCACAACAAATACCTCTAAAGAATAGAACAACCTTTCCAATATTATTAATTTAGGAGACTATAAAAAAGCTTACCAGCTTTTGAAAGTCGCCGTGCTTCTGAATTTGCCCAATTAATGAATTCATCAGTTTGACCTTCAACAAATGGCTCGAGGCGATTTTTCAGTAATGTGATGAGCTTTTCTTCCCTTTCTTTCTGAACTGTCTGCATGGTGAAAAAGGGAAAAAGAAAATAAGTATAATTGAAAAGACAAATATTTAGAGGAGAAATAAAGCTTATAAAAAAGGTTTTTACTTTCATCATTTCCTGAAGTTTCTGCATTCGAGCTTCCTTATCAAGTGCATCATTGTCAATTTCAGTTTCAATGGTTGCCAAAGAAGCCAGTGCTAGTTGGCCAACGTATTCTTCAAAGAATTCACTCCCAAAAAGCATTCCAAACACAGCTGAAGGATCCAGCATGGAGTCCCTGTAACAAGAAAAAGTAAACTACTTAATGATGAAGAAGTTAACGAAGCTTACCGCTTGCTTGTAAACTTGATGAATGTCACTTTCTAGTAATTTTTTTGTCCTAAAAACAAAAGTTTCAAAATCCTACTAAAGAAAGAGAACTTACGGTTGTACTCCTGCCTTTCCATGTTTGTCGTATGCTTCACGCTTTTCGGGATCACTTAGAACTTGATAAGCCTCACCAAGTGCCTAAGATAAGTACAAAATACATTATAGGAAATGAAGATGAAAAATATGTTTTTGTGACCATGGCTTTCAATTTGAGCAGTTTGAGAAACATGAAAGGGCAAATTCAATAGGAATACCGCTTTAAAGTAGTTAAAATAATAATAAGGTGGAAAATTTTCGAAAGTGTTAAATCAGGGAGCTTACCTGAAAATTTTCAGCAGCTTTTGGATCTCCAGGATTTTTATCAGGGTGAACGAGCCTTGCCTGAAAAATATACCATACGAATCATATAATAATACATAACATATTTCATCACCCAAATCTCTTATTCTTGCTATAGTTTCAACACACATCCATTAAAGTACAAATCCAACCCTAATTCCCTTAAAAGTACAGCAGCAATCTCATATGTGTTTCTGGAACTGTACATATTTCAAATAGCCCACAAGTCTAAACAAGATGAAGATGAAATTAGAAGCTTACTTTGAGGTAATAAGCCTTCTTGATTTCAGCTGCGGATGCATCAAAGTGGACACCCAGAACGTCATAATATGCAGTGTCTTTTACCATTGTTATTCTCTTGGAACTGCTTTTAGCTTTAGAATTAGGTAGCCGAATACAACTAATTAGCTTCATGATGAACAAAAAAGAAAGCAAGAAAAAGCTAATGACAAATTTCCCAAAGTCAGAAAAGTTTATAGTTGTATAAACAAAATGGGTATCCACGAATTATGAAAAATAAAGGAATCTTTCAGTGTTAAAACCAAGAAAAGGGAATATTGTTTTGAAAATTTGAATTATAACTATGGCCATGGATGACATAAGAATAAAGATCTCTAAATTAAAGTAACAACAAATGATGGGAACTGAAGAATAAGCATTATAAACTCATATTTAACAAGAAAAAACAAAAGCAAAAAGAAGAAGCTTCAACTTACATGTTAAGGAAAGTGAAGATGAACTGGCTAGGGAAACGAAAGATCGATATAAACTAAAAGGAAATCAGTCACTCACCGACCCAGAATAAGGAAATAACCCAAACCCAAACCCAAACCCAAACCCAAACACAAACTTAAGATATATATATGTAGAAGACTAGGCGACGTGATGGGTCCATCAACGAGGCTTTGATTATTACACGTGTATGAACGTGTTAGCCAATAAAATATAAGCAACAACGTCTCATGTTGTCCGACGGGTGTGCTAAGCAAATGTTTGTGAAAATGCCATATCGAAATGGACAGAGCAACAACGTTGTACTTTCTCTCTTTTCTTTTCTGGTGGAAAGAGAATCTTGAAAGGAAGCTTCCAAGGGCCAGCTCAACCAGCCATGCACGCGTACCTTGGCCATCACAAGCTGGCTATGAACTTAACTTCTCATCTAAGTTTTCTTTTCGAAAGCTGGAACATTTCAAAAATAAAAATTAAGTAATAGTTCGATACAAATGTTCCCCATAGTCATCTATTGTCCTCTCTAAAAATGTGTTTCATCGTCTTTTGCTCCAACCTGGCTATAACAGTTCTACAATTGGAAATAAGGGTAGACATCATTATGTTAGCATTACTTTCGCTGTTAATCAGGCTCACAACTGCAACTGCAACTGCAACATCAATTTCAATTTCCTTATTTAAGATTGCTAGCGAATTGAAGGCAATCTCTAAGTCCCCATAATTTAGTTTCAATGCTATTAGCACAAGGGATATGGCAGTAGCTTCCCATAATCCATTGTCATTGACTGTTCATTTGACTTATTTGAATCATTGATAATTTATTGAAACAAAATATTTAGGTTGTGTTGATATCATGAGATTACTTAAGCCCATCAATGAAGATCAATTCACTTGTACAAACATATCTTGAAGATAGAATTGAATCAGATCGATTGTATCAAATTCCTTGAAGCAATGTTGGATCGAGACAAAACTTGAATATTTATCTTCCAACAATTCACTTAACTTTGGTCATTCTTATATTGCATTTAGCTATTTTAGTTGCAGTAGAAAAGATTGTGATTAATATTTAGTATGTTAGCAAGTCTCAAAATTTTCTATATATTTTTAGAGACTTGTATATGTTTGGGTACTAAATATTTAGAGCACTTATCAATTAATTGGGGAACGTTATTTGTGACAATGCATTTGAAACGGTAAAACATTTTGTTGTTGGTTTTACGAACAAAGTTCTTAGGGAGAGATTTTAGTGGTGAGAGGACTAATATTTAAACTACAAAAGTGAGGATTTTTCATTGGAATGTATTAGAACTACGATCATTGATTATATTAAGTTCAATGATAGTGAATTCGTCTCATTGAACTAGACTTTGTTCCCTTGATATTTATTGCAGTAGGAAGGCTTCCACGAGATAATGATGGTTGTTGGATTTGGGGTTTTAGCAAAAGGATTGGTTCATGCTCTATATTGGAGGCGAAATCATGGGGAGCCTACGAGGGACTTTTGATCGCATGGGAGAGAGGTGCTAGGAAAGTTGTGCTGGAAATGAATTGCAAGGAAGCAATAGACATTCTCAAAGGAGGTGAAGAGGGGAGTTTGCCATATCACGATCTTGATTGGTTCTGATTAATCGAGTGTCATGAGAGTTTAACAAAGTGATTGATGGGCTAATTAGATTGGCCTTACTTTCCACCACTCATCATAATGAATTTGATGTTCCGCCTATTGTTGTCTATAATTTATTTGTAATAGAGAAAGTTGTAGACACGAGAATCAATTGATTGTGATTTCTTTTTTTTTTTATAAAAAAAAATATAAGCAACATTCCTTTTTATGAGAAAAAAAATTATTACTTTCTAGAATTATAATTTAAAAATAGTTGCTTCATATATAACTAAACCTATATAATAAAATTATTAAACAATATATAAATCACATTTAAAAAAAAAGTTGAAATATTTTTAATAAATTTATAATTTTCAATTGAAAACAAGAATAAAATTAATTGATGTAGCCATTACCACGATCACTAATAAAAATTAACATATGGGGTTTGGAAATACATACTGAGACATCATTGGTTGAACCAGAAGATATGGTGCATTCTGACAATAGTTTGAGGGGCTCCCCTCTGAAAGACCCTGTAGGAGACAGGTCCTAGACCTTAATCCTGAGTGTAAGAAGATATAGTATATCAATAAGAAAGAGATTATAGTGGTTAATAAAGAAAAGTAATGTTTGGAGATGCAAGGGAACTGAAATCCTCTGCTTGCTCCTACTCCTGACCCACTAATCTATTTGGTCCACGTATAGTATTGAATTTTATATTTTTACTTCCTGTTAACTTCGACAACTCTTTTTCTTTTCCTCCTCCTCAAGTTTCATTTACTTTCTTTCTTTTAAGATCCAAATAAGGATTTATCGAATGCTATGCTTTATTATTGCATCTGAAGTTTTTTGAGTGTCAAAAAACATCTAAAATTAGTCTCATTCAATCCGTCTGCAACCTTATAATTGTCAGGTACCAGAAGCTTAAGCCACTAAAAGAACACTTTAGTACTTTACTAAACCACTCTACAAAAGTTATGAATCCAGAAACATCCATGAGTTCTAAGTCTCAACAGTGATCTTGGTATCAAGCTGAGACTATGGGTCATCATTTTAATCCAAAAACATGCACTTACTAAGCCATGGTAATTTCTGGTTTACTAAACCAGAAACTGAGTTTATATCATACGTGTTTGTAGGGTATTTTTGAGCAATAACTTAAGAAGCAGGCATTTAAAAGTCATTTATGGTTTATTGCATCTTCCCATCAAAGATGAGAGAGAATCTATTGAAAGAAGGCATTGAGGCCTTGAAATGCTCATCTAATGCTTTACATCATCAACAACCCATTTCTTGTATGCTATGCATCAATAATCAGGGAGCACCGGGCATCTACTCTAGGGATCCATACACTTAAATAACTGAGAATCCAATACACAGTCAAGGTGCCCATAAACGGCTGCCTGGATGTTAACTTGAACTCTGTTTCTGGCAGCCTCTCAAATCAGATCTCCTGAGCTTCTGTTGTGGCCGAAAAGACACTCTATTTTCACTGAAACTAGAGAAATTTGACCCCAAAAAACTGAAACTTCAAGAAGCTGTTGAAAAGTGGCCAACCATGCTGCTATTATGATTTTGTTGAGTGCATACAGCTTGTATGCATGCTGCAGCAATTGTGCATGTTGCAGTAACATATTTTCTGTTTTAGTTGAATGTAATTTAGTTTGGTTGAAAATGATCAAGCTGATGACAGTTGAATAGGTGGCTTGTTTGTATGTACAAGCAATGTTTTACAAGTTACTAGGCTACTTAGTGGTAGTAGGCACTATTTGGTGATGTATTTAGTTATAAATGCATTGTTTTCTGGTTGAATGAATTGAGTAAAAATGAGCTATCAGCTATAAGCTCCCTTGCTGCACGTTTGTGAGCAAGTAAAAATATTTCTTGCATATTGCTTCCTTATTCTAGTCCTTTTTTTTTTTCTTTTGTTACTGCAAAACCCCCCAATAAATGATATTATGAGCCTAAGTCTTTGAGGGTCATTGGTTTTGCTTTTGCTGCTTGTTAAGAAAGATAAAAGTTGCGAAAGTCTCGCATTTTTGTGGGCTGCTTGTTAAGGCAGCAGCAGCTAACCCTTGTGAGACTCCCAAACAAACTTAGAATAAGCTGAAGGAGGAGGAATTTCAAGGTAAGGCAGCAGCAATTCAGCCCTGTGAGACTACCAAACAAGCTTGGGAAAAACTGAAAGTGGAATTGGAATATGTGCATGAAGACACTCCAAGGTAAGGCAGCATCTTTTTTCCTTGTTCTGTGTCCTGTTTTTCTTCCTTTGCTGCTGCAAAACCCCAACAGAAGCAGAGAAAAAGGGCACGGCTTTAACAAGACTCCAAACATAAATTTAATGGTGCATGTGGACCAATAAGATTGATGGGGCAAAGGGGCAGTGAATTTTTGTCCAAATTAATTTTATTATTTAAATATTTTTGGTTCAAGAAATGATTCGTCATTATGTCTTTTCAAACCCTGTATGTCAGTCCTGTTAATGACGATGGTAATGGCTACATCGATCAGCTTTATTCCTGTTTTCAATGGACAAAGCAAAGTCTATGTTGTTCTTACCCTCCTCGTAATTCGGGTTGATCCACAGCTTCAGTGGAGTCTAAATTATCATTTGACCGTATCATCCTTTCCCTTTAACACTCGCTCCACTCGACTCTGCTTGGTTTCCCTCATCCTTCAGTACCGATCTTGGGATATTGAGGGGTGCTTGAATTCAACCCTTGCATTTCTATAAGCTTCTATATCTTATATGTTATTGAGTACAAAATAAGTCAAACGTGTATGGCCTTGATTCTCAAATATTGCTATGAAACATGGTATGTAAAGGTGTTCATTGATCGAATCAAATCTAAACATGATATTAATATAATTTATATTTGTTCAAGTTTAATTTGACTCGAAATAAAAACTTAAAATTTTGTTCAAATTCATCATATTTGTAAAAAATTAACTTAAGTCTATTTCAAGCCTGCTCATATTATTTTTTTATTTTTTAAATATATATTATTTTATTTAAATATTTAAATATTTAATAATTTTATATATTTATTATTTATTAAATTTTTTTATATAATCATTTTAATATTATTTTAAATGTTTATATTATAGTAATATTATATATTTAGTATAGGTCTATTTTTTAATGTGTTTTAAATTACATAATATATAAAAATAACATAATATAAAATATTATAAACTTAAAAATGAGTCGGGTCTAGCTCAAGCCTTAAAGGTTTAAGCCCGAACTAATTTCATATTTTAAACGGACTTAATTTTTTTGCCTAAATCGTTTTTTGGATCTAATAATTTTACTTAAATCCTCTCAAATTTCAAACGAATTTTAAAGTCTAGACAAATAATCTGACCCATGATCAGATTTAGTATGATGATTATCAAAAAAGGGTTCCGTGACCCAATCTTTGTCTCATGTTTTCAGTTTTCTGTTTCAACATATCATCTTAAGGACAGCTAAGACAGGAAAGTCCAATAATCCCATATCTGAGACAAACCTTCCAAATCTATAATCTCATTTAAAAAACAAAGGAAAAGAATTATTAATTGTTTCTAACTTTCAAATGTTGAGCGGTATAATAAATAATTGAGAAAAACTCTGGATGCTATGAAGGGGGCGTGAGGTTAAGGCAATGCAGTAATACGCGGCTTTTTCAAATTTCAGTCCCAGTCCCAGTCCCAGTCCCAGTCCCAGTCCCAGTCCCAGTCCCAGTCCCAGTCCACCTAAATCTTAAAAAATAAATTGCGTAATCCTCTGTGGATTCAAGTTATATACTAATAACAAAATTTTAAGTTTAAGTTTGATGGTGTTTTCTTTAAAATAAAAATGGAATTGCTTTTCCAAGTTAACTAATTTGATAATATATTATATTTAAAACTCAAGTATTTAGATTTGAATCCGAGTTTTAATACTAAGTAGACGTATATTCAAATAGATTGTTAAATAGTTGAAATTAGTTTTCTGGATATAATGAATTGAGGGTTATTTAAAACACCGGCAGTGACAGAATCATGACCCAATTACAGTGCCAGCAGTGTTCTTTATCGGGTACTGTTTACCTACCACCGACAGATTCGTCGTTTCCCTGCTCTCTCATCACCTCCGTGTCAATAAAAAATCCCCTGGCTCCACCTCCCCTTCAATCAACTCCCATCATTTCCTTTCGTTGAGACAAGTCCCCAACCAATTCCTTTCTCTCTCTCAATTCGCCGTCGTTTACTCCGCGAGTTTCTATTTTTTTATTTTTTTTATTTTCAACCAAAATTCTATTTTTTTTTTACTTTACCTGTTAACCATTATAGTCTCCAAGATCAGTTAAAATTCTGGTCAGACACATTTATGACCGTCGGATCTACCTCGTGACCCGTGACGTAGTAAGTTCTTCATTTTCTTTCACTTCTTTTTATTTATTCATTCATTTATTTTTGTGATTAAATTAAAAGTAAGGCAAATTTTTAACCGCCTAAAATTTTGGCTTCTTTACTTACCTTGTTCTTGCTTCTTGATTGTAATGCTGGTTTTGATACGGTTCGTGCGTGTACATTGATGCCATTTTCACACTATTTAGACCTAAAGCCAGTAAGTCGGATCACCGGCGGCCAAGCCTTGATTCTTCGAGACGGAGTATAGATGTCGGGGCCACTCGATCGATTCGCTCGGCCTTGTGAGTTTAACTTCGTTTATTTCTTCATCTTGTTATTCTAGGGTTCTACTGTTGCTACAGTCTGGTTGCTGAGAAATTTTGGTCTTGCAGATAATGGAAAGACTCGATTTAATTAAAGAATAAAGGAATTCGTTTCTTGTTTAGGTTGTCAGATATAACATTGGAGATTATAGACATTATTTTCATTTTATTTATTTTTTGAGTCCTTATTTTGTTATTTTCTGCCATGATTTGTTGATTATTTATTTTAATAGCTTTTTTATTTTTTATTTTAGAAATATAGGTAAAAATGAGGGGAAAAAACGATTCTCACTTCATCTTTTATTTCTTCTTTATCTAAACACTTCTTGTTTGTAGCTGTAATGCTTTGATAAATGTCATGAGACAGGCTTTGAGGGGTTTTATGGTAGTGATGAGAGGAGAGAGAGGAAATCTGATTTCGAGAACTCAGAGGATGAAAGGCGCACAAGAATTGGGTCCTTGAAAAAGAAAGCAATAAGTGCGTCTGCTAGATTTAAGCATTCTCTTAAAAAGAAGAGTAATAGAAGGAAAAGTGATGGTCGTGTCAGCTCTGTATCCATTGAGGATGTTCGCGATGCTGAAGAGCTACGGTCTGTTGATCAATTTCGACAAGCATTAATCATGGAAGAACTGCTTCCAGAAAAACACGACGACTACCACATGATGTTGAGGTGCTCTCCTTCTCTTAATTCTATTTCAATTCCTCAACATAATAGGGTTTTATTTTGTCAAGTTAGCAGTGGATAGCCTAATGACGAAACATTCTATCTTTTATATATAATAATTTCCTTAATGATTGTGTATGCTACATGGTTCACCAATTAAAATCTTGATTTGAATTTTAATTGGCTTGATAAAGAAACCAATAAGAACTGTAAGTCTATTGGTCTTATCATTGTTATGCCTTTTGTTTTGTTTTCCAACACATCTATTTACTTTCTGCTTGCTGATATGATATATCCTTTTTGTTTTTGTTTGGAGCCTTCTGCATCTTCTATTCTGCTCTCCCATTTTTAGTTTGCCTTGCAAACTTTGAATACTGTGACCAATTATAATTAGTTTCTGGCCTTACTCTTTTGTAGGTTTTTGAAAGCAAGAAAGTTTGATATTGATAAAGCTAAGCACATGTGGGCAGATATGCTCCAATGGAGGAAGGAGTTTGGTGCTGACACCATCATGGAGGTAATCACAATTAATAATTTGCCTGAAAGAATTGGTTATAATCCATGTTTTTCAGTGTATTCATCCTTAATTTTCAGGATTTTGAGTTCAAGGAGTTGGATGAGGTCTTAAGGTATTATCCTCATGGTCATCATGGTGTCGATAAGGAGGGAAGACCTGTGTATGTTGAGAGATTGGGAAAAGTTGATCCCAACAAGCTCATGCAAGTTACAACTATGGACCGTTACGTAAAATACCATGTCCGAGAGTTTGAGAAGGCCTTCACTATGAAGTTTCCTGCATGTACTATTGCCGCAAAGAGGCATATAGATTCAAGCACAACAATTTTAGATGTTCATGGTGTGGTATGTTTCTTCGTAATCGCTTGTTGCCTTGTTAGGACCTTATATTTGGCTATGAGTTAATGACTAACTGATGATGGTTTTCTTTTCGTTTGTTTATCAGGGCTTTAAGAATTTTACTAAGTCTGCACGGGACCTGATTATGCGACTGCAAAAGATTGATGGTGACAACTACCCTGAGGTCTGCCATCTCAATGCTCTTGCAGGATGAATTGTGAACTTACGCTTTATGAAAGATTTTTATATTAATTTCTTTCGAGCTGAACTTTTTGTTCTGATCTTTTTTTTTTCAGACTCTTTACCAAATGTTTATCATCAATTCTGGACCTGGTTTTAGGCTGTTGTGGAACACCGTGAAGACATTTCTAGATCCCAAAACAACTTCCAAGATTCATGTATATTAATACTTTTCTGCAATATTTGAAATTGACCATGCTTTCTTTTGTGACTTTTGACTTCTGATTTATTTGTTGCTGACTCATAATTATACATACATATATACATATTGTGGAATGACTTTAGGTTCTCGGAAATAAGTACCACAGCAAATTGCTAGAGATTATTGATGCCAGGTAAATACACTTAGAACTTTCAGGACATGATATATTCTCGACTTATATTTTTTTTTTACTCCTATGATAGTACAATTTTTATCATCTGTTTCACTTTAAAAGTATATATTCTTTTACTATATTTCACTCTCCTGTTGCCTCCGGTCTAATAGCTTATAATGATGCTTAAAATCCATTCAGTGAGTTGCCAGAATTTCTAGGTGGTAGCTGTAACTGTGCAGATCAGGGAGGTTGCCTTCGGTCTGATAAGGGGCCTTGGAAGAATCCAGAAATAATGAAGGTTATAAACTGGCATTGGTATTTATTGTATGTTATTAATGCTGTTAATTTCAAGGGCTTCATCAGTGCAATCTTTCTAACGAAAAATTTTAATGCTTATGTTTTTTTCTCAGATGGTTCTTAATGGTGTGGCATTGGGTGCCAGGCAAGTTGTAAAAGTTCTGAATAGTGATGGGAAGGTTATCGCATATGTTAAGCCACAATGTCCAATGGTATATGATCTTTCTAACTTTCAATGCCCCTTTTCTTCATCGCTTAGTGATATTCTTGTTTTGAGGTAAAAATGTTGCGCTATCTCATTGCTTTTTGGGCTGTATGCAGTTGAAAGGTAGTGATACATCCACTGCCGAATCTGGATCAGAGGCTGAAGATATTGCATCCCCAAAAGCTATGAAGAGTTATTCACAACTTCTTCTGACCCCTGTTTGTGAAGAAGTGGGTTTCCTTTTTACCTTTTAATATTTTGTCGGGTTAGGGAATTGAAGTACTTTGCTTGTAGCTGATAATTGTGTCAGACTACATTCATCATGAGTGATATAAATGGTTGGGTAGAAGAGCTCTTAACATGGATTTCTGCTTTTGGAACACTCAAAATGCTTTGGAGTACTGGGTTCATTAATAGAAAAATGCTTGACTAGATGTTTTGCTTTATTTTTGTTGGATCAGCTATTTGCATTCTTTTAACAGTTGCTTTTAATTTTTTGGCGGTTAGTTAACAATATTTTATAACCTATGAGTTTCATGATGACTAACAAGGATACTTGATAAAGACTTCATTATGCATCTTATCAGGTTCTACACCCAAGTTTAGGATCATTGGCATTTTTTTGAAGTAACTAATTCGCTTGTTTGGCTTTGTAAATTATGCAGACTAAGGTAGTTGGAAAAACAAGCTATGCTGGTAATTTCTCAGGCTATGATGAATATGTTCCCATGGTTGATAAAGCTGTTGATTCTAGTTGGAAGAAACAAACCTCCCTCTTGCGGCCTTCTGCTTCCAAAGGTTAACTAATGTACTCATGCATACTGTTTTACCCTTTTATATGTTACATTTCTTCTTAAAAACATGCTTAGACCTTTTATAACATGCTTAAGAAAATGAAATGCTATTTCATAATCAGGTACATTAGCAGCTCCTGAAACTCCCAAGGCCCAGGAAGGAATTCGAGCTTGGATTTTGCTGATGCTCATGGCTTTTTTCATGACACTTTACACTCTCTTCCACTCAGTGGCACTGAATATAACCAAAAAGCTACCCAACTCAGTTTCTGGTCATTGTCAAAATGTTACTGAACCTTCACCTAATGCAACTCAAAAGGAAGAATGTCGCGCCCCTTCTCCAACAGCTCTTCAGAGTCAGGCAGATCTTCTATCTTCTGTCATTGAGAGGTTGGGTGAGCTTGAGGAGAAAGTTGGTACACTACAAGCGAAGCCGTCTAAGATGCCTTATGAGAAAGAGGAATTGTTGAATTCTGCTGTATGTCGTGTTGAAGCTCTAGAGGCAGAGCTCATTGCTGCCAAGAAGGTACTGTTGGCAATCTTATTAATTATGGTATTATTTTTCCAAACTTTGTCCATATTTCTCTCCCTGAACCGTATTCTGTGAGTGATTTAAACTGTTAAATAATATTTTCAGTAAAGTATTTGATTGGGCTAATGAGATTGCATTTTGCATTAGTGCAAAGCTCTGATAATTCTTCTCGGGAATTTGGATTTATTTCCTGTTAGGCTAACTGGCTTCCCAGATTGCTCATTTTTCTAGAAATCTCAGTGTGTTCTATGGAATATTCATTATCAACTGATTAATCACTTATTTTGGGTATGGCTTGCTGATAAGGCTTTTAATTAATTAATTATTTTTCTCTAAGAGTTTTGCAGTTATGGCCATTCTTGCTTTTATTGTCAAAATTTCATTCCTTTTGCATGTATGTGCTGTATTAAATAGGCTCTTCACGAAGCTTTGATGAGGCAAGAGGAGCTGTTTGCATCCCTAGACAGTCGAGAGCAAGCCAAATTAAGGGTATGTCATTGCATTGGTTTTTTCCGTTTCCTAGAATTTGTGCTTGACTTGTTTATGGTTGTGACTGGTATTCCTCTTGGTTTCAGAAAAAGAAGTTTTGCTGGTGATATGTTCTGCTGATGAAGAGACTAAAAACAAAACCGCTTGGCGTTTTATGGAGCTTCTTTGTTGATCCACGAGCAATGTAATTGCCTATCCATCCGCTCAGAATCGAATATAAATCCTACTAATGAAACCGTCAATTCTCTCAGGCTCGTCTCATTTCCTTCTTTCCATGTAATGTTTGAAATTGCTGTACTCATAAGTAAAAGAGGCTTCATATATATTTTTGCTTTCGGAACTTTGTTGTCAAAAGTTTGAGTTTCACTTTTATCGCGTTTGCCAAATAAATGTCCGATTTAAGACGTTGGAACTTGGTTAATGTTCATAAAATTGTGGAAACTTGAGAAATGGACTATGTTGCCCTCTACTGTAGCTAAGATTTGAGCAGTTCTTTTCTTCACTTTTTTTAATCACAATTTTAACCTTGAAGAGCATTACAACTTGGGCCAACCAAGAAGACCACCATTTGAGCCAATAATTGTTCAACATAATAGAATATCTTTTAAGAAATATGCTAAACTCTTTAAAGGGGCTTGGAATTGAATGTTTTACAAAGCAAAACAATATAGGTAAGCAATACATCTATGGGCTGAAATCTCAGTGCATATCACCATCGCTATCCAGCACCCATGTTCATCTTAGCCAGCGAAATGGGTTCTGCAGCCAGAAATCCAAGAAAATGAGATGTGAGAGATACACCTATATATACATATATAAAGTTTGCATGATTTGACTTTTGATAACTTACAAACTTCTTCTTCTTCTTTCGCTTGTCAATGTAGGTCTGAAGCTCCTGCTGTTTATCAATGGCTGTCTCAAGTGCCTGCATAAGCAAGAAAGGAAACACAATCAATTAAAGGTTCAAAGATAGTGACAAATTTGTGTTCTTTATCGATTTCTTCAATAGGATGGCCAAGTTGTAATTATGAACCTTCTTAGTTACAGATAGCTCTTGTTCCAGGGTGCCGACCCTGCTTAAAGCAATATTCAGCATCTCCTTTTTCTCGGGTGGCAACGTTGCTGGTTGGTCGACAAGTACAGTCACCTTATCTTCCAATTCAGCCATGCGTTTCATCATGGCAAAGATGTCCGCGTCACTGATAGGTGGTGCTTGTTGAGCGGCAGGGCCTGTGATTATTGGGTTAGCATAGTAAACTTGACCACCATTCAAACGAGATTCAGTCAGTCTCCTAGGTATATTGCGGGACAAGCGAACCAGCGTAATAATCCCCATAATCAAGGCCACAATTCCTCCGAAAATGTTGGTGCCCATTCCTTGAGTAGCCATCCTAACATCCTTCGTCTGGTAACAATCTACAGTTTTGGGAAAAGAAAGGGTCACAAACGAATGGTGTTATTGCTACATTCTTTAAAACTCAAGAAAACGTGCTCGAATGCAAAATATCTACCTTTGGAAATGCCAAAAGTTTCAGCGCTAGGCCAGGAAGGATGTACACCTGTGACAACCATCGGCATAAACTTCTCACAGGCAAAGGAACTCTGGGTCTTTCTCTTGATGGGATTCTGCAATATATAAAACATGTACTTTTATGTTGACTGATGGGATTCAAATAGATGCAGAAACTGATTGCAATGTTTAGCTGCATGAATCATCATTTATCTCGTATGTTTCCATTGTGGACATGGCATGAGAATGACTAAACTTACTTCAGGCATTGTAGCTGTCTTTGCATCCAAATGGCAGCTCTTCTTCATGTCCAGAAATATCAAAAAATAAGTTAGGCATTCATTTTGTAGAGTTCTAGATATTGAGATGGCAGAGCCTTGGCTAAGAGGGATTACCTCTTCACTTGTTTTCTCCTCAACATCTGTTATATTCTTCCTTGTGCACTTGCCTTGACCATTTTGAACCTTCTAAGCTCATGAAAATGAAGTACTCCATTTCATTATTCCAAGTACAATATAACATAGATATTTCACCAAAATATCAGTCAAGCTTTAGTTGACTACCTTCAATATGTCGGGATCGTTCCATGGACCCTTGTCAGAGACCATGCAACCGCCTTTGTCAGCACAATTACAGGTACCCCCCAAAAACTCGGGCAATTGACTGATGAAAACCACAAGAAATAAATGCTTAAATATAGAAAGTTTGAAATTCATGGAATATAATATTCTCAACTAATGAGGAAAAAGAACACTCACTCTGCATCAATTACTTCAAGCAATTTGCTCTGGTATTTGTTACCCAAAACCTGGTGAAAAGTTGTTTAGCAACATTATAGTAGCAAAAATCAAATGCATTGTCAGGTTAAAATGGCGAATCAATACTTACATGGATCTTTGCAGTGGTCTTTGGGTCAAGGAACGATTTAACTGTGCCCCATAACATCCTAAATCCAGGGCCGGCATTGATGATAAACATGCGGTTCAATGTCTGCAATATAGAAAGCATCCAATTAGCATCTCCTGACACGTAAAACCGAGCTTATGGAGTAATGAGTATTCAGTACCTCAGGATAATTGTCACCATCAATCTTCTGAAGGCTCTGAAGGAGCTCCCTTGCAGACTTGTTGAAGCTCGAAAGCCCCTGAACATTCATTTATGCCAGGTCTTAGAACTGCAGTGAAGCAATATGCGTGTATATATATATAAGCAGAAAATATAACATACCACTCCTTCCACATCCAATATAGTCGTGCTCTGGTTAATTTGCTTTTTGGCAGCAATGGATGCAGCAGGGAACTTAACAGCAAAGGTCTTCTCAAACTCCTTTACATGGTACTTCAAATAGCGGTCTATCGTTGTAACTTTAATCAGCTTGTTGACATCAACTTGGCCAAGCCTTTCAATGTAAACAGGTCGGCCATCCTTGTCAACTCCATGATATCCTTGCGGATAATACTTAATCACTTCACTGTATTCCTTGAACTCAAAATCCTTAACAAAGAAGTCCCGGGAAGAAAATTTCAGACAGTTTTAGAAGTTGCATCATATATGTTCTGCAATATGGAAACAGTTTCCACACAAACAGAGAGACATATGTGGATATACCTCCATTATCGTGTCTGCCCCGAACTCCTTCCTCCATTGGAGCATATCAGCCCACATGTGCTTTGCTTTATCAAGATCATATTTCCTGGCCCTAAGAAATCTGTATGATCAAAGAATGAGTTAATGGCCTAATCTAATACCATTCGTATCGAAGCTTAGTATTGTTGAATGGAAGACAGTGACCTTAGCATCATATGATGATCATCATGTTTAGCAGGCAGTAATTCATCTAAGATGAGTGCTTGGCGGAATGCATCCACTGCCTGCAGCTCTCCAGAATCAAGGCCATCCTCTATATTTACAACCGACATTACTCTACTGTGTCTTTTGCTTTTCTTTTTCATTGAATGTCTAAGCTTGCTAGAGGCATTCAATGCCTTTTTCTTAAGAGACTCAAGCTTTTTCTTCTTCTCATCCTCCGAGTTATATACATCATTTTTTTCTGCATCTGTAAAACAAGCCACTCTCAAACCCATAATTATATAAACAAACCCAGAATTATAATATCATTGAATTTCATGCACACAATTTGCTTTTCTTCTGGGTTCTGATCCATCTTTCACCATTTAAAACCATAATCAGATATCTGGCATGCGTCTAAATCCACCATTAGTGTACATGAATTGCAATAAATGGAAAATTAATAAAGAAAAAGAAGAAAAGTTGAAAATGTTTGTAAAAGATCACCTATTCTAACTTGTCGCTCAACAGGTTGAGACAAAGTGGCAGCCATGATTACAATGTTGACGAGTTCGTTTAAGCTCAAAACTGGGCAGCAGGTTCAAGATGTTGCACTCATACAAACATGTTCAATATTAACGCCCTGCCTGCTAGGTTTAACACCTAGAACATCTGCAAATAAGCCCCCAATGAAATCAAAGGAAATAACAAATAACTAAAAAGCTGAAAAAGATTGAACCAATCCAATCAACATATTGAAGAGAACAAGATTATGATTATACCATATGATAGGAGTCTGAGACTCTGAGTGCTAATGGAGAAAGGGATAGGTTTAAATAACACCCGACTAAAACTAAAAAAAAAACAACTCACCAGGATTGGTATTGTCAGATATAGCTCTCTCTTAACATAGATGTTTAAGCTTTACTATTATTGAGAAGAAGCTTAAACATAATTTGTTCCGCTTTGGCGACATGCATGCAACTCCATTCGACTGCCTTTTTATCTTTTAACTAATTTATTGACTGTCTTCACCTTTTTTCTCGGCCCATGTCGCACCCTAAAACTAAGGATTTCCCGTTTTTAAATTAGGCTAAATTCCGGATTTATATATTACATAAATAATTAAATCAATTGCATAAATTATCTAATCCCTAAATATTTGTATTTATAACTTGTTAGCACTCCCCCTCAAACTGGAGTATATAGGTATCGCAAATTGGCAACGAGCGGGAATTGACGCGTTTTGCTTTACTATTCATCCCGTTTTATTATAGATGTATAATTTTAAAAATCATTACTATTTTCATGGATATTGAATGCATCCATCCCTGTTCCATCTCGTTTCGCTTCAATCTAGTTTTTACTATTTATTTTTAATATTTTCAATTTTTTTAAAATCAAGTAAAATATAAAAACATGATTCTTAAAAATTTCAACATAAAATATATGATTTTTTATATTATGTTATTACACTTTTACCCTTTTAATAATTCATACATAATACAATGGGAATAAAATATAATCTCGGTGGTCGATGTAATCTCCTGAATTCGAGTCTAACGTTTAGGTCAAGTTGGAGATGTTACACTTCTACTCGTGGATGTGTCATAATCTAGTATATATTATAAATTTAAAGAATACTAATAAATTTTCTTTCTCTATTTAAAAATAATTTATTGTTACATTTTTATATAATATCATTTTTATAATAAAAATTTTAATTTAATATTTAAGATTTGTTTGGACAATACAAAATAATTGGATAAAAGTATAATTAGGATAGTAATTACACTCTCTTTTATAAATAATTATATCATAACATTTTAGTATTTTATATGTAACACGTAAATTATTTTTTATAATATACTTTTTGACCATAATTTTAGAATTTTTTTAGAAATTAAATAATATAATTTTTTTATAAGTTAAAAAATAAAAATAAATAATTTTTTTAAAGATTTATGATATCAATTTAGAAATTTTTTTACCATAATCATCCCAAACACTTCTACATATTTAAGCTTATAATATAATTTTTATAACTTAAACTTGTATAAAAAATAATTTCTTAAAGTTATATCATGTATGAGTATTTGGAATGCCCTAGAGTAATTAGATTTGTGTGCAATTACTCCAATTTTCATAATCTCTCTTAAGGATTGAAAAATGTGATTCCGATGCTCCAATCAAATTTAATTCAGTGAGACTCATCAATTATAATGATTACCCAAACATGTCATCAGTATCTAATTAAAATCAGTAAAACCCAAATTCAATTACTAGGTGATTTTCCAAACACTACATTAATTTTTTTTTTTTTACTTTCTCTAATACAAGACCACAAAACCAATACAATTACAAATACAAAATAAGATACAAATACATATTCGACCAACTATAATAATATACAGAATTAATCAATAAAATGTACAACAAACAAAAAACTGAACAAAGTTAAACAAAATCTAAAAAAAAACTAGATAAAACCCATACAAAACATACGTGTATAATTAAAAAATGACCCATACATCACAAATACAAATGATGAAACTTAAATTCAAATTATTGTTGAAAAGTGAAAACCATTTATAGTTTAGTAATGTGTTTAACGCCAACGTTTTAACATGTTTCGCGGTAACCTATATATATATATATATATATATATTTTTTTTTTTTTTTGGTGAATGGTAACCATTATACAAATATAAAAACGCCCTTTTTCTTATCTCTGTGAAGACGAAAAACGACAGTCAACAAACGCAGAGCATTGCAATCTTCATCACTGATGGCGGCTACTCATCTTCTCTCTCACTCCCCATCTCTTCCCAAAACCCGAAACCACTCATTAACCCAGAACCCATTTTCCAAACCCCTCATTTTGCCCCTCAGACCCTCCAAGCACCCCTCCCTCTCCCTCTCTCTCAAAGCTGTCCTCTCTCAAAACCCTGCTAAAACCCTCAACCCTACTTTTCAACACTGCTTCACTAAATCCCCAGATGGGTTCCTCTACTGTGAGGATACCAAGGTCCAGGATGTCATGGAAAAGGTTGAAAAGAGGCCGTTTTATTTGTATAGTAAGCCTCAGATTACTAGGAATGTGGAAGCTTATAAGGAGGCCCTTGAAGGCTTGAAGAATTCCATTATTGGGTACGCCATCAAGGCGAATAACAATTTCAAGATCTTGCAGCATTTGAGGATGTTGGGTTGCGGTGCTGTGCTTGTTAGTGGCAATGAACTCAAGTTGGCTCTTCGTGCCGGCTTCGATCCAACTAAGTAAATTTCTTAGATTAAACATCGCTTATTCTGTGTTGTATTTCGGTTTTGGTCATATTTTTTCAGCTACTTTCTTTTGGCTTCACATTTAGATCAAAATTTACTTTTGTGAATAAATTCATTAGTTTACTTTTTAAATGCAGCAATTATGATTAAATGGGCATTGCATTTTAATAATTTGTTTATTTTCTATTTTGCATTTGAATGGTTAATTAGGTGGTATTCTGAACCTTGTCAAATTGTTTATAGAAAGTATTACAATCTTAAGAGGAGTGTCCTTGCGCTAAATGCCCTGTTAGACATCTGGTTATGGTCATCCAAAACCTTTTGGAAATTTTGCATATCAATATTGTAGGTATGCTATTCTACTTGTCGGTGCTAGACATTTTAAGCATATTGCTGTTGCACGCACCCATCATTACAATGAAATATTATATATTTAATATATCTATCTTGCTACGAAATGTGTTGAGCTATGTTAAATTTGTTTGTTACTGTTTGAGTAAGAATGATTTGGTTGTTCTTGTTGACTGTTTATTTACTTTGATTGGTGTTAATATCTAAATGAATAGGTGTATCTTTAATGGAAATGGGAAGATCTTGGAAGATTTGGTACTAGCTGCCCAAGAAGGTGTTTTTGTCAATGTGGATAGTGAATTTGATCTGGAGAATATTGTAGCTGCTGCAAGAATTGCTGGCAGAAAGGTTAATGTTTTGCTTCGGATCAACCCTGATGTAGATCCTCAGGTAATGCAGTAATTATGCTATTAAGCGTTAACTACATAGACATTTAATGTATATGATTTGAACTTGTTTCTATAAAAAAGAGAACTTTGGATAACTAAATGGATTAAACTTGGTTTTCAGTTGACATTAGCATATGAGAATCTAATTGAAATGAAATGGTTTCAAATAAAATCAAACTTGCTTGCTAGTGAAGTTATTATATGGCATATGAGATTCTAATTGAGCTGCTATACATGGCTTTCTCATAGTAAATATAGGTTTATTGAATGTGACGTGATCAACAGAAATTTCAGCCCGTTCTTAGTACAACTAGCATACCTTATTTAACCTCTATTATTTAATCTCCATTTCCATGATGACTCTCTCAACCATTAATTGTTTTTTTTTCTCGTTCACCAGTTTTAGTGTACTCGAGAACCAGATTATTGTTCCATAGCTTGAAATCTTCCTGCCTACTTTACTTTATTCTTTGCTCTCAAGTTGATGATCCATGATAGGAAGGCTAGTAAATTTACCTTACAGAATTGGTTTTTTGGGAATGCAACCTAAACCTAGCTTTGAGGATTACCTTAATTCTAGGAGAAAAGGCCATTAAGACTTTAAAGATTGAAGAGATTCTAGGAGCATGCTTTTTATCCAGGTTTCATATTTATGTTTTAATGACTTTGCTATTAACGTGTAGGTCCACCCATATGTTGCTACTGGGAACAAGAACTCTAAATTTGGTATTAGGAATGAGAAGCTGCAGTGGTTTCTGGATGCTGTAAAGGCACATCCTAATGAGCTGAAGCTTGTAGGGGCCCACTGTCATCTTGGTTCAACCATTACCAAGGTATCTCAACAACACATGTTTATTTGACTTGACTCCCTTGCAAGTTGGTACTTGTTTGTTTTAATAGTTTTTTCTAGGATCCTTCTATCACTCATTTCTGTTGGTTTATTTTCTGTGTTCAGCATTATTATTTGTCTTAATCTAATTCAAAAATTGCTCATCAAGCGCTAATGAAGCCTTTGTTTAATGTTGTTCAGGTGGATATATTTAGGGATGCTGCTGT
The DNA here is from genome assembly GCA_005610355.1 of Gossypioides kirkii. NCBI lineage: Eukaryota > Viridiplantae > Streptophyta > Magnoliopsida > Malvales > Malvaceae > Gossypioides > Gossypioides kirkii. The sequence goes on along the minus strand of CP032254.1, from coordinate 13,155,899 downwards.
TCTCATGGTCAACTACATTGATGAAATTCGTGCCCAAGGTTTTGAGGTTGATTATTTGAACATTGGAGGCGGTTTGGGGATAGATTACTACCACGGTGGTGCCGTCCTTCCCACACCTAGAGATCTCATTGACACTGTAAGGCTCAGGCTTCCCGTATCCCGCAAATTGTTGTCATAAAGTTTCTTATACAATAACTAACCAATGCATCTTAAATTACTATTTAGATACTTTCTAGTATAAAATATCTAGTGCTTGAATAAAATGCCGGGGTACTTACCATGGTTATAATCCTTGTTTGACCATTTATGAAGTATCAATATTGAAATTCTAGGAGTGTTCATTTTGGCTAATATTAATGTTTTTCTCCCCTTGGCGTTGGTTGGTGTAGGTCAGAGAATTGGTACGTTCAAGGAATCTTAATCTCATCATTGAACCAGGAAGATCACTCATTGCAAATACTTGCTGCTTTGTCAATCGTGTCACTGGAGTCAAAACTAATGGAACAAAAAATTTCATTGTGATTGATGGTAGTATGGCTGAACTCATCCGTCCTAGCCTTTATGATGCTTACCAAGTAAGTGCTCTTAGTTCATCTTTCTTGTAATGATCGTGATTTCATAATTTGTATCATCAGCCATCAAGTTCAAGCTTTGATGAACACACTTAACACAATCAAAGATATCTAGCTGTTTGTTTTAACAATGCCTCAGTCCTAGATGCAGTTGGTTGACCTTGTGCCAAAATAGCTGATTATTGGCTATCAGTTTGACCACTCTGATCTCTGTATAGACTATGTTTCATGCAGACCTAATTTGTTTCTTTTTTTAGTATATCTTAAGCCTTCTAAAGATATGAATTATTACCCAAATCGAGTTTGATTTTGTTTTCTCAAATCAATGACCCATTCATATATGATCGCAGCATATAGAGCTGGTTTCTCCTGCTCCTGATGCTGAGGTTTCTACTTTCGACGTGGTTGGTCCTGTTTGTGAATCTGCAGATTTCTTGGGAAAGGAGAGAGAACTTCCCACCCCAGCTAAGGTATCGAGTTCTATCTATAACGGGATGGTTGGAGCAACAATTATTTGAAAAGTTGCATTAATCGGTGGTTCCATTTTGCAGGGGACTGGCCTGGTTGTACATGATGCAGGTGCTTACTGCATGAGCATGGCATCAACTTACAATCTCAAGATGCGCCCTCCCGAGTACTGGGTAACTAACTTTAACCTTGTTTACCTTTATGACAAGCTCGTTCTCGAACTTACAGTCTTTATTCTTTAATAGCGATTACCCTCATCAACATGATCATTTCTTAGCAACATGTTTGTGTTAAATTTGGTTGTTAAACGAAATTTTCCACATCCTAGTTGGTTAACTGTTATTGCTCTCAGGTTGAAGAAGATGGATCAGTGACCAAGATTCGACATGGGGAAACATTTGAAGATCACATGCGGTTTTTCGAAGGTCTTTAATTCGATCGAGGAACAGAAGCTTCTTTGAGGGTTGAAATTGGATCTAGAGTGTACCATGTACTTGAATTTTCATTCAATAAACTGTTGGTTTTTTTATGGTCTCATTTCTGTAAGCCTATTTGACATTGAGCTTGCAACCACGATTGAGTAGATGAAGTAATGGCCCCTCCCCACCACCCCAATGGAGAACTATCATCTCTTGGATAGCTAACAAAGAATATCTTTTTGCCCGTTTCATCATTTTCTCAAGCTAAATTGAGCTTAGGCAGTTTAACGGATTAAATTTTCAATTTGATTGGTTTGTTGGATGAATTAATTTGATTGAATTTTTTAATTATTTAAGATACGTTTTATATGAAATTAGTCCTTGTACTGTATCTCGTTTTTCACTTTGGTTCTTAAAATAATTTCTTTTCCAATTTGAATGCCTTAGAATATTGCTTCAGGTGGCAGGAAGGTCAAATGAACACTAAAATGTCGTTATTAAGCAAAATAATTGAAAACATAAAAGGTACCAAATTTTAAAAAAATATATAATTATATAAATGCAAATATATATATATATAAATTCTAAAAGATAAAAAATACTTTTGATTTTTTGATTTTTTTATATGAATATTATATACAATTATAAAAATATAAAATACTGCAGTTAACCTTTTTTATAATAGTCTATTTGTTTGTCAAAATTTTGAATATTAGGGAAAGAGTTATCGTACATCTATTATAACATCTAAGATACTTATAACATCATTTGAGATTCATCTCTTGTCGAGCCATCAAACATCTATGGCTAAAGGTAAAACTTGATGAAGCTTAGCCTCGTGGCCTTGCCAGAAGTATAATCCTAACCTCACCTCATCAAAACACCACGTCACATGAGGTGTAGGATATATGGGGAAGAATTCTTATTAGCATTCGTTAATTCATCACTTCTTTGAATTTAATGTTGCTTCAACCAATCACTTTGGATCCAATTATGTTCTTAGTTGACAAATAAAACACTTGATGATTGAGACCCACGCTAAGCCAACCTCCCCTTATAAATATCTCCTTTGAGCACCAAAGTAAGGGGCACACATACGAGATCAATCATATGAGCTCACACTCTATGCTCAAACACCTCCTCTGAGTCTGACCCTCTAAAACCACCATTTCTAGTGCTATCCGCACCATCTATCGTGTAACTATCACCTTTACTTTAAAATTTGATATATAGAAATTATATATATATATATATATATTTCTTAAAAATTTCTAAAAATTATTAATATTTTAAAATTTTAAAATTATTTTTTTAATTTTAATTATTTTACTTGCACGTCTCTTAATTTGTTACTATTTTTTTGGTGAATAAATTAATTACTAAAAAAAATTACAAGACATTTGTTCCGAGGGTTGAAAACACCCCTGATCTTATCAGAATCGATACAAACTAAACTTTCCTTTTGGGGGGGGGGGTTAATAAAAAACTTGCAAATCTTCTTTATTTGTCAGAGCCATCTTCGCTAAGTAATATGCAACCTGATTGAGCTCTCTAGATATGTAACGCAAGAGTTATTAATCTTCTTGAGATAAAATGCATTATATTATTCTAATTAATGTAAAATTTGAAATTGTGTTAGAGCTACCTTGCAAGGCTTTCACGACTTTCAGGCTATTAGATTGGATTATCACCTTATCGTGTCCACCACGTTGAATGAGTTTAAGTCCTTACAAGATTCCCCAAAGTTCTGCATAAAAAATCAAGCAATTTCCTAGATACCTTTTATATCCAAAAATCCAGTCACCATTCACATCTCAAATTGCTCCCCAAGCAGCTGCATTGTCGGATTGCAATTGAACTGCACCATCAGTGTTCAACAACAGCTATTTGTCGTTTGCAAAATTTTCAATGTGCGTCTCGTTGTGGTCATACTGGTTGGTACTAATGTCTGAAAAATACTGCTTGGCCCAACTGTTCGACACTTTAACTATCTCTTCGAGGCTCCAAGTTTTACCTTGAAAGATAAAAAAGGTTGTGGTTCTTCCATATGCGCCAAACAAGAAGGCCAAAGAGGCACAACCAATTTGCTCCTCCCTCGTGGATCCTGGTGGTGTTCTACACATTAAAGTAAATCCAATCATGCAAATTATCTTAAAAGAAATTTGTTAGATGACTTCTTGAATGACTTGTTTCCAGACTGCCTTAGCGATAGTGCAATCCTTAAGAATATGGATAATATCTTCCGAACCATGACCACAAAGTGGACAAGAAGGATCAACTGCTAGCCCCCGTTTAACTCTCTCCACATTACACAGGATTCTCTATTTGAGAATCGTCCATATGAAAAACTGAACCCTTTACTTAAGGGAGCGAGTAGGGGTGAGCATTTGATCGAGTCAGGTCGAATCGAGTAAAAAAAATTCAAGTTAATCGAGTTGAGGAATCCTATTTTAACAACAGAACTCAGTTTCAAATTTTTTTGAATCGAGTAAAAAATTTTTGAGTCAAGTTAATGAATCCTATTATTTATAAATTATACTTAATGTTGAGTATACATGGACTAATTATTTAACTAGTAGACGAAGTACAAGATTATTTAACTATATAAGTAAGGTTGACGGGTAAACATTTATTAAAACGACATAGTTTTGCTTTTAACTTAATGATTTTGACTTTTATCTTTAGAAAATGTAAACATTTATCAAAACGACGTAGTTTTGCTTTTTTATTCGAATTTTTGGATAACTCGAATTCTGTAATTCATATTCGAGTTAAACTGAAATATTTTATTTTTTTTAAGTTTATCAGAATAACTCGAATAACTCGAATTATTTAATTTAAATTTGAATTTTTTATCGACTTTTTCAAATCAAATCGGATTTTGCTCACCCCTAAGAGCAAGTAGTTAATATTTATGAATATATGGTTTTTAGCTTGGTACTTGATATATTTGAGTGTATTATTTCGGATTTATCGATATTTTTAAATATTTTTCACACACATATATTTATAACTTAATTTTAGAGTCTTGATAAATTATATACAGATTTAAATATTTTTCACATATATATATAGTTTAATTTTTAAAATCTTAACAAATTATATATTATTTTGGTAAAAAAATAAATTTATATTTATATGTAAATATAAGTTTTAAAATTATTAATTAAACTCAATGATTTAATTTAATAATTATAAATTTTAAATGTATTTATAAAAAAATTAAAATGGTTAAAATAAAAAAATTAAAAATTAATTTAAAATATTAAAATTTTGTATTGACAGGTATGAATCGGTACACACCAATACAAAACGGTATTGATTGAAATAGACCGAAACACACCGAAAGGATCGAATAGTTCATATGAAAAACCAAACCCTTTATTTAAGGTAGCAAGTAGAGGTGAGCATTTGAACTTACATATAAAAAAATTTGATTAGGTTTGAATCATAAATGTAGATGTGTTCCCGCGCGCGGGTAATTTACTTCGGCCAATGAGTTTTTCTTTTCCGGTGAATTACAAGAATAAGGCGACCGGATTCTGTGACAATGAGTTTAAGCACGACCAAAACATTCATATATGCTCAGAAAAAGTTGTTTCATATTAAACAAGCTTCAATTCTAAACCCAGATCCCATCATCTCCAATCCATATTATTCAGACAAAAAAAACAGGCATCAACAAACGACCTCGTATTATTTATTACTATTTTAGACTATAGCATGTCTTCACTGTCGCAAACCTCATTTCTCACCAATTCACAGAAACAGAACTCTTCCTAACTTTTCCCCGTACTCCTGGGACATGCCCCGTTGCGGTTCAGCAGCCGCATCGCTTAGCTTGGTTTGGAGAAACTGGATCAGACCCTGTAACACTTTTTCGGTCTCCTCATCTTTCATCAACAGCTCCCCCACTTCTGCAGGGGTCACCATGGTTTTCTTCAGCAGTTCCTCGATCTCCGACAACTGTGGGTGTTCCGTTATCCCCAGGTAATTGGAAGCCAGCATTTTGAACCCACAAGGCGTGATGTAAGACATGTGGATTTGCACATCGATTCGACCAGGGCGTAGCAAAGCCGGGTCAAGCCGATCCTTGTGGTTGGTTGTGAAAACTATAATCCTTTCATCCCCGCAGCTCGACCATAACCCATCTATGAAGTTGAGCAATCCTGACAGTGTCATCTGATGCTGGTACATACAATACCAAAAACCAAACAACAAATCAACACCACCGCAGGTATGTGTTTGGCAATGTAAGAATAGGTTTAGTGAATTATATATTTACCTGAGGTACTTGCATATGTCGATGAGGACCTTGTGGCGTCATAGCCCGGTTTTGAGCGAGTCTGTCCTGAAATTCCAATGAACAATCAATATCTTCCACAACAATGATGGATTTATTCCCAGTTGAAATCAGCAACTTCCTCAGCTCTGAGTCCCCTTTGATTGCAGTCAACTCCAAATCGTATACATCGAAGTTAAGATAGTTGGCCATGGCAGCAATCAAGCTCGACTTTCCTGTACCAGGAGGACCAAACAACAAATACCCTCTTTTCCAAGCCTTGCCTACCTTCTTATAATACTCTTTTCTTTTCATAAACCTGTCCAAATCCAGCATTATTTTCCTCTTCAAATCTGAATCCATTGCCAGGGTTCGGAAAGTAGCCGGATGATCAAGATTCAGGGACTGCCACATATCCCCAATCCTTCCACTATACCTGTCAGATTTCAAGGTAAATAACTTCAAGGTCTTCTTTTTCTCTTCCAATTCTTTTGAGATCTCCAATATATGCTGCATATAGTTGTTCAAGATCGTTTCTTTATGCTTCTTGTGGAAACTTAGCTCGAAGAACCGAGCCTCAGTGGTAAGCATCAAAGGGTTGTAAGGATCAGATCCTGCGATGTTTTTGGGAGGGAAATTTTTTGAGACAAACCTCCATTTCACTTGAACCCCATTGAAGTTATCAACGATTTCTTCATTGCTTTCAAGAGAAAATGAAATCTTGCCTTGCCTTTTGGGCAGGACTAGCTTGATTCTCTTGGTGTCGGGAGAGATGGTGGGCTCGAGATAGAGTTCTGTAGCCTTGTAAAGAAGGTTCTCGTTGAGACCATCGAATTCTTCGATGACTAACGTGATATCCGAACGGAAAGAGAGAATGAGATTCTTGATTTTGAACAAGATGTAGTCTCGGAGCTCTAGAGGAACGAAATCTCTGGCGACTGATCGAATCAACATGGCGGTGGCGGCAACTGATGCAGCGGCGGAGAAGATGAGCTTGGAGGAGGGGCATTGGTTATTATTGGCATTGCAAACAAAGGTGGGTTTTCTCGCTGCATCCATTTGTTGTTGTTGTTTTTTACTAACAGTAACAGAATGAAGAAGATGATGAGAGTGAAAAGGATGCGATACTTTGGGGTTTTATTCGTCGCAATGTACGATCAAGAAATGGTGTTGTTGTTGCCAACGTGGGTGGCACAGATAGGAAACGAAAAAAAGGGTCAACCCGCCGTTGGTTTCTTTTTAAATTGTTAATGATAAAAGATAATGTTGAAATTTAATTTTGTTAAATTGGATATTCAATATTATATCATCCCTTAGTTTCGGAAATGAGAGGGTTTACTTAGATTTGAAATGGAAATTTTGAATTCATCAGAGGTTTAGGGTTTGCAACCTTTGTTGTCATAGTTAACCCTAAATTTGAACCTGAATGTTTTCATTTTCCTTAACCCTAACTTTAAACCTGCTAGCAGGGCGGAGCAATGCCTCATAAGAGAAATGTTTTCAACTGAGCAAAAGCTTTATTATATATTTATTATAATAAAGCTTTTATTTTTCATCTGAGCAATGCCTTCAAGACTGTAAGGGAATGTTTCCAAAGTACAAGTAATAAAGAATCCATTGATGCAACACTGCTATAATGATCAAAAAGTCTAGAGGGGAGAATAAAAGAAAAAAAAAACATCAAAATCAATATTTGCAAGTGAAGGATAGGGGGAAAGACAAATATTATATTTTTAATTTTAATTTTATTAAAATAAAATATGTTATGTGTCACAATATGCTTGACTTAAAGATTTCTTTTAATGGAGAGTAACGCATAGATAAAAAATGATAACAAAATCATAGTTTTTTACCGAAATAATAACATCATAATTTAAATACCACTTTTAACCAAAAAAATAATCTAAATGGAAAAATGGTATAATTTGAAACCTAATTCTTCATTTAAATATTTTTTTTGGTGAATTATAAAAGAAAAGTAAAGTTTTAACAATAATATGACTAACGAAATTTGAACTCAAATTATACTTAAGATGATAAATATCTTAACCATCAAATTAACATACGAGATTCAATTTAAACAATTTTTTAACTTGTAAATCTTTAATAAAAACGAAGTTATATATTTAATAAGTAAGGAACTTTCCAATCTAATCCATATTATCAAACCGGGCTTTAATCCAAGCCCAAAAAGTAATTCAATTTTTGACAGAAATTATTTTCTTATGCTCGTAAAAAATGCACAACATAATTTCTATCTTATTTAAAAAAAAACACTTTTTAAGGATAATAATAAGGGTAAATATATCCTCGGTCACTAAATTATGAGTAATTTTTTTTGGTCACTTAATTAAAAAAATTATAATTTGATCACTAAATTATTTAAGTTTTAATTAAAATCACTAAATTATTCAAAAAAACATTATTTAATTCATTGGACTATTAAGTTTTTTTAAATTTCGTTAGCAAGCTCCAAACGACAATTCAACGACTGGTACAGTGGATCAATATTCATCGATGAGTAGAATAACATATCTTAGGTCCAAATCGACCGATGATCAATGCCGAAAAAAGGAGAAAAAACTATTTAAATTTGGATTGCAAATTCTTGACGCCCAAAACTGTTTCATGAAAAAAATTGAATTATAAAAAAGAAGGGGAAAAAGAACTTCCGATCGGTGTAGGCAGTGCAAATAGAAAAAATCATATAATATCGATTTTAACAGTTCAATAACTTAATTTAGTGACTAAATTATAATTTTTGTAGTTAAGTGACCAAAACAAAAATTTACCCATAATTTAATGACTAATGATGTAGTTTACCCTAATAATAAATACTATTAAACTTTTCCAAAAATATTTTTCCACAACCTTTTTAACATGAATAGTAAATTGGAAGGACAAGAAAAATAGGAAGCTAGGGTTTATGATGTAAACGGCGACGTTTGAGATATGGGGCTCAAACTCTAGGCTAGAAAAATCGTTCACCTCCTCCATATCATCCCTCTCGTCGCCGCCCACAACGCTCTGCTCTTCTCTATACCCATTTTTCTTTACTTCCAAAAGATCCCATGGTATGTTTGTTAATCTCATCATCTCCCACTCTGTTTTAGATTGGAAAATAACTTATTTTTTATTTGGTTTTGCAGGCCCCAAAGAAGGACAAAGCCCCTCCTCCTTCATCTAAGCCAGCCAAGTCTGGAGGTGGAAAGCAGAAGAAGAAGGTCATCTTTTTATTATCTTTTATGCTATATATATAATGGGGTTGATCTTTCTGCTTTTCAAAAGTTAAATATGAAGTGGGGGTTTTTTGTTGTTGTATTAACAGAAGTGGAGTAAGGGAAAGCAAAAGGAGAAGGTGAACAACATGGTACTGTTTGACCAAGCTACCTATGACAAGCTTCTCTCTGAAGCTCCTAAATACAAGCTTATCACTCCTTCAATCCTCTCTGATCGTATGAGGGTACTTTTTTCATTTCTACTTCTTCAAATTATATGTTAATCATTTTTTGTTTTCCCTTTGCATGATGTTTACCTTTCTCTTGCATTTGTGATGAGTTTTCGATTTGATTTATGGTGTTGTCTATAGTCTGGAGGTTGAAATCTAAATAGTTCATTCTATTTGATGTCGGCTTGTCGCCCTGCTCAATTTTTGGAAGATAAACGTTTATCTGGCACGAGTTTTTTATTGTTGAATCAATGGTGACTGCTACATGGATATATGAATTTGGGGCACCCTAATTCTTAGTTTTTCATTCAATGTCTGACCTCGAATGGTGATCTTAAAGTAGGGTTATTTTGGGTCATAAACTCTTGTTGCATGTATTGCTGTGACAAAATAATATGTTCATACACTCGTGTTATAGAGTTAGAATGTTGGTTCCAGGTCAGGTTGACATTCTTTTTATAGAATGTTCGCTTTGAGTTCGCATGCGTGAACTCTATTGAATGAGGTCTAAACCTGGCTACTGTGTCTAATATGGTTGTGTGCACTTCACAGATTAACGGATCACTTGCAAGGAAGGCGATACGGGAGTTGATGGCAAGAGGGTTGATTAGGTTGGTCTCTGCGCATTCAAGCCAGCAGATTTACACTAGGGCAACAAACACCTAGATCTTTAGTTATATTTTTGCTTCATTAGTTCTAAAAAGTATTGCCATGGTTGAGTTTTGACTTGTATAAATGCTTTTTTCCCCTTTAAATTTGGCTTAAAACTTCTCTTTGGCTACTTTTTCTAGAATGATTTAATGGTTGAAATTTCAGCTTCTTTGGCTACTCAGCTTTCCTAGGTGTTTTAGTAGTGTGTTTAAAACCTTAAAATGTCCTATTTGAGGAAATTGCTGCTAAGTAAAAGCAACTCCTCTTTCTGTGTTAACTTGCTGTGGGGGGTAGAAAATCAGAATCATAATGTGGAGGAAATGGTTATTCATAAGATGAGAAGTTTGGTTCCATTTCTTTGTTTTGGAGGGTTCCATGCCTTGAACTTCAGAAGCATTTAGAGAGATCTTTGAGGTATTTGTGTTGGCTGCTTATCATCTCCCTATTAAATGGTAATGTGAAGAACTGAAATAAGAAACAAATATCAATGGATGTTGAGAGTTGGACCAAAACAGAAGAAATTATGACCTTAACCCACTTATCTTAACATTATAGGCAAGCTTTTAAACTTATTAATATAGCTTTCGAATTTGTCCTTTTAAATATTTTTATTATTTATAAATAAGAATTTTAATCTTATTTAAATTAATTTATTTAATAAATAAAAATTGACTGTATTAATACTTCTGTTAAACTAATTTGTAATACAAATAAAAAATTTATTTTTATATTGAATTATTAAAATTATTATGTTTTCTCTCACAGAAAAAATTCAATTATATATATAATAAGTAACTTTATATTTCACATACAAAATTTTGTAAATAATATATTTATCTAATCCAATCTGACATATTTATATTAACTACATACTATTATCTATGAACAATATAATCAATTTATTGACCATTAAGAAAATAATGAAAATTTTCTCTAACGATGATTAAGACTATATTTGAATTAACAAAACAATTTGTATTTTAATTATATTTATTAGTTATAATTTTAAATAATGTTTTCTTTGCATTAATTACTAAATTGAATATGGTATCGAATTCTTTAATTATGATTTGAATTTTTTAATATATTAAAAAATATTGATCAACACCATCCATTTTTCAATATGATAAAAATATTTTAATAATGATTTGAATTGTTAATTATATTCAATCATTCAAATAAAAGAAATAAAAAAAAGTAACTAAAAAATTAAAAGCGTAAAAATCAGTTGATATTAAAAACTAGTTTAATTCTAAAACTTTTTTTTTTTTTGGTTTTGGGGGGTGGGGGGGGGGGGGGGGGTCTAGGGAGCTTTGTGATCTGGGTTTTTAGTAGTCTCAAATACCTTGGAGCATTTCGCCCTGCCCCTGCGTACTTCAAGTCTTATTCCCTATCTGAACTGTTGTAGCTCTACGATAGCATCATAGAGAATAGTACCACGTCATCTCTATGATATGGAATTTCTACTGATAAGATTGAAAGAGAAAAGCAAGAAAATGTGGGTAGAGGAGAAACACTTACAATCTTTTTTGGCAAAATGAAAATGCCAATGGGATTTGGTTGCAGTTAGCAATTCTTAGCTGAGCAAGACAAACTTCAAAACCTCCACTTACTGCGCAAGAAGTTAGTGAAAGAGAAACTAGGTTTATAGATGCCTTCCGCTATTCGCATCCAGCCTATTTTTAAACATAGGTATAGTGATATGACCATCTAAATAAAAGAAGAACGGATATACCCAATATCTAACATTAACATACACTATCGATATATATCACCAAAATACTCCGAGACTAGCTGTAAATTTCACAAGTACTCCATCCACTTAAATACAAACTTACCAGTCTTTCTACCTCTTTACCAGTTGTGGACAAAAACAAATACCTCATTCATTATTACACAACTTACTCTTTAACATGTTAATAAATATTCACGGTCCAGTTTCTATTTCCTTATCATTTCCGAGTCCAACCAAAACTGGGAATATCATGGAGTGTTCTTCAAACTTACAAGAAAAGATGATAGCTGTTGCGATCGCCTCTTTCATCCTCCATCCAAGTGCTCATTCTAGACAAATGGCCTCTGTAAGATCCCTCCGTAAATAACCCAGCTAGAAAAACTTTTACCCTTTGATGTAAATGTCACATGAAATGTATGCATGCAGGAAGGGAACATACCTAGGCAACATTTTGACTTCATTTGTGCCAAATATCTTATCCTATGTAAAAACGATGGGGCTGGCATCTATTGGCCTCGGCAACAAATGGAACCCCCATCACTCCTGGCAAAACCTAAAGGCCAATTTGTTTTTCCGCCACAAATGGTTTTAGCTAGAATTGCCTTGGAAGCTCTCAAGTGTTCCAAACTATCAAAGACCCCTTCCTTCTGAACTCACAAGGATGAAAACCGTTCATGGCCTTCCCCATCAAAGCCATGGCTGCAATGCTTGGAAACTGCTTCTCTTGGAGTTCATCCGATGTTGCCTTTGAGCTCTGTGGTTCACATAGCAACACAGCATCAGGCTTCTTGTTTGGAGGTGCAGCTCTGTGACGACACCATCGACGAATCCAAGTACGCGAAAGAGAGATTTCTTGACTTTTCCTCCCTGAACCACTGGAACTGGACTCGCCACTCTTTAATAGCACTGGATTTTGATCCAGAGCCAATTTTGGTCTCGCATGGCTTCTACCTACTGTGGGCTCTGAACTCGGTTTGCTGCAATTCATGATTTTGCTGATCTTGTTAATCTTTACACGGGATGAAACTTCTCCCATTTTAGAGATTTTAGTACCGGAAGCAAAAGGATGTGCGGTGCTCAATTTGAGACGTTTAAGCCATCTGCTGGTTGGATCTGGCCCCAGAGGACCATCTGGACAAGCAGTAGCATTGGAATTTGAAGGCTGCTCAGCATGGAAAAGGAGATGCTCTGCATCTAGGCTCTGGGTTCTAGAGGTGCTTGTCCCTCCATCATCTATTGAATTTGCTGCAGCTGGAAGTGCAGGAAGTCTTTCATTCATATCAGGTGATTCCCCGTTGACCATTTCATTCCCAGCTTCTCCTGTACCATTCCCAGTTTCTGATAATGATGGTTTATGAACCCCCTTGATGTTCTGAAAATTAACAAACAGTTATTTCTAGTTTTCAATGCTCAATACAGAGATCTTTCTATAGAAAGAGGTAATTTTGGCATGCTATGCTCACTAGGATGTTAAGACCAAACTAAACCATGGTCTTTGGGAAAACACTCATTGTATGGAATATCAAGAATATATTGCTCATTAAAACTTTAGTCCACCCAAAGAAGTATTCATCCAAAAGGTACCATTATCTTAAAGCTACATCTGTTCCGATTAAAAGTTTCGCTTTTAGCACACTAAAACAGAATACGGAAAGAATTACCTGATCTAATGGACATAAAGCCACTCCTGCAACAAAAGTAACCTTATTAAATATGAATATGAATACTAAAAGAGCAAGTAAATATAAATTTAACTGAGTTTATAGATATTTCTAAGAGTAACTTTCTAATTAGTCTAATGTGAGATTTTACAATACATAATTCCATTAGCTTCATGATTACAGAGGTGATATAAATACATACCTGAAAGAAGGTTCTTCTGGAAAACATCCAATTCCATCGCATCAGTTTCAACTGATGATTCATTCTTTAAACAAACAGTAGAAGTTCTGATGTCCCGAACATTTTCTTTTCTTTCACTATCTGTGGAGCTCTCCAGAGGTTGCAGTTTCACTCCTTGCTGACCATGGAAACTGAAACTGGGAGATAAGCTCAGGAACTGATTGAACATATTTCCCTTCAATTTGGGGGAGACTGTTGCATCTCTGAACTCTTGTCCTCCTTCAGTTAAGTTAACACCAGTCTTCTTTGTAATGAAAAATTGGTGAGTTGTTTGAGAAATCTTGGAGGGACCTGTGGGTAATTCTTCCACAGAATCAATAGTGGTACATATTCTCATAGTCTTGACATCATGAACAGAACGAGGTATTCTTGGCAGCAAGAGATGTTCATCGTATGCTTTTCCTGATTTCTCAGCCTCAGAACCGCCCAAGCTTGGAAGCAATCTAAGACTAGAATCATTTTCCACTTTCTGACTCTGCTTATTCTGACTACTGTTTCTTGACTGATCATGAAGTAATAGAGGTGCAACATTCTGCCTGGACAGTGAATTCCCCACTCTTCTGGACTCGAAAAGGATATCAGCTTTCTTCTCATGGACCCAAAAGTTAGAATAGCTGCAAAGTTTAGCATCTGCGAGATGCTCTTTGGATGCTACAACAGGGCTTGGTTGATCAATGTTTTCATGTTGATATGCGAAGGACTGTGTTGGAGCCACAGCACCATTCACTACATATGGTACAATTTTAGAACATGACCCAACATCATCCCGAAAAGATGATGAAACAGCTAAGGTGTTGTCTTCAAGAAATTCATGAGGCTTGATCAGCTGCTGAGGAACTCGTGATATGCCCTCTGGATAAGCCCACTCACTTCTACCCAACCCAATAGAATTATGGCCATCATTGAGATCAATTTGATACTTCACTGCCTCCCCACCAGATGAAGTACCTGCATTATTCTTTGAAGACATGGCGTTCTCCCTATTCCCTAAATTGCTGAACAGTGGAAGAGGCTGTCCATCTAAAATTTCTTTCCCCGACTTTATTGAAACCATTCTCAGACACTTCTTCAAGGTGTCATCTGTTCTGTCTTCAGAAACGTCTCTAAATCCTAGAGAATAGTTTGAAATATTCGCTGCAATTTCAGTCCCAGAAAACAAAGGATGCTTCTTAAAATCTTCGTGATCATCTTTTTTCGTTCCAGGAGAGTGCAGTGAATGACTGCGAACCTCAGTGGATGGTTTATGTCTTGCATGTTTCCAGTGATCCATCCAAGAAGATTGGTAATGATTCATAGATTTCCTAGCTGTTCCATCACTATCAGAATCTGATTTTGCAACACGATCAGACATGATATGATCAAATTCTATTTTAATTTCAGAAGTCTCAGAGGCTCATTGCACCTTACCTGAATAAAAATTCAGCAAACACCATCAAACATAATATCCATTAGGTTTCAAAACAAAATTCAAAGAATTTAAAAAAAAATTCAAAATCTAATGCTCATAAAGGCCAGTAAATGGAGCTTAGTGGAATTTAAGGATCAACAAAATATATGCGTAACTAATTATCCAATTTCAACCCATAAAGCAGGGAATCTCAGACGTGTAAATTAGAAACCTTAAGGTTGAAGCAGCGAAAGAGTTCTTAGATTGCACTAGTTAAACCCTTATGATCAATCCAAGCTCCCAAAGTTACAACGTTTGGTCCCTCCTGCGAATTTTAAACTGGATAGCACGATCCCACATATACTATAAAAGCAATATATTTTACAAAATCAAGCGATCCGTAGTTAAATTTCCAAAAAAGTTGATTTTAGCATATTCTTGTTGGATTATTATTAATTTTCTTGTTTAGGACCTATATATTTTTTCTACATTGGTATTGAAAGTTGTTCTCAATATTTAATTATTATTTTGTTTTGTATAAAAAAACATATATTATTTTTGTTAAAAATTAATTTAATTACCAATAAATAAATATTTAATTAACTATTAGAAAAGACGTTTCACATTGTAACGTAACGTATTTATAAAAAATAAGGATAAACTACAAAAATAATCACTTTTGTTTGTCTCAGATTACATTTTAGTCATTTATGTTTGAAATGTTACGTTTTAGTCACTTATGTTAGTATTTTGTTACGAAATGATCACTGTACCGTTAAGTTCCGTTATCTCCTTAACGGTAATCCTATGTGGCAGTCTAACTAGATTTTAAGTGTCAACTTGGATTTCCAAATGGAATGAGAATAAACCTTTAATTAAATAAATTTAATTAATTAAAATTTTTAAACCTTAAACCTTAACTAAAAAACCCTAGGTCCATTTCCACACACCTCTCTTCTTCTTCTTCATCTTCTTCTTCTTCCCTTTTGATTCCAATATATTTGGTTATAAATCTGTCTCAAAACTTGAATCTTTAAAACCAATTAACCCAAAAATTCAAAGATTCAATATCTTTAAATCCAATATCATCTTCCCGTTAAGTTTTTTTGGGTTAATGAGTTTCAAAGATTTAAGTTTTGAGATAGATTTGTAATTAAAAATGTTGGAATCAAAAGGGAAAAAGATGAAAATGAAGAAGACAGGTGTGTGAAAATAGGTTTAGAGTTTTTTCAACTAAGATTTAAGTTTAAAAATTTTAATTAATTAAATTTATTTAATTAAAAATCTATTCTCATCACATTTAGAAATTCAAGTTGACACTTAAAATCTAATTAGACTGCCATGTAGGATTACCGTTAGGAAGATAACGGAATTTAACGGTAGAGTGGTCATTTTGTAACAAAATAATAACATAAGTGACTAAAACGTAACATTTCAAACATAAATGACTAAAATGTAATCTAAGGCAAACAAAATGACTATTTTTGAAGTTTACCCAAAAAATAAAGAAGTACGTTTGAATTGTGGAGTTCATTCCATGAACCAAATCTATACTTTTCAAATAAAGAAGAAAAAGAATAGCACAAAAAAGACTACTTACTAATCCTTTCCCTTATTTTATACTTCATCGCTACAAATAAAACGGATTGTACTGTTCCGTAAGCAAAATTAGAGAATCATAATTCATAAACTACTCAAGCAGAGTAGGTGGTAAAAAATTGGAAGAAGTCGAAACGAGTAAACAAGCTCCATGCACCAACTAATCAACAACCGAAGAAGCTGAAAAATTCAACAAGATGCTAAAAGAAAGCAGTAATAAAGCGAGCAAGCAATAAAGAGTAAAAAAAACTAACTTAAAACCGCGTAAGAACTCACCTCAAAAGGCTGAGAAAGAGGTATCAAGAGTTCATGAAGAAAAGAAAGAAAGAAGATGAGCACAGATCCATGGAGGATTTGAGATCACAAATTAAGGGAAAATGTACAGTTAAATTGGGGAATTTTGAGAATTTGTGGACGGTGGAAGAGATAGAAAAAGAGAGAGGGGGGGAATGAAGGACGGGATGTAACTGGTGAAAGAAAGAAAGAAAGGAAAGGAAAAAGAAAGCATCTTAGGAAGCCGAGAGCCACATTTTGACATGTCTTTAGCGAGTCGAGCCGATGAAATTTGGGAGCTGAATTAAACCAGGGTCCCACACCCCTGCACTTTTCTATTATCATTCTAACCTTTTACTGGTCTTGAATTTAATTTTAAAATAAATTAACCGTAATTAACATTCAAATTCTAATACAAAGTTTATTAATTTTCTCGGTTTTGAAATTTATCAAATTTAACAAAATGAAATAATTTTTTTTTTCATTTTTATTGGCTGTTAGGAAATTTGGAG
This sequence comes from Gossypioides kirkii, assembly GCA_005610355.1. Taxonomy (NCBI): domain Eukaryota; kingdom Viridiplantae; phylum Streptophyta; class Magnoliopsida; order Malvales; family Malvaceae; genus Gossypioides; species Gossypioides kirkii. Next base: position 13,138,651 of record CP032254.1, on the reverse strand, counting down.
TGAAGGTAATAATGCAGCCATCTGAGTTGCACCAACTTATGATATCTTTGTTAACATATAGTCCAAAACCTTTTTACATGTTGGCTCCAAAATATCTTCATTTGTTAAGAATAATAAAAAATCCCCAAAGGGTTATATATTAAACAAATAAATCATCATTAAAATAAAACATTCAAATTAGTTTAAAATAATTTTGATTCCATTAATCTACATCAATTTTATTCCAATTTAAAATATATAATCAATTTGATTATTTATTTTTATTCAATTAACTAATCAAATCGGTGATCAATCATGACAAACACAATCAACCTAATTAGCAATCCTACTAATAAATTGTTATTTTAAAAAAATCCTACCAATAAATAATCTTATAATTTAACGCCCAATATTTACTTTACTGATAGTATTAGTGGCTTAATTCTAATTAATAAACTCATCTCAATAAGATTGATTTAAGTTAGATCACGCATTCACACCATAAAAATCATATATTACCACATACACAATTATAAAGTTCGTCACAAGTATTAGAATGAATTAAATAATTACAAATTTAATTATTTTAATTGAGAAAATAATTATTTTAAGTTATCAAATAACGGTCGAATATTTAACAAACCTAAACAATTGTAATTCAAACTGGAGATGTGAAGATTAAGAAAAAATGAGATCTAACTTCAAAAGTCCTTTAACTAGGGAGTTTAGCACGCCATCAAGTTGAACAACACAATAAACAAATAGATAGCAATAAAGTCAGTAAATAGCCAAAAGTCCCTATCTTCCACTCAAAAGATCTTGTATATATTGCCTAAATAACTTAAATTAGGTTACAAGAGCTTGCTTGAAGTTGTAGATCTCATAAAGGACCAAAATAACCCTAAAACTCGGACAAGCATGGACCTTTTTCACAAAGGAAGCAACGCTGGCGCTAGGGCGCTGGTTTGGGTGCGGGGGTGTGCGAAGCTCGGCGCTAGGGCGTTGGTCATGGCACAGGGACTCCAACGAAAGGGCATGTGATCACACACTAGGGTGCTGGTAGAACATGGAAACTATGGCCAATCATTTTTAGTTTGATATTTTTAACTATTTGATTTGTTGGAATAACTGAATAGATGATGAAATCAAAATAAGCATGTCACGCATATATGATAATATGTTATATATACATGGTGGAGAATGCCACTCAATTATATCAAGAGAAGGTTCTTCAGCAAAACCCATAATTTTCATTGATGATGTGACAGTTCAAATCCAACTCGAAAATTTATTAAATTTGAAGCGTCATAATAGTTGTCAAACTAATTTGTTCGATCAATCATTCAATTATACACATTAAAAACAAAAAAAAAACTAAATATAGAAATAATAAATCATTTAACAAAATTACACTTATAAAAAAAATTAAAAATAAAATATTAAACAAGACTCAAATCAAATAATCAAATTGACCAAATACCGAAATTCTAGGTACATGCCAAACCTGCCTAAAGTAATGTCTTTACAAAAGCAAAGATTTGCAGAAACTCTTTGACGATTTTGCTCAATCACTAATTATTTATAACCTGCTCGCCAAACACTCAGCTTTTCACAACTTAGTGGTGATCTTAAAATTCTAATTTTACTACATAATAAAGTTAAAAATAAAAAAAATATAAAATATCATATTTAAACAATTCAAGCTTAGTAAAACATTTTTCATATAACATTATTAACAATTTGGCAAGTCATTTTGAATAAAGTAAGCAGAATCTGTAAAACATTTCAATAGCAATATAAAAATATTAATTGAATGATTTTCACAATATGTCAATATAATTCATAATTTTTAATACAAATAACAATTTATCAATTTCAATAATTCATACACACGAGTTTTCAACCGAGAATCAAACAATCAATGAAGAAGGTGTAAAGTACTTCTTATAATAACTGAGATACTCTGATGTGTAGTATACGCGCCTTAATCAATAACCAACCGAATATCAATACGTAAAATACAACAATATCAATATTTCTGGATGCACAAGATGATTCACATAATACAATAAACAATATAGAGATCCCTATACTCTACAACATATTTGACGCTTAACAGCAAGCAATCCTCGACGACCTTTGCTTTCCACAATTCACCCCAGACTTTCGCTTTAATATAGAAAAATATATGAATTCATTAAAAATGAAATGGTGGGAGAAAGAACTTAATCGGTTCAAAGGCAGCAAGGAATAAGGACAACTTGAGCATCAAAATAGCAGCAAAGCCAACTAAAAGGCAGGAGGTTGACTTGGTTGAACTGGGCAGCAAATTACCAACAAATGTAATAGCAGTCGGTGTAGCAGCAATTGGCAGTAGCCAATCGGAGAAGCAGGCTACTGAAACAAAATGAATATTGGTTTGTGAATATGAAATTGTTTTATTTGGTTTCCCAAATGAAGATAGTTTTTACATGCCATTAAATTTATTTTCCAAAAAGAAACGTTAGATTTCCTAAGTTTTAAATGTAATAAATAACTTTCCATATCATAATAATAATCAAACGGATCTTATAGGGGGCTCGGCTGGATGAAGAGGTGAGCCGAAGCTATGCTGAAACGGAGATAATCATAATTAATGATGAAAGAGGGTTACAATACATTATTAAAAAGAAAAAAAAAAAAGGACAGCAGAAGATGCCACGCAACATATCCCATCACCAGGCAAATAAAGATATGGCTATCCTTCGTCCACGTCATCCTACGACACATCCAACCACTCTGTTTCTTAAAAACTGCTAAGTGCATGACAGAATTAAGTCATTCCCTACCTTCTTCTTACATCCCTATCTATAAACTAAACCTAAAATCAAAATCTTCAATTTAATATATGTATGTATAAAGCCCAAAACTTTGTTTAGATGTGTGGACTTTGGTTTAGGCTATGTTGGGACCGTCATGTCAATTTACAAAACTAAAGGATTAAAAAGAAACGTCCAAAACGTAATAATAAAAAAATAAGTTGAACCGTTTTTTATGGTTAAATGTTTGAATTAAGGTCTAATTTTTTAGAATTTGCTTATATAATGATTAAAATTTTCAAAATGTTAATATAAATGCCTAATTTTTATAAAAATGTTCAAATAAAGATTTTTTATTTTTACGTCAATTTGAGTTAGGTGAATTCTAACATATTTAAAATAAAATGCATAAAAATTGAATAAGATATTACTTTAAAATAAAAGAAAATAATAAAAACACAATTTGAGATCTAATATGCGACATTTGAGAAACCCTCATTTGAGCACTTTAAAAAAAAGGTTTGATTTATATTTGAGTAATTTCAAAAAGTTTTAACCCTTATTTGAGCAATGTAAAAAATTTGACTTTCGTTAGAGCGCTTTTTTAAAAGTTAAGTCCTTATATGAGCATTTTGAAAAATTTGACCTTTAGGTGAGCAACCCCTAAAAGGTTGAGTTCCAATTTAGGCATTTAGTCGTTTTTTATTGGTTTGAAGCACTTTTAAATAAATGCATAATTTATTTATTAAGAAGCGCTTAAAAAATGGTTAACCATTAGGTGTGTGGTGGTAGTTGCTCACCTCATCCTTTAACCATGTGATCAAGGGTTTGATTTCCGCTCATGGGAATGAAACATATTTCATGGCAGCTATTTGCTTTTTTTAATCACTACTGTTAGCAGTGGATATCTTGATTATAAAAAAATCAAATTTATTTATTTATCTAACCTTATCTCTAAACTAGTATCCCAATCGATTCCTTATCCAACTGGTCCAATTGACCGATCTAGATCTAAAAATAGTAGTTTTGATTGATGAAAAAACGTTCTCAATCTCTTTAGGTTGAGCAAGCAAATGGTGAAGTTAGGAAACAAAATTAGTTAATAGCATCTCGACCTCAAAAGGACGAATTTTTAGCATTGCTAGCATTGCCAGACATTATAAAGAAAGAAGAAAGAAAAAGTAGAAAAAAAATAAAGATAAAGAAATAATGTAAAAGATAAAAAATTAAAAAAAATATGTTTAAAGTTAATATGGTATGACAATCTATTATTCGCTTGAATTTTTTAACGGATATAATGGCTATAATTTTTAAAGGATATAACATTTTGGTATAAAATGAGTAACGAAAGAATGATTTAGATACTATCTATGATCAAAAACAAAGTTTAGGTACCAACTTGAGAAAAAAAAATGTATAGTTAGGGTTTAATTTATGGGTTAAGTCTTTTTCAAAATAAATTTAACAATTTGACTAACAGTTGGAGAAATGAAGGTACCAACTTGAAAAAAAATATAATTTAAGTACCACTTATGACAAAAAAAAAATTTAAGTATCAAAATGAGAGAAAATAGTATAGTTTAAATATCAATTTGTGGGTTAAATATATTTAAAATAAAAGCTATCCCCAAATCAATATAATACTTAATTAAGAATTTTGGAAATGTTTATAAACAACAAAGCAATGGATTAATAAAACATTAGAAGGTATTAAAAAAACATAAAACATAACATTAGAAGGTAAATTTTGTCATATTTTGGGTTAGTTAAGTTATTATGATACTTTTTATGAAAAGTTATCATTATTTGTCACGTATTTAAATTTTAAAGTATTGTAAGTTAATATAAATTTTACATGTTAATAATTTATTTTATATAAATTTTAACACATTTTTATATTTATGCTATATTTTTGTGATATTATGTAATTTAATTATTTTCACATTCTCTTCATGTTTATTTTTTTTATGTTAAGTACTACAAATTTATATATAATTTTTTCTAGCATTAATAATTCATCTTGTGTCAAGTTTCATACATTTGTTTATGAGTGTTTTCTAGTAAGTTTGTTAGTTTGAATTTTCAATTAGCTAGATTTAGACTACCAATGCTTCCATTGATAGGGATGCGTGCAGAGCAGGATCGTTAGTTTGTTTAAATCGTGAATTTGGTCTAAGGCTATGGCGAACGAAGAACTTAGAGTTTGATACAATCTGAACGCAAACAATTCCAAATCAGAGCTAAGAATTCAAGGCAACAATTAAAATAGAAAAAAAAAACAATTAAAATACATGTTCTACGATACATCAAAGGTGCCCCTAAACAGGGTCTATTATATGAAGATCATGGAAGTACACAAATTGTTGGTTATTCAAATGTTGTTTGGAAAAGATTTCCTTCAAATAAACGGTCCAATTTAAGATATTATGTTCTCTTTGGAGGTAATCTAATATCGTGGATGAACAAGAAATAAGATGTTATGACGAGATCAAGTGCAAAAGTTGAATATCGAGCAATGACTCTAATTACTTGTGAGTTAATCTGGTTAAAACAATTACTTCAAGAATTGAAACAAAAAATTAGTAGCCATTGAAGTTAATATGTGATTACCCATCAACACTACATATTGCTTCAAATGTAGTGTTTTGTGAGAGAACAAATCACATACAGGTTGATTGCCATTTTGTGAGGCAAAAGATTGAGTCTAGATGTATTGCTACCTACTTTGTTAATTCAAATCATCAACAGATGTTTTAACTGAAACTCTTAAAGAAACCTCATATCGAATATATGTTTGTTTTTTTTAAATTCATTTGGGAAATACTTAACTCATACATACAAGTTGTATAAGAATAAAATAAAATTTATCTCTTTATGAAATTATATATATATATAATAATTAATATAAATATACTATTAATTCATTAATAAACAAATTATTTTAAATAATTAAGATTATGTTTGATAAATTGAAAAAATTAAGTGCTAAAAAAATGTTGAAAAATAAGTACTGAAAAATTAAGTGTTGAATTTAAATTATAAAATTTATTTGGTGTATTACTTAAAATTAAATACTAATTATAATTAGATTGTTTGATAAAGGATAATATAATCTTAAATGAAATAGAATAAAATAAAAAAGTAATTGAATTTATTCTTTATTAAGTAATAAGTAGGTCTCTCTATCTACTTATCAATTCTCATTCTTTTTTGTGGAAAAAAAATCTATCTAGTAAATTTAATTATGAATTATCAAACACGTTTAAAAAATTAAGTTGTTGAAAATATTAATTTTCGGTTGATTGAATTTTTTTAACAGTTATCAAACATGACCTCAATTTTCCCTTTATCACTTTTAGAATTGCACTATTGGCAAAGGCTTTGGACCTTGAAGGCTCGGGTTCAAGTCCCACCGTCTTCTTTGTGTGAGATTTGTCCAGTTTCTTTTTGGATTTTTTCGACTTTATCTGATTCTTCGTCTGTTGTGTATTGTATTAATTGATTTTACATATTGTTATAGTTGATCAATCATGTATTTATATGTGTACTTGCAATTTCTACCATGTCTTGTACTTGTAATTGTACTTTTTTGTATCGATGAAACTTTCAACAAAAAATGCAAATTAAAACCATATAATTATATTCTATAAAAAATAGTTTCGAATGTCACATGCGTTGCACATGATTTTAGTTTAATTTTTCAAATAATGTATTTTTAACTACTATAATTAGTGTAAAATAATATTCGTTATTCACATGATTCAACATAATTAAAATATATGAACTTATTTAACAATTTAAATATTATAATAATTTAAATATAAGAGTTGGAGAGCTTTCCCCCCTCCAACTCTTTAGTCTTAAGAATGTTGGTTTTAAGAATGAGTGATTGCCCTTCTCCGACCCTTACTGCCCAACCTGAGAGCGGACAGCTAATGCATTCCACTTATTGAACAGGGTTCTATGGTCGATCCGCAACCCATGGATACCGAAGGCGTCCTTGGGGTGATCCAACACCTTAAAATAATATTCGTCCGTGTGTTTCGAATTTCTAGGAGAATTGGAAGTCGTGTCCAACACCTTAGGGCACTATGTTCTTGGACTTTCGAAACTGAAGGATATTTTGAAAGACTTTAAAGAGGATATTCGATTGTGTGAATTATACGAAAATCACACCCAGCACATTAGGGCATGGTTTTTTTGAAGTTTTCACACGAAAGGATATTACCTCGTTTTGTTTTAAAATTATTTGTATACATATATTTTTTTTTGAGAACTCGAAATTTCGTATTGAGTTTAAAATACAATCCTCGGGCACATGACTTAAAAAATATTTGAAGAAAATGCCCGTTTGATTCGACTTTCGCGGAGAATTGAAGTCGTGACCAACACGTTAGGGCACGACGTTCTCGGAATCTCGAAATTAAAAGGCATTTGAAAAATTTGAAAGAGGATATTCGATTCGTGTAAATTATACGAAAAAAATCACACCAAGCACATTAGGGCATGGTTTTTCGAAGTTTCCACACGAAAAAGACAATGCCTCGATTTTAAAGGTTTATTTGTATGTAAAAGAAGTTTTGAAAATGAACATGCAAATTAAATATAAACAGACAATTAATAATGAAGATAAATAACGCGAAACAGAGTAAATAAGCAGATAAATAAATGCGCAAAAATAAAAAATAATAGAGTATAAAATACGAAAGAATAATGATTAAAACCTAAGTATGAACATTGAAGAGAAAGAAAAAAACAAACGGAGTCAAAAAAATGCAATTTTTGGATGCCCGAGGGCAAAATAGTAATTTTTGGATACTTAGGGGCAAAATGGTAATTCTGGAAATTCGAGGGTAAAATGGTAATTTTTTTGGAAAACTCGAGCTCAAAAATGTAATTTTTGGACATCTAGGGGTAAAATGGTAATTTTGGATGTTTAGGTGTAAAATGGTCATTTTTGGAAAATTTAGGGTTAAAAATGTGGTTTTTGGAAGTTTAGGGGTAAAATGTAATTTTTGATAAGTTTAGGGTCAAAATGCAATTTTAGAAAGTTTAGAGGTCAAAATGTAACTTTTGGAAAGTTCGAGGGGTCAAAATGTAATTTTTAAAAAGCTTGAGGGTCAAAATATGATTTTTGAAAAGTTCAGAGACCTTTTGGGCAATAAAACCAAAAAGATGGGACACGTGGTAGCTTTCCAGGCATTTTGGGGTCAAAGGACCAATTTGCAAAGATTTTAAAATCACTGGGCCAATTTAAAATAAAACAAAACTTGATTTAAGGACAAAATTAAAATAGATCAAAAATAAAAAGGACCAAATGTAGAAATAAACCAAAAATGGGACACGTGGTAGCTTTCTGAACTTCCAGAGAGTTGAAGGACTTAATTGAAAATGAAATGAAATTAATGGATAAATTTAAAATTAATTAAAAGATATAAAAAGGACGAAATTGCAAAATCAGAAAAAGCGAAAGGACCAAATGAGAAAATAACCTAATTTTAAAACACACGCGGATCCAGGGTCCAGTGAGTCGGATCAGGTCAGGTCATGGATCATTTAAGTGAAACGACGCCGTTTTTGCTCTAAATACCCATATCGAAAACGCTGTCGTTTTGATAAGGATATTTAAACCCAAATGTCTTTACAAAAATTTCATTTTTCTTCTCATTTTTTAAAAAAAACTTTCTTTCTTCAAACAAAAATGCTCTCTCCCTCTCTCAAGCCCCTACATGGTCGGCCAAGCTACGGTCACCGTCCAGTCGTCGCTCCGTCGTCGCACAGCCACCACGCGTCACCACCCACGGCAGCTTCAAGGTAAAAGTTTCATTTTTGTATTTTTTCTCTTATAAAACGTCTTAAATCGGGTTTTAAAACCCCTAATCCAAACCAAAACACAACGAAAATTTACTCTTTTTCTTTTCTAAAAAAGTTTAAAGTTTCTCAAATCTTGATCTTCATAAAAAAAATCCTTCAAAACTTAGATCTGTTTGTTTCTTTTTGTTTATTTTTCATATTTTGATTTTTTTTATACTTGTTACTAATGTATGTTTTTAATCTGTCATGCTCAAAGCTGTGATGACGGTAATATTCGAGGCTGCAACAGCGGTGACATCTCAGAGAAGCTCCGTTCTCGACTCCAACAGTGGCCGATCGGGTAAGGTGCGACTTTTCAAATTTCTTTTTTTTATTAAATATTTTTATTTATTTAAAATAAAATCTTAAAAATAAATAGTAATAAATGATAATAATTACATATTAAGTATATTAGCTTACATTGAAACGTTTTGAATAGTCCCCTTTTTTAAAACATAAATGAGCATTCAATGACATATATTAGGAATTAATACGCATTTAAGAATATACCTGAGTACCTGAATGTTTGGTATCTGCTTTAACTTCTCTATATTTTGAGAATTGATTGTCTGTCTTCTTATTTGATTTTAAAGTGCTATCTGTTTGTATTTATTTTTTTCAGAGAACTTGTAAACTTACAACAGATTTTTATTCGACTTTTATAGCCCTATTACAATCATTTTATTTTGTTCTTTGCCATTTAAAACCTATCTTTTCTTTCTTTTGCAATGCAAGTTCGGCTTGCAATGGTGCAACTTGCTGGTGACGGTGGTTGAAGATGGTGATGAGGCTGCTAACGTGGCAGCACGTAAGTGGGTGGGGCGAGTGGCAGCTGGTCCAAGTTGTAGCTGATTAGGTTTTCTGTTTTAGGTTTAGTTTGGGTTGTATTTGGGCTTGGGGTATGGTTTTTTAGTAATTGGGCTTGGATTTTGGACTTGTATTTCGGGCCCTTTTGGGTCAAAAGTTAAAAAACTTGGGTTGTATTTGGACTTTTATATTTGGGCTTGTAATTTTAAACTTTTATTAATTTAAATTTAGAATAATTTTAAATTTAAAAATAAATTTAAACTTAAATTAAATTTAAATTTAAAACAAATTTAAATTTAAAATAAATTTAATCTTAAAATAAATTTTTAAAAAAGTGGGTTTATTTTAGGCCCAGTCAAAATTGGGCTCCAACAAATTGCTTTAGCATGTATAGATTAAAATTTGCTAATTAAAACAAATGCAATATGATTATTATTTTTTGGTTAATGGAAACATAATACTTTAGCAACATTTTTTATTATGATAAATATAAAGTAATGTAATATAATTTTTTATTTATTATATAAATTAATTTAATGAAATCTTTAATAGGATCATAAATCTTACTTAAATATAAAGCAACATTTTTTTTGTATTTATTATTAATTTTTTTATTTAATAAAAATACTTAAAATGAAAAAGTCGAATAATATTATGAATAATAAAGACTATATTCTTCAGTTCAAAAATTCCTTCAAGCTCGTGCTCTCATATATATATATATATATATATATTATAGATAATATACATTGAAAATAGGTTAAATTTTAATATTAGTCATTGTACTTTACAAAAGTATTAAGGAAAAATCTGTTAGTAGGTGGTTAGTATCAGTTAAGTCAGTTGGTCATTTTCTGTATAAATAAGAGTCTTGGGCTCTTGTATGTTTAAAAGTATTGTTTTACTCAGTTAAATATGAGTAAAGGTATCTGAGCTGGTTAGTTCTTGGTGATGTGATTGGTTCTTTTGGAAATCAAGAAGTATGAATCCTGAAGTGGAGATGATGTCTAGGAATGGTCGTTCATCCTCAGATGTTGAAGTGCGAGAAAGATCAAATGTGTCAGCAGGTGGTGGAGGAAGTCATCGTGTTCAGTATCTACCAAAACATGATACTGTTAAACTTAGTGACAATAATTTTCTATTATGGAAGCTTCAGATTATGCTGATACTTGAAGGCTATGGGTTGCAGAGGTATGTGTTAGGTCCTCAATTTGATGTTCCTCAATTTGTGACTGGTGAAGATGGTGCTTGTACAAATAATCCAGAGTTCTTGTTTCATAAACAACAAGATAAACTCTTGGCTTCATGGTTGTTGTGTACCATTAGTGATGGTGTTCTTGTTCATTTGACAAAGGTCACTACGAGCATGGATATTTGGTCAGCAGTTGAAAGGAGGTTTACTACTAAATCCAATATTAAAATGTTTAGTTTAAAGCATATGTTGTATTCTCAAAAGAAGGGTCAAATGTCCATTAAAGATTATATGTTCAAAGTGAAGCAGATATGTGATGCTTTGATTGCTGCTGGTACTGATGTTTCTGATCAAGAACAGGTGGGAATTTTTCTTTCTGGTTTACCTGTTGAATATGATTCAGTTAGAGCAGTTGCTTCTGCTATAAATGTCTCTCTTGAGTTTCTTGCTGAGTTGTTGCTTGATTGTGAGTCTAGACAAACTGAATTTGTGAGTAATATTCCTATGCAAGCAAATGTGGTTCAGAAAAGGGAAAGTGAGACTGGACAGCTTAAAGAAATGGCTTCTGGTTTTAATAGAGGTGGTTTTCGAGGAGCAAGAGGTTATTTTAGGGGTCGTGCTTCAAGAGGACGGTTTACTAATAACAGACCTCAATGTCAAATATGTGGTCGCATTGGTCATGTTGTACAAAAATGTTTTTATCGTTTTGATGAGAATTTTTTAGGAGAAATAAGTTCTACCTCAGGGTACAACATGCTGCTAATTGTCATCAGTTTACTGGTGATAGGCATATTTCACCATCTTGGAAGGGATGTGCTTCTCCTCAACCTCAATCTCAGTTTGTTCAATGTTGTGCTCAACCTCAAGGGCAATCTTTTCTTCCTAGGCAGTCAGAATGCAATGTTACTGTAGCAGGGCTTGGTGCTAGTAGTGGTCAAGTGTGGTATCCAGATTTTGGTGCCACTCATCATGTTACTAATGATGTTTCTAATCTGACTGATGCTGCCTTATATACAGGTATGGGTAAGTTGGTTATGGGAAATGGTGCTAGTCTACTTGTTGATCACATAGGCTCTTCAGCTCTTGTCTAAGGAAAAAGAATTCTTCATCTTAAGCATGTTCTTCATGTTTCTAATGTTTGTAAAAATCTCTTGTCAGTTGCTCAGTTTGCCAAAGATAACAGTGTTTTCTTTGAGTTTCATCCTTTTTATTGTTTTGTGAAAGATATTCAGACCAAGGAGGTTTTACTAATGGGGCACTTCATGAGGGTTTGTATAGATTTGTTGCTGCAGCTGTTGAGCCTGGTGGAAGGAATATCAATTTTCAAAATAATCATTTTCTGAATAATGCTGAGTTTGGTTCTTCTGGTATTGTTGATTTGTGGCATAGGAGGCTTGGTCATCCTAGTCCTAGGGTCCTTCAGAATGTTCTTCAAAATTGTAAATTTTTGACTCAACAAAGCAAGGTGTCTGTAGCGTGTAAAGCTTGTCAGCTTGGCAAGTCACATAAGCTGCCATTTTCAAATTCTCAGACTGTGTATTCTTTTCCTTTTGAGTTAGTTGTATCTGATGTTTGGGGACCAGTTATTGTCTCTTCTGAAGGTTGTTTGTACTATGTCTCATTTGTAGATGTGTTTGGTAGGTTTACTTGGACGTATCTGGTTAAAAATAAATCTGAAGTGGTTTCAAAGATCATAGAATTTTAGAAGCTGGTTGAAGTGCAGTTTAACTCTAAAATTAAAGCTTTTTAAAGTGACTGGGGAGGAGAGTACAGGCCTTTATTATCTATTCTTGCTCGATCAGGTATTCAACATAGGGTGTCCTGCCCATACACCTCTGAACAGAATGTCCTTGTTGAAAGGAAGCATAGGCACATTGTTGAAACAGGTCTTACTTTGTTGGCTCAGGCATTTTTACCTATGAGGTTTTGGACACATGCATTTGTAAGTGTTATGCATCTTATTAATAGGCTTCCTACTTCTGTTCTAAAGGATAAATCACCATATGAAGTTCTTTTTCAAAAGTCTCCTAAATATTAACACTTGAGGGTTTTTGGATGTGCTTTTATCCTTATCTCAGACCTTATAATAGTCATAAATTACAGTTTCGATCTGCAGAGTGTACTTTCATTGGCTATAGCCCGTTACATACAGGCTATAAGTGTCTTGATGTTACTGGAAGAATTTTTGTCTCTAGACATGTTGTTTTTGATGAAAGTAAATTTCCTTTTGCTTCCAAGGATGCTTCATGTACTTCTCCTAATCAAACACAAGTTCATCAGTGTTCTTCTATTCCTCTCTTGTCTAAGGATTTGATAAAGCATACAGATACTCCTCAAGTATGTTCAGGTAGTGGTCATGTTAATGCTAACTTTAGTTCTCCTGAAAGTGTTGCTGACAGGTCAAATGTTCCTGTGGTACCTGATCCTTCTGAAGAGATTGCTGGTAGTTCTAGTTCTCATACTGCATCTCTTGTTACTGAGTCAGAAGATTTTGAGGAGGTTTCTTCTGTTGTTGATGTAATACCAGAACCGGTTGCTTCTATTGTTCTTACTAATGTTCATTCCATGATGACAAGGTCTAATAATGGAGTGTTCAAACCAAAGGTCTATGCTACCACCTTGATAGATCATGAGCCTTTAACAATTGCAAAAGCTTTTTTAAGTCCAGAATGGACTAAAGCTTCTAAGGAGGAGTATGATGCACTTCTAAAGAACCAGACATGAGAGTTGGTACCTTTGCCTCCAAACAGAAGGGCAGTAGGTTGCAAGTGGGTGTTTAAGCTTAAAAGGCATGTTGATGGGTTAATAGCTTGGTATAAAGGAAGGCTTATTGTCAAAGGGTATTTGCAGGAGGTTGGGATTGATTTTCAGGAGACTTTCAGCCCTGTTGTTAAACCAACAACCATCAAAGTTGTGTTAACTTTAGCTCTGACATATGGATGGCAGATTCGACAGGTAAATATCAACAATGCTTTTTTAAATGGTGACTTGGCAGAAGAAATCTATATGCATCAACCTCCAGGTTTTGAGGTTTTTGGGGATGGCAATGCTCCAGTTGTATGCAGGCTAAAGAAAGCTTTATATGATCTAAAACAAGCTCCTCGAGCTTGGTTCCACAAGCTGAAGGAGTTTCTGGTTTCTGTAGGTTTTGTTTTATCAAAATCAGATGCTTCTCTTTTTGTTAAGGGGGTAGGTCAACAGGTTCTTTATGTTTTAGTATATGTTGATGACATTATTGTCACTGGAAGTATGAATGCTGAGATGGATGTTTTTGTTAAGGATCTCAATTTAAAGTTTTCTCTCAAAGATTTAGGGAGATTAAATTTTTTCTTGGGGATAGAAGTGACACACACAACTACTGGTTGTTTCTTAGTCAGAGGAAAAATGTGATGGATTTATTGAGGAAGTATAAGATGGATAATTCAAATAGCTCTCCTACACCTATGGTAAGCTCATGTCAGTTGTCTACTCAAGTTAGTAGTCCTGTTCCAAATGAGTCTGAATATCGGAGCATAGTTGGGGCCCTTCAATATGTGGTAATTACTCGGCCTGATGTTGGTTTTGCAGTAAACAATGTGTGCCAGTATATGCATCGTCCTTTGGATAATCATTTTAGAGCTGTTAAAAGAATATTACGATATCTACAAGGCACAATTGGTTTTAGTCTATTGTTTTTCTTTAGGGTAATCCTGTGTCTTGGGGATCAATGAAGTAGCAAGTTGTTTCCAGGTCAACAGCTGAAGCTGAGTATCGGAGTCTTGCTCATGCAACTGCTGAAATTGCCTGGTTGCAGTCCTTATTAGATGAGTTGCATGTCTCGACTTCAGGATCACCTGCTCTGTGGTGCGATAGTTCGGGAGCGATGGCAATCTCTCCTAATCCAGTGATGCATTCCAAATTCAAACATGTTAAGTTGGATTTTTATTTTGTTAGAGAAAAGGTTGCAGCTGGGAAGTTGTTTGTTGGTCATGTACCTGCGCAGGAACAGTTTGCTGATATATTGACAAAACCTCTTTCTGCTCCATTTTTTAACAAGTTTCGTGCTTTACTCAAAGTAGTTAATAAGTATGATGTTAATTCAAGCTAAGAGTCGAGAGAAGGCGTTGATAGAAGAATATTAAGGAAAAGTCTGTTAGTAGGTGGTTAGTATCAGTTAAGTCAGTTGTTGGTATTAGTTGAGGCAGTTGGTCATTTTCTGTATAAATAAGAGTCTTGGGCTCTTGTATGTTTAAGTATTGTTTTACTAAGTTAAATATGAGTAAAGATTTTTTTAATCAATTGTTTTCATTTTTTAGTATATTCGTTCAAAAAGTTATAATTTAGTCCTTGTACTTTCATTTGCTCATTTTTAGTCTCATATTTTTCAAATTTTAAAATTTCAGTCTTTAGCAAACAATAATTGTTAAATTCATTAAGTGTGGGTTTGGATGGGCAGTGTGGTGCGGTATGTTTACTTTACTTTTTGTCTCACGTTACAATATCGTTATAGTATCTAATCTAACCGCTACTGCTATGTTTACACTAACCGCAGTTAAATGCATCGTCCATCCAAACCCACCCTAAGTTCAGTTCTGTTATTTTTCAAAATTTGATGGGGCAAATAAATCATATGTCTATTACCATGTTAGCTTGCTATTTTTACATATTACTCACTAAAAATTCCAGTTAATGGATTAATGTTTGTCATTTATGTTAAGAATGAAATTGAAAAATTGAAAAAAAGATAGGCTTAAAATGATCCAATTAGAAAATACATACTAAACCTACAATTTTACACATAATAAAAGATTAATGATTAAATTTAACCAAACAAATTTAATTGTTATCTTAAAAAAAACTAATAACAAAATTTAACTTTAAAAATATATACAAAAAGATTATACATGTAAAATCAAGGGCAACAAATTTGATGTTAAAAGTAGTAAAAATCGAACCCCGCATGTTGATCTGATGATTAAGAGTATCATTGCCCTAAATGTGACATGAGCTCAAATCGCAGCAGTTACATTGTTGTTAAGACTGAGTTATCTGTGAATAAAACTTAATTGTTTTTTAAAATTATTCTTCAGGAGTTTTTCTATACTATTTGCCCAGTTTCGACTGAAAACTACATACTAAGTCAAGGGGTTGTAGTTTGTTGATTATATCATACACTCAAATTTAGATTTCTTCTCATATTGTATTAGTATTAAATTTATTTTAAAAATTAGTATTAATGCACAAGAACAAATATTATTTTGATAATATTTTTATTTTTTTATATAAAATTTAAAAAACATATTCACACGCAAAATATTATGATTTTTTATATATTTCATATCTGTTTTTCGGTTCATACTATTCGATATTTTCATCTTAAGTTCTAATAATATTGCTTCCAAGATATGAAACTGAATCCTCCCATCGAGAGCGAAATATGCCTTCCAAAATTGTTTTTCATCTTAACAAAAGTAATATTTAATTTTGATTAATTTTATTAATTTATTACATAATTATTTTTATTCACAACTTTCATGTTCCAAAATCTAATTATTTATTACCATTTTGTTTAATGCAATCTATTTTAAATAAATTAACATTAATATTTTTATCAGTTATTTATTATATACATTAAAATGAGTTTTACATAAACGTTATTTTTCTTACAAAAATACTATCGTAAGTGAATTGATGGCTTTTATAATCACTTATAAGTTAGTTGAGTAATCGATTTTAATTTTTTTTAATATTAATCGATTTTAATTTTAACCTTTGCTAAATGGCATTTGGTGATATGAATAAATTATATAAATATCAAATTATAATTATAATTATAATTATAATAAACTAAAAGTAAAAATATTTAAACTTTTAAAAAGAACTACTCGATAAAATTATTTATCCCATTTAATATAGATTTAAAAATAACTACCTGTAAAAATATTTTATTTTAAAAAAAAAAACAATGTTTTGTTTTTTAAAAATAGCATGATAAATTTTAGTATATTTAATAGTAATTTTAGAATAATTAAGCGAAAAGCGGAGAAAACAACTATTACCGTCGGTAAAAATAAATAAATGGTATATATATATATATATGTATATATAATTGGGATAAAACAAAAAACCAGAATTCATTTGGCCATTTCCAATCCATATAGACCTGCTCGTTTCTCGCTCCCGATTCTGAGGAAAAGAGAAACGATTTCTCACGAGTTCAAAGTTTAACAACGGAGAGTCCTTTCAGGTCACCCTTTTTTCTACTTTATTATCTTTTATCATTTACACCGTTTTCTTTAAGCTTTGTATTGATTTTTTTTAAGGATCTCAACTTTTTTTTTTCTGCCCTTTTAAGCATTCAATCATGTTTTTTTCATGTCAATATTTGATTGTTTATTTTATCAACGATTTTTTTTATATGTAAATCTGGGTTTTGGTAGTTGGGGATCTGGGTTTGCAATGCTTTGTTCTTTTTACAAACCTTAGGTTCTATTTTGGTTGGTGGAAAGCTGAGCGAAGGTTTTGGGATCTCACGTTCTTTTTCTATCTGGGCTTTTTGGTGTTGAGTGATTGATTATTTGCTGCGTTTGATTTATGTTTTCTTTTTCTTTTTCTCTGTTCCGAGATTCTGGCCATTTTCTCTTTTGAAATTTTATTGGTAATCAAACATAGCGTTAGGGTTTCCTTTTGCACTGAATTCAATGATTGAAAATGACTAGCTAATTTTCTTCTTATTTTGCTGCACATGGTCATACATGATGATATCTGATGATTTTTGGCTATTAATGCTCCAATTAATGGAGTACTTAATTAAGTGTCGAATTCATATGTATCTAGGAACTTAATAGATTTCTGTGCTTAAATTGATTGGATTCTGCTCATATGATATAGGATTTAAGTTGATATTGAATGGAGGGAATTGGGGCCGACAGTGCATCAGTTGCATCACCTTTGCCTCAATGGGGGCATGATGCTTGGAGGGTCTATCAGTATTATCTGGATAAGACTACTCCTCATACAGTATATAGGTGGATTGGAACTCTTGTTGTAGCAGCTATCTACTGTTTGCGGGTCTATTATGTTCAAGGATTTTACATAGTTTCATATGGCCTTGGGATCTACCTGCTGAATTTGCTAATTGGGTTTTTGTCTCCTCTGGTTGATCCTGAACTTGAAGTTACTGATGGGCCTTTGCTTCCAACAAAAGGTTCAGATGAATTCAAGCCATTTATTCGTAGGCTACCTGAGTTTAAGTTCTGGTAATTGAAAATTTATTGGCTTCTCATTTGTAGACACTTTATATATTTCAGAAACATTTAATTTGTGGAGTTTGTTTTTTTTTGTGTGTGATTTGATTTATTAAGGAAACAATCTGTTGAAGGTTTATCCATTTAGGCCAATCAAAATCATCATTTATGAAACTTGGGGAATATCAGTGCATGATTTGAGATATTATTAACTTAAAGATGTCTTACTTTGTTGTGGGCGGTACTAGCTTGTATTCAATTGAAATTAAGGTCTTAGTGTTTTTTTTGTGTGTGTGTGTGTGTGTGTTTGATTTTTTAAATATCTTTATGCAGTTAAAAGAAATTATTAAAAAGCTTTGGTATAGCTTTCTTTCCTGTCTTAACTTTTTGCAATGTAAGTGTAAATTTTCTTGGACAAACTTATTTCCAAGATTCAGACTTTTCCAATTTACCTAGCATCTCTTTAGCATACTTGCTGCTTGAGTGCAACAATTCTAGCATGACTATCTGTAAAACACCATTCCATTATGTGCTCAAGCGATAACTGGTAGAAATGATGTTCTAATTAAAGTCTCTGGTTCTGCAAATGCAGGAGAATGTGCTTGAAAGCATTTCTCTTACCTGTCAATTTCATTTAGCCGTTACCTTGTCATTGTCAATTACTCAATCTTGTGCATTCCACTATTAGAATGTAGAATCTCTTATCTATTTATTTATTTCCTAAGAATTTATGGTTTTTTTTCTATTTATAGAATAGAAATGTGATACTAGTGAGTGGTGTGGACATATATTTGGACCTTTTTTGTCTTGCTTGAGATCTGTATGGCTTTGTCTTAATGGAAGTGTTTTTAAGTATGGATAATACTCAGTTCTGTTTTATGATTTCTTCAGGTACTCCATGACCAAGGCTTTTTGCATAGCATTTTTCATGACTTTCTTTTCGGTATTTGATGTTCCTGTCTTTTGGCCTATATTGCTTTGTTATTGGATTGTTCTCTTTGTCCTTACAATGAGGCGTCAGATTGCACACATGATCAAATATAAGTATATTCCATTCAGCTTTGGGAAGCAGGTCAGGTTCAAACGAATTTATATATATTTTCTACTCTTATAATGGTGGCTATGTCAGCATGTGCCTTTTGCTTGTACTTCTAATTTCTATTTGGTCCGTGACCTTCCAATATGTCTGCTTGAAAGATAACAATCATTTTTTTCTTTATGGACAGAAATATACTGGTAAGAAAGCTTCGCCAAGTAGCAATGGCTCTGGTGTGGATTGAAGCTTTGGCTGGTTCACAGGGTAAGTAAATGACCTGGTGGAAAAATGCAAAGTTACATTCAGATGATAATTCATGATAACTGATTTTCACCTCTTCTGTTATGGATTTTGTAGTATGCAGTCACTGCAAAACAAAAGTTGTCCCTGTGAAGGAGTGCCGACACCCCATTACTGAAGCTTCATTGTTTATACTCATGGTGATGAAGAATTTGATCAAAGTTTTTGATATTATTTGTACAACATAGTATTGTTTCTCTCCGCTGCTCTTCTACCTTACTAGTAGCTAATTATTAGTGGCAGAAGATCATATTTCTTTTCAGGAGCTTTCTTTTGTACACCATGGGTATTATAATGAATGCATTTTCCACAGGCTGTTTCTGCTGCCTTTTTAAAAAAAAAATTATAGATAAAATTAACTATTATTATGATGTTTTTGAGTATTGGTTCAAGGTGTAGTTGTAATGAAATAAGAAATGAAGGCAATTGACAATTCATTCACAACCTGGCATTTATTTGCACAAAATTATTCTATTCTTATTTCAAGAGCAAACAGCAAACTAAGCTCGTTGCTCTTTACTAATACGCATATCATAGGGACCAATTTACATCAGGATTCACGGCCACTAGCAAACCTAAAATGCCATTATCCGCGTATTTTGATTCAGACAGACTGATGAAGGTACTCCTCAACTGTAGTATATTTGACATCTGAGTATAGCTCTGAAGCTTCAACTCCAAATGATGGTTCAATTTCGAAGTTTGTGTGATCTCCTTCGACAAAAACCGAGTGTGAGATTGACAGTATCACATTCAGGGGAATGGAAGCTTCTGCAACAATGTGAGACAATTAAGCTATGTTAAATCACCCAAATTCCATACCCTTAAAACCAATTAATTCATAGCATGACGACTGACCTTGAATGTTCTTCAGCAATTGTTCTTCAGAAACATAGGTCCTCTAAAGGGTCTTGCCAATCTTCTTTTCCCACAAGGATTCAACGTCTCTAAAAAAGTATGTGTTGAGAGGGGGACTAATGTAGAGTATTTTGTTTAGGGTTTTGGTGTCATGGGTCGTGATCATTGTGCACATAATGCCAGCAGATTAAATAGAGATCATTTGACCCATTTGAACTAGCCCGACTCATTGAAACATATGGAAAACATATCTACTTGAAGCTTTGATGGTTCAGTGAAATACTTCGGTAAAACTTGAGTTATTAGGGTAATTATAAATTGAGGCATTCACTCTCATTTATATTCGTTCACATGTAAACCTTCAAAGTAATAGAACACTTTTGAGAGCATTTACTCAAACACTTAGTGTGCGTTATTTTTCTGTGGTTTTTTGTTTGTTCGTGACTTCTTTTGTCTATCGAGTTTGCTTCCACTTTGCTTCGGTGCCTTCGAAAATTTATACAAAAATTCTCATTTTTGCGAGAGTTAAGTTGGCTTTGGCAAATTTGAAATCAATAAATTGTCTAGGATCGTACGGATTGCGAGATGAAAGTTCTAGTCCCATGATAGTTGGTATTCGAGCTAGTGTTCGAAGCTGTCGATTGAGATGATGAAATAAGGAGATGAATAGAATGACCCAATGGAGACTCGTGGAAGATCTAGGAAAAATAACAGACCGAGGGATATGTTGTTGGCTTTGGAAGGCCGAGTGACCAATCTTGAGGAATCCATGGGTGAGGTGAAGGAAACACTTGAAGTAGTTGAGGAACGCACCAATGAGTTAGACTCGACGAGAGTGCAGCTCAGGGACTATGTGGTGGGGGTTTTCAGTTGCAATCAGGATGCGATGAGAGACCCTCAATACCGCCATGGATGATCAGACTGAGAAACTGACAGAGAAGAATGAACTCACTATTTGTAAAGTTGCTCTGGATGGGATGTTGGCTTCGGGACTAAAGCAACATAGAATGGATGTTTCTAAGCCGAAAGAGTTCGAGGGAACGAGGTCCGCAAAAGATATGGATAATCTTCTCTAGGGATGGAACAATACTTTCGTGCGATAGGCATTAGGGATGATGCCACTAAGGTAAACACTACTGCTGTTTATTTTATTGATGTCACTCTCTTGTGGTGGCGTCCTAGGTCCATAGATGAAAAATGAGGTGGGATCCCGATTGGGACTTAGGAGGAGTTCCAAAATGAGCTAAAAGAGTAGTTTTACTCGTAGTATGTTGAAAATAAGGCTCAGGCTAAGTTGCGCTGGCTTATGCAACAAGGAACTATTCGAGAGTATGTCAAAGACTTTAGTAAGTTGATGCTTTAAATCTTTGACTTGAGTGAGAAAGAAGCATTTTACTGGTTTGTAGACGATTGAAGTCTTTGACGAAACAAGAGTTGTGTTGAAAGGTATCACTAAGCTTACTGTAGTCGTTAGGGGTGTTCAAAAATATCCGACCTGAGATATCCAACCCGTTGACCATGTAAAAAAATAAACGAGTATTTTTTTATTTTTTAAAAAAAACCGAGTCGGATACTAGACCCGCTATTTTTTACGGGTTCACGGGTCGGGCTCAAGCCGCAATTTCTAAATTCTATGGATACTCGACCCGATTACCTATGTGTATTTGTATTTTTTATTTTTAAATTATTTATATTTTTCTAGTTAAAACTTAAAGTGATTAGATTCGTGCTTCTTATGATCCCATTATGATAGAGGAGAGCTTGGTTAGTTTCTGATTTCAAATTTATTATTTTTATTTTGTAATATTTATTTATATAGTTTAGATATTTAAATTTTTATAATTCTAAATGCACGTTGTTGTTGTTGTATATTTGAAATGTTTATTTTAGAGATGTAAGATTTGACTTTGGAGCAACCAACTATTATCATTGATGAGACAAACGAAGTTTCGGACATCACATCATGCCATGATGATTGACGATTACAGGACTATATGTTTTATCTTTAGTTGTATTTTTTTGAAATTTTATATTTGGATTATGTAATTTGAATTTCTAAACTTTATATTTGGATTATACTATTATCTACTTTAGATTTTTAAATTTGTCATTTTGAATAATTATAAATTGTATGATTTATAAAAAAATTTACACAAATTTAATCCGGTACCTTGTGACCCAAAAATAGGGGTACCCGAAATTTTGAGTACCCTGCATTCAAGGATTGGGTCACGGGCCAACATTTTTAATACCCGAAAATCCGGGTATCCGAAATTGCGGGCACTCGATTATGAACACTCCTAGTAGTCATGGTTGAGACAAAATCCTTTATTGAGTTTAGTTTGAGGAAAGACAAATTCGAATCTTCTAAGTTCAAAGAGACAAGTAATGATGGGGGAGACGATGAGATAGATGAAAATGACAACGGTGAAAATAGTAAAAATGATGGTAATGGAAAACCACCTAATGAAAAGTAAAAGCCCAACAATAAACCGAAAAGTCAGTGAAATACTTCCTTTGTGATAGTCCGCATATGGTGAAAGACTATCTAAAGAAATCTACACTTTCTGCCATTGAAGGGATGATGAGCCAGACATATGGTGGAAGTAGCCACTTTCCACTGACATTTAGTGACTACTTCAAAAATTTACCTCAAAAATAAAGAAATAATTGAAAAATAAATTTTACAATAATTGCTGTTAACCATAAGTAAAATCGATATCTAGAGCTATCAAAGTACCCTTTCATACAAATTATTTCAAAATGATATTTATTATATTTCAAACGTGTTTAACATAAACATGAAGGTATTATTTATAAGTAATCAATGATATTCGGATTAGATTAAATCGATCGATCGGATCAAAAATTAATTAAAACATCAGTTTAAAAATTAATATCGAACCAATTTTATTAAAATTAATATAAATAAATTGACCCGAAAATAAATTTTATTTTTTTAATATTCAAGTTTTTAATAAATTTTCGAATTTGACAGAAATTATCGATGAAGAACAAAAATGGGAGTATTAATTACAATTTAACTATATCATACGTGGCTGTCTATTGGTCGCAAAGATCACTGTTGGCTTTTATGACAAGCTTCATAAATTGTTTCAATGGAAGCCGGAACTATTTATGGAACCAACCACTACTGTTTTTGGCTGTTCCACATAAATTCTTTTCGTATTATGTTTTAAATTTATTATCACACCAAAAGATATTTATTATATAATATTTTTCATTAAAAAAACTTAACATAAACTCCTCAATGAAAAAAACACTGAAATATGAATCCTATCGTCTGAATTCGATTTGTGTTTTTTGTTGTTGTTAGAACTTTACTTTTCATTTATAATTTATCAAAAAAAAATACAACACTAAAGTATTTAACATAAAGGTTTATATTTGACAAACTATAACTTTTAATAATCAAATGCCCATTCGGTGATGGCATTTAATGTAAAATATATCCTATCTCTGAAACTTTCTCGTGAGCCATTAATTCAATAGTTTTTTTCTGGCTCATATGTTATATAAGTCCCTGAATCTTTTTCACTTTATTTAAATAAGTCCTTAAACCCTTAAAATTTTACTTTCTACGCAAACAAGCCCTTAATATTTGACTAACTATTATTTATTATGTAAAAGTAGGTTATTCTCTCTCATATTTTTAAATTATTGTAGAAATTTACTTTTGATCTTCATTTAATGTGAAATACTATTTTTTAAATGGAATTTTTTTGGGTGAATCTTGAAATGGAATTTAAATAACTAATAATCATTTCAAATATAAAAACCTAATGAGTCGAGTAAGTGTAATTAATTACCAACTAAATGAATGATAATATTAACATAGAAAATTGATTGTATTGTTTGTATACTTAGAAATATATTAATTCTAAGGTAAAGAAATGTTACATTACAAAATTATATAATTAATTAACATCGTAATATTATTAATAATATTAAATATTAAACATTTTAAAATATAATATAAGATATAAACAACTTACTTTTACATAATAATGGGTTAATTGAATATAATTAAAAGATTAAGGACCTATTGAATTTAGTGGTAAGATATTGCATTAAGAAAGAAAACTCGAATTCAAACATTGAGAGAAGATTCTTCTTAAATGTAATACAAATATAAAAACTTATTTATGCTTATAATATTTATAGGGTGTTTGTAATTGATATGAAGCTAACCAAGCATATCTGATGCTGGATCTGGGTTATATTCTTACCAGGCAAAGTCCCACACTCCACTTGCCTTATGTGGGTTGCTTGTCCATACATGTCGTTTTCCATATTCCTTTGGTTCTTAAAGCTGTAACGTACGCATGAACTGGGCATCAAAAGGGAAAAGAATGAAAGGATTCATGACCGGGAATACATGTCTCTGAGCTATGTGGAGGAAAAAGAAGCAGAAAGCAATGGAATAAAACATATATATAGCGATGGTGACTCCCGATATGGTAATTGAATAAGGTTTAAGAGAATGATATTGATGCGCGTTTGAGTTGGACTATTTAAAGCTGTGTTTTGCTGTCTTCTACAGAGGTTGCAGAGATTGAGAGAATACAAAGGTAGTAGCTCCCTTTTTCTCCTTCTCTCCCATTTCTTATTGCAGAGATTGAGAGAATCTGTTAGCCATGGCTTTGGGACCATGCAAATGGATTTCCACCATCACATTTGCCTTTCTTTTGGTCATATTCACTGTCACTATTTGGAACCTTGAATCAAATCAAGTTCAATACCCATTTGCAGGGTAGGTTCAGTTAATTTCTTCTAATTCACTCACTATATATAAATAGATTGTAGTATATGAAATATAAACTCATAATTTGAATATTATTTTGGGTTTATTAGTGAATTAGATAATGAGGCATTGTGCATGCAGGGATTTAACAAAGATGGTTCTAGGCAACCTTGAAGGATGGAGTTTGGGCAAGCATGGGGTGATCACTGAAGAGAATAAAAGAGGGACTAAAGCTGTAGGACCAAACATGACATCTTGCCATCCATCTTATGGTCGTAAGGATCTTCTTGTTGATTGTTGCCCACCAGGATTCCAATCACCGCTGCCCTTCGTTGATTTCCAGTTTCCCGATCCCCAGTCCCCATTAAGAATCCGCCGCCCAACCCATGCTGTCGATGCCGACTACATTGCTAAATATGACAAGGCCTTGTCCATAATGAAGTCGCTACCACACCATGACCCTCGAAGCTTCTACCGTCAGGCCAACTTGCATTGTCTCTTCTGCACTGGAGCCTACGACCAACAAAGCTCCAATACTCCGCTTAGTATCCACCGCACATGGTTGTTTTTCCCATGGCATCGAATGATGATACACTTCCACGAACGTATCCTCGGTAGTCTCATCGGAGACGAAACGT
The DNA here is from genome assembly GCA_005610355.1 of Gossypioides kirkii. NCBI lineage: Eukaryota > Viridiplantae > Streptophyta > Magnoliopsida > Malvales > Malvaceae > Gossypioides > Gossypioides kirkii. The sequence continues at coordinate 13,113,199 of CP032254.1, read as the reverse complement.
TTGCTTTGCCATATTGGGCTTGGGACATCCCTGAAGGGATGGTAATACCCGATATGTACACCAACAACAGTTCATCTTTTTATCATACAATGCGGGACGTTTCTCATCTTCCACCACAAACGGCGGATTTAAACTATGTTTCGGACACAAATCTAAGCCCTGAAGATCAAATAGATATAAATCTTGCATTTATGTATAACCAAATGGTGTCTGGAGCAAGAAAGACCGAACTGTTCATGGGGTGTACATATAAAGCTGGAAAGGAAGGTTACTGTAATGGACCTGGCACAATAGAGCTTGCCCCTCACAACGCTTTGCACACATGGCTCGGGAGCAGCTTAAACCCTGGAAGGGAAGATATGGGTAAGTTTTACTCTGCAGCAAAGGACCCTATTTTCTACGCACACCATGCAAACATAGATCGTCTATGGGAAGTTTGGAGGGAAGCTCATAAACAACATTTGGATATCAAAGATCCGGATTGGCTCGACTCTTTCTTTTACTTCTATGATGAGAATTTGAGGCTGGTGAGGGTTAAAGTTGGTGATGTTGTGGATACAATCCAACTGGGTTATTCGTATGAACAGGTTCACCGTCCGTGGCTGAATATGCGTCCCAAGCCTTCTTACCCACCAAAACTAGCTCGTCAAATGTTGAAAACGAAAGAGAAGAACAAATTAGAAATGTTGTCAAGGACCCATGTTTCGTCCTCCGAGTTGGATGCTCATGGTCGAGCTCTGGACGCTAGCTTGACAGTAAAGGTTAGGAACCATTGGAGGAAGAAGGAGAAAGAAAAGGAAAAGGTCATAGTTGTGCACGGGATTGAAGTGAAGGGAGATGCATATGTTAAGTTTGATGTGTATGTAAACTTGATTAATGAGTTGAAGATCAGCCCAAAGTTCAGGGAATTTGCGGGGACCTTCGCTCACATTCCGGGCAGCGGAGCCGGGAAGAGGAAAATTGACCTTAAACTTGGAGTGTCGGAACTGCTGGAAGATTTGGAAGCCGATCAAGATGAAAGCATATGGGTAACATTGTTACCAACAACACCAAGTTGCAGCAATGTAACAATTGGAGGGGTTCGAATGGAGTACATCAAATAATTTTTATATATTTCTCCATTAAGTTTTGTTTTCTTGGTTATTTTTTTGAAGTTTTTTTATTTTAATTTTGTTGTTAAACGTTTCTTTTAGAATCTTTTCAAGAGTCATCATTATTTGTTTCATGATGACCCTTTGCAAATTCCTTTACATTGAAAATAATCACGGGATGTGACATATTATATTAAAGCTATTTTCTAGTTTTTATCTTTTTAAGAAAATTATTTTTTATTTTTTCTATTGTTTTATGAAATAATATTTCATGCATAAGTCATATGTATCATTAATAGGTTATGTATCATAAAAGGTTCATTTTCGAAATTATCTATCGAAATGGGCCAAAGTGAAAAAAATTTACAAGAATAGATCACTTTTACAGAAAACCGCCTATGTGCCATCATTTTCAGGAGATTAACAGAAAAACGCTTTTACGTGGAAGCACTTTTCCTTGACTTAGCCAAAAACGCCTCCACGTCAGAGCACTTTTTCATAAAAACACTTTCACGTGGAAGCACTTTCAACCGTTTTTAGGTCGTGTTTGGAAAGCCAGCTAATAATTGGATCAAGGTGTGATTGTTTGTAACTATACAAGGGTGACATGTTTGACTAACCATTGTAATTGATGGGTCTCACTAAATTGGGTGTAATTGAAACACCTCAATTACATTTTCCAATTCTTAAGGGGGAGGTGAGAGTTGAGATAATTACTCAAGTAATTACACTCAAATCCAATTTACAAAAAAAATATATAGTTTTTATAAAAGTTATAAAAGTTATAGTATAAGCATGAACATATATGAGTGTTTAGGATGATTATGAAAAAATTTATATTATAAATCCTAAAAAATATTATAAAGATAATTTGTATGTTTTATAAAGTTATAACAAAAAATTATATTATATAAATTCTAAAAAATCTCTAAAGTTATAGTAAAAAAATTTATTATAAAAATAATTTAGATGTTATAAAAGTGATATAATATGTTTATTTATAAAAAGTTATGGTCAAGTATGAACATAATTTATTTATATGTCGATGTTATACATTATAAAGATGATATTTTTATTTATAAAAATGTTTTAGTTGCTTTTACCATAACTTATTTATAAAAATAATTTTTTAAAGTTATAGAAAATTTATATTATTTATAAGAAGGGAAGCTTCGGATAATTTATAAATTTTTTTATAAAGATTATATATTATAAATTATATATTATTTTTTACTTAATTTATATATTATAAAAATGGATTTAACTTAGGATAAGTTTTTCTACAAATTAAATTTATATAAATTTTTATAATTAAAATTATAAACTATTTGGACTAGACCTGATTATGGGTCGGGTCAAGTTGAACTGATGTAAAATTTTAGGTTAATTTCTAGGCTCGGGCTCAATCCGACTCGAAAAATAAGCCTAAAATTTTATCCAATCTCTGTCCAGATTAAAAATGTTAAATCCAAGCCCGGCCTAACTCGCCCGTATTAAATTTTTTTATAAAAATAAATTTAAAAAAATAATACATTAAATATACTAAAAATATTAAATAATGTTTCCCAACAAATTGAAAATACATTAGAAAAAAGTCTATACTTAAATAATATTGAGATAGTTGCAACTTAGCAAGCAAAAGTCTCTAAAATAATAACAAATTAACCATAAAACAAGAGTTTTACAATATCAAAATAATGACAACAAAATAGTAGCAATATAATAGCAAAATGACAGCAAAACAACAACAAAGAACAACAGAAAAGAAAGTATACGTTGATTTGGGTCGGGCTCGAGCCATACCCAAGGCTCAACCCGTTCAAAAAAAGAGCCTTTTTTGTCCAAGCCCATTTTTTGGGCCTATATTTTTACCAAAACCCTCCCACTTTTCAAGAACGTCTTTGGCCTAGGTGGGCGAACCAGCCCATTATCAGGTCTAATTTGGATTATAAACTCAAATATTATAAGGCTGATGTTAATTATGAAAATATAAAAGGTTTTCTTGCACGATATTACAGGGTTTGATACCATTTGAGAGAATGGTGCTAGATACAAATACCATAGGCAATTCGCGAACTCTTTAATTTCAAATATTCAAGGCTTTGAAATGTAGTTAATAAGACAATTGTTGTTTTAAAAAACATTTATCATGTTAACATCACCTTAGTATAGCATAAAAATCAAGGTTGGATCATACTAACATGTTGAATATTTCATAACTTTATTCATAGAGAGAATTGAGACAATCCATACTTCATAAAGTACATGGAAGAAAGAGATCTTGATAATTTTAATGATGCAGATTCAAATTCAGATGATGATGAATTTGATTAAGAATCAACATATAATGATAAAGAGTATATGTTAAATATTAAAAAGAGAATAACCCAATAAACATGCACTAAAACAATTAGATAAAATTGCATATACTATTTACTTTTCTTGTTATTTTTATTAGTTATCATATTATCAACTATTTCTTATACTAACATAACATGTAATTTTTGTTACTTGTTTAGAAATTATTTTTATCATACTAATATTTTTTATAATAATTAATATTTTTAAAATATAAATTTTATAAACTTATAATTACAACTTGTACTATCAAACATTACATGAAGATTACAATGTAATTATATCTTCTCAATTAAACACGATTAAAAATTACAGTTATTTATAATTACAAGAAAATTAGTTCGCAATAATTACAAAACAAAAGTGCCTAAAATATATTATAATGTTTAAATTCTTCTACTAATTTAATCAAAAGAATAAATAATCAAGGGAAGCATGGGTGGAACCAAGCTACTTTTCTTACTGAAAAACCCGCCTAATCTATGACTAGTCGACACGACACGGTTTCAAAATTGAAACACGTAATTCATGCGCCTGTCTATGGCGGCTACAATTCAAAAGTTCGGTCTCATATTTCAACTCATCTTCTCCCAACAACGAAACTCTAGCAAATCAAACAAAATACAGGAAAACCCGAATTCAGAAACGAAAACAAGATTTCTAATTTCTTTCATTTTGGGAATCAATCAACGAAATGGAGACGGTGATGGAAGATGAAGAGTACAATTACAGAGAAGTAATTTTGCCTTCGTTGATCCCTGTAGTCCCAGAGCCAGCACTAGAGAGGGAAACAGGGGAAAGAAGGAGAGGCAGAGATATACTCATTGCTATTGATCACGGTCCCAAGAGCAAACACGCCTTTGATTGGGCTCTTATTCACTTCCTCAGGCTTGCTGATACCATCCATCTTGTCCACGCTGTTTCCAGTTATAACTTATGTCATGGAAAATAATCGATTTCTAGATTATTATCTTACTTATTTCTCAAATTCCTTTCTGGGTTTTTCTTTGCAGGTGTCAGAAACGATGTGGTTTATGAAACTAGTCAAGCTCTTATGGAGAAGTTAGCTGTCGAGGCTTTTGAGGTTGCCATGGTTAGTTCTTCATCTTTTATTATCATTTGCATCATTAGTATGGAATTGTTATCGCGAGATCATTATGCCTGTTGTGTGGACATTTAACTTAGGTTGATTGTTGATCCATCCATCTTTGTGTCTATCATTTCCATAGATGAGTATATTGATATCTGCAGATTACTGACAATTTCCATGGAATCAATTGTAATATCTACATATGTTTAGGTGGATAATGCAAAATAGAGGTTGGTTAGTTTCATTTCTAGAACTTTTAATGGCATTTATAGTGTATGTTTCTTTTTTTTTCTTTTTTCTTTTTTGTATACATGTATAAAAGAACTCTTGTTGGTCCATAACCTTTTGAATATTCTGTCAAATGTCAAGATGGTTCACTGTTTTAGCTATTTAAAGGTTTAAGATGATTGATATGAACAGATTGTTTTTAATTTTTCAATAGGATATGCTAGTTAGAGTAGACAATTATCTGTTGGTTTTGGCATTTATACATTATAATCGAATTAAACATTAGGGTTAGGGGCGAAGTCAGAAAAATTTTTTAGGGGTCGAAATTAAATTGTAATTTTTACAATAGTAAAAATGTAATTTTTAAAGGATTAAATCAAAATTTTATATTTTTAGGGCCCAAAATGAATTTAAAATTTTAACATTTTTAAGGGCCTAAATGAAATTTTTCTATTTTAAGAAGTCGGGCTCCTGCCAGCCCCCCTTGGATTCTCCCCTGCTTAGGGTAGTGTTTCCTTTGCATGCCCCTAGTTCCAATATAGCTTAGAGGGTCAAAATTATTTGGTGTTTGGATTTTCAGAAATTTATAGTTTCTTCGAATTAGGTGAGGACTAAAGCTCGAATAGTCGAAGGGGATGCCGGTAAGGTAATTTGCAAGGAAGCAGAGAGGTTGAAGCCAGCAGCAGTGGTTATGGGAACTCGTGGTAGAAGCTTAATTCAAAGGTCTGCTTTATCCTCAATTTCATGTTACATCTTCCTATGTAGTTTCTTGTGCTTGTTTTACTTTGCCATATGTTGCTGCGGTTCTTCATTTTTCTGAATGTTCTTATGTTTAACACCTGTGTTGGACGTATATCTACACGAGTATGTGGCTATGCCTTAAAATATCCTCCAAATACATGGAAAAACTAAATGACTCCATTATTCCCTTGCTCTTCTCTCATCATATTCATACCTTTGCAGTGTATTTCAAGGAAGCGTAAGCGAGTATTGCTACCACAACTGCAAATCCGCACCCATCATAATCGTACCTGGGAAAGGTACTAACCCTAATCAATAGAGTCCACTAGTTCTATTTCATTTTTATTCCTTGGAAACTTTGAATGGTTCACACATTCTGTTTTTATAACTTGGCAGAAGCTGGAGATGAATCACTGATATAGTGGCAAAGGCAATAGTTAACTATAGAAACCATTAGGCATGGAATCGATTTGTTTGCTTGTAGCACTGTATGTAAAGATAGTTAGCTTGGTTGTGTATTTGAATGTTTGCATGTTATGGCTGTGTTGCTTCAGAACCTCTTATCCAGTGTTACCATAAGATATATCGTGTGTAATTTTATTGGTATTTGGCATTTCGATTTTGATTTCCCTCCCATTTATGCATCAGAAGTTGTCATCGAGAATTACGACCGCCTGAACCGGACTTCAGCAGCTACCTTAACTTTCACAGCAAATTCATAGAGTCATCTTTGCCTAGTCTAAAATTTCAACTTTGCAATATACACTCATTGAATTAGGCCCTATATCTACATTGTAACAAAACAGAAGCTATTTTCTAAAAATCTAAGCAGATTCAGTGATATTAAAGAAAACATCACTTTCAAAAAAGCTTCAATTATACATGAAACTTGTGTGGGGAGTGAGTGAGAGGCTGTGATTGGTTGATAAAGGTGTCCCAGAGCTGAAGCAACTTATTGTGAACACAAATTGAGGGTTCATATCTCAAGGTCCTACCATTAATATTCCTTTTCCAAAATCTGAAATGTTTTCAGTTCCTTCTTACACATATTACTAATGCAAGATTCAGAGAGTGTAATGTTGATGTTGGTGAGGATTCTTGTTCAACATAAAGACACAAGTACTGGGTTTATAGTTGATCCAAACATGAAATAGCCCAAAACCCAAGAGGGATGGATCTTTATTAACTTGGAAGTGCAGTTTAAAAGGAAAAAGAAAAAAAGGGTCCCAAGAAAGTGAAAAGGCAATCTATCATATTTCACCATCAACATATAACAAAGAGAATCAAAGGGATATTGGCAGCGGATGAGATGAGGTCCACCCCCTTTCGCTATTTAACTTAAGGCTTGAAAATGAAGGAAAGGGTGAGGAGGCTATTCTGTGACTCTCAAAGAACAAGTAGATGCCAATGAAGCTGCAATGGTCCCCCGCCTACTCCTTTTTAATTGCAACACTCATTATAATTCAGAAGCTTTTGCTTTGCTTGTAGTAATTCATTTGCATCCTAACATGAAATTTGAAAATATATTTTGGGTAGCTGCTGCACAAAGTAATGGATTGGAATGCCCCTGCCATGTTCAATGTATATTCAAGGTCGAATTATATTATTAGACTTGTACGTTTTTGTAAGTAGCGGATTTAATACATGTACTTTAATTTTATGTATTTTTTTAAATTTTAAAATTTTGATCCTGACCAAACGATAACAATTAAATCTTTTTGATTAAATTTTATTATTAATAATGTATTAGGCGTAAAATTATAAATTTAATCTAAGTTGTCTAAATATTTTTATTTTTAATAAATCAAGTTGACAGTGAAATTGCCCTTTTTGTTGCTTTGATCACCCACACGACACCAGCAGTTAATGTTTATCTACAATTTGTATAACATATTTGTCCATATTTATATCAAACTTTTGTTTTCCTTTTTTGCTGTGTAGCCATGCACGGATTTTAGTAAGGCCGTTATAGCATCATCACTTTATGTTAATAGATAAATGAGAAAAAAAATCAAAACAATTATCAATTTATTTATGTAGTGTTTTTATTGGGTTGAGTGTAATAGATATTCGGGAGTAATAGTTTCCTTCAAATGGTAAAATTTTAATTTAGATTTTTTATAATTTATAAACTTTTAAATTAACAATAGTAAGATTATTCGCAAAAATGATATAAATTTAATTTAATTTTTTAAAAATTATAAAAATGATGAAATTATATTTTCACTATCGTAAAAATATACAATTTCATTACGGTCTCCAATAAAATTTCAGATTCGAGGTTGGTGTTATTGGCATCAACTCAATTATAAATTTATTAAAATATTATTTTATATACAAATTAAATTATTATTTTATTTTATTTTAAAGTAAAACATGATGAACAATCGATTGATTTTTATTTAAATTTTTAATAAATATTATTTTTATTTTATGCACTGTGTCATAAATTTAGCAGGAATAAAATATGTTATCCGTAATCGGCCTATACTTTTTTTAGACTTTTTGTTGACTTCTTTATTAGTATTGAAAGTCGATAATCCCTATCCAATATTTGATTTGATACTTCGGTGAAAAAAAAACAAATTTTCTAATCATTTAGTCTTCTTTTTTAACAACTCCAATCAATGTTCATAAGGTCGAAATTGTACTTATTTAATAATTCTTACATCATTCTTACTTAATCTTAAGGTAACATGAGACCCTAGTTTTTGTCAGCTACAGCTCCACTTGGATTCTTTACAAAATCCTCAGGTTTCTTTTAGTATATTCATATTCGTGACTCGTGATTGTTCCTATTAATAATATCGTTTTTTAAAATTTCATCTTTTATTCTCGTTATATTTATAACACTTGTTGATTTTTATAGATATCATGATCACACACGGTTACAAAATGATTAAATGAATCAAAGGTAAAACTGAGGCCGTAATTTTGATGCAATTATGCACTAATTATCAGTGTCTCAATCAAATATATTATATACTATTATTATGTCTGAAAAGAGTAGGAAGATGGTCCAGCAGTAGGTTCGATGTCCGCTGTCTTTGATGCTGAACTGCTTCAAGTTGTCACTTATGGTTCTTCCAACAAAGGAACAACTTGTGCCACTGGGATTAATCTTTGCATTCCCCCTCAACATCACCCAATTTTGTGGTGTTTCTTGCATTATCAACTATAGGGTTAATGAGGCAGTGAAACTTCAAATAAACTGTGTGATTATTAAAAAAGGGTGGTCAATTTTGCACTTATCCATATCAACTTTACCCATCTTATAGCACATTCAGTGTAACCCTATGGAAAAAACTAGTAACATAGCTATCAAAGTTGACCCCCCAGTCATTTTGGTCCCCTCCACCCCCATCAACTTTTCATTGTAACCTTAAATGCAATTTGAGCAAGAGGAAGATTTGAAGTTAATCAGTATTGATCTTATTCATACTGTTTTCAAGTATACGTACAAACATATATACCATATATATACTTAAAAGAAGCAAAAAAAAAGGGGGGGTGAAAAGAATATCGATCAAAGGCATCTGGAATTAACTCGATCATCAATGAATCATCGACTTGTATTCTGATTCACATCTCCATCTTTAGATGGCTAGCTTCAATGGAACCTGCAGGTATCAAGCTAAGATGGATCAGATAAGGTTTGTATGTTTTGATTCACATCTCTGGAGGACCTACTCCTATCTTTTCATGCTTGCCAGTTCAATCCTTACAAGTATCCAACATAAAATGCAAATCAACACTGTTATGTTTCTCCTTTATTTAAGACAATGATATGATAGTTCTAATTGTATGTTTAGCTTGACACAGGGCCCCCAATTTTGCCTTTCCAAGCCATGTGGTGTAACAGTAGATGCACATTTAGTAGATCAAAACTATGTTAGTCGGACTTTGAGTATATGTTAAAATTTTTTTCCATATATTTGGAGGGTTATATCTTTATACTGATGTCCAAACTACAACGTGATACGGATGCTTCAAGGAAAATGAGGATGTCGGGTCAACATGTTGTTTACTCTATCTATATGAACAAGCAAATGGGATACAGTGCTCATTGAATATAATTTATGATTGTGAAAATGATAGAAAGCTTCTATAAAAGTAACTTTCTTCATTTAAATCATATGCATACATAGGCAACTGCTCTTACTTTGCAAAAAGAAGTCTTAACAACTGTGGGGTTCACTTATGCATCTATCAAATGTAGTCAAAACTTCTGCACTGAAAAATCATTAAGAAGGACATGTAAGCGTTTTATGTACCTGCAAATGGTTGAGATGGGAAGGGTGTTGTTGATCTTCCATGTTCAAATGCCACATTGTAAACGTTTTGCAATTCAACGTCCCATGTTGGTGAGGGCTGAATTTGCTGCATCACAGAGTGTTGTTCTATAATGAGAAAGATGGTGAACACTAGTGTGATAGAAAAGAGTAAAAAGCAGGCAATCAGAAAATTACAGTGAAACAGGATGTATCCAGAAATGATGCATCCGGGATTGTCGATTCGGGAGCACTAATGGTTCTCCGAAGCGCAATGTCGGGAGAGTTTAATCCCATTTCAACTCCAGAGCAAGCAACGACTTGTTGAAATGGATTGAAGTGAAGATAAGAAGGATTTGCCATTTCTGATGACAACCCAACTGTTGGGAAGTTAGTCATACAAGAGGAAAATACCTGTTGAGAACAAACAATTCAAACATTAGGAACAAAAATAAAGTAACAATAATGGATTAAAAAAAGAGAAATGTTCTAGATTTTGCCTTACATCTTTGGCAAAAAGATTGTCAATGTCGAAATCAAGCCTTGGATTTACAGCAGCTAGTTTCATGGATAGGAACTGCAGATTATGAACAATTAAGACACTGGATGGCACAAAATATATGAAGAAAATGAAGATTGCAAAGCTTTTTACCTCAACTTGTCGTTGAAGAGATTGAACATAATTGATTATTTCATCAAGCATTCCAGCTTTCCCAGTGATTTTATTACACCCCGGAACTAAATCTTGCAGATATTTCATTCTTTCACTGATCTTTTCCCTTCTAACCTACAAAATGAAAACATAAACCAAACGAATTAAGACATCATTCTATATTCAAAAAAGCAAACATATATACACACACACAAATTTCCTACTCACTCTTTCAGCTAAGCTATGGCTATCAGTGGCTTGGCCACGACGGGCCCTGACGTGAATGTAATCAGGCTTTTGAACCTCAGTGAGCTTTGAATTCTCCTTGGAAGTATAAGCAGAAGGTTGCTTCTTGGTGCTGCTTTTGTTGGTGTTGGGTGGTCCTGTAATTTTTGACTCTTCCTCTTCTTCTCCACAGGCTTTGGTCTTCTTAGAGTCATCATCCGCAGCAACCTACATACATATCAAAAAACACCAACTCCATTAAATGATTTTTGGCCTGGTTTTTGGAAAATTTTGGTTCTTTGACACAAGAGACAAGATCCCAAAACAGAACATTTTGTATAAAACAAGAGAGGTGTAGACACAACAGGACATGAACCTTTGAATTATGTAACTTGTCAGCTTTCCTTTTCTTGGAGCTTTCTCTTGCAACGGCTGAACCCATGTTCTCAGAGACAATAGACTCTTTGCCCTTGACCTCCATCGCCTCTTTGGCTATAGTCGCCGCCACAGCTGGAGGGCAACTAAAAGTCCTAGAAATGGCGTAATTCATATCAAAATTCGGTCCATTACTGTAGCCGCATGGCCCAAACCCCATGCCAGCCATGTCAACCTTCCCCAACTCAGGCCAGGATGTCTCCAAGCTAGGGTCAGGCTTCACTTGCCGAGGCACCACCAAGTCATCCAACACCGACTCATCGCTTATCAAATCACCCTGAAAGCCATGAACATGGGTGCTGGTTTGGGTCGAAAACACCCCACTTAATTCGCTGAAATAGCTTTCTTGTTGCCATTTCACGCGTGCTCTTTGTCTATCCAGCACTGTCAACGTCTCTGCTAATGCTCTATTCATGTCAAAACCTCAAAATCAGCCAACAAAGGGAAGTGAAAGATCAAAATAAAAGAATAGTGTTTAAGATGAAGAAGGATTAGACAGGTTCACAATACGACTTCCAAGGCTAACACGAGTTCATCGTGAGGGATAGTACCATATATCACTAGGTGATGTACTCTGAAAATTTTTCTTTTTTCTGAAATCTTTTGTTACTTTTGGGAACAGTGAGTTTTAAAGGGCAGGGAGAGGAGGGAGGGTGAGGTCTATATAATGTAGAAATACAAGGCAAAATGTATAAGCAGTCTTTTTATTTAGGCATAATGCCCTTTTTGGTCTTCCAACTTTTTTGAAAAAATCATTTTAGTCCTTCATTTTATTTTTCATCTCTTTTAATCTTTGAGCTTACATTTTTTGTCACATCACCTCAAAATAATTGAAAAAATTAACATATCATCCATATGATAGTTCACGTGTATGTGACATTAACAAAGTTAAAAATATTAAAATTTTCATTTATTTTAAAATGATTTGACAAAAAACATAAATTTAAAAACTAAAAATGAAAATTTAGATAAAAAGCTAAAATACTTTGTAAAGTTGAAGGACAAAAAATTAATTGACTTTTATTTAAATTAAATTATGTACACATGAATTATTTAGCTCAATATAATACATTTAATTTTTTTTAAATAATATCTTTCCATGGTATTTTTAAAAGGAAAATATTTTTATAAAGGTGGTAGCTTTTTAAGAAAATGTTTTTTTTGTTTAAAGAATGTTTTTTTTTACAGAGAGTAGATGATTTTTTATAGAAAAAGTTATAATAATTGAAAAATTAAATGACATAATTATGCTTATGTATATTATTATTTGCATGAAATGCTTTAAGAATAAAAGAAATTTTGGTAAATTCAATAATTGATTTGGTATCACTTTAACCAAATATCAAATTCATTCAAATATTTCTAATAACATAATTGTGGTTATATTTTCCCTCTAAATAAATTTTTTTTTTAAATGAGTATTGTCTTTAAAAAAAAATGAGTATTTTTATGGGTTGACTTCCGTGAGTGGTGAAGTGCATTGTAATTCTTCACAAATTTCAAGCCTCTTGAGATACATTAAAGTACCTCGACACCATGGGTGTCTAGATTCTATTCACATGATTCAAGCTTTTCAGTTATTTGAATTTAAGGGTGAGAATTCAATCGAATTAAGTGAAAAAATTTCGAGTTAATGAAGTTCATAAATGAAATGAATCATATAAATATTACTCAAATTAAATTAAAAAATTAAACATATCAAATAAAAATATTGTTACGGTATAACTAATTTCATATTAAAGCACATGAATTTTGAAACCATATATATTTGAAAAAAAATTCAAAGCAAAATAATAAAAAAATAAGATGATTGAGTATGATAAATTTGAATAATTAATTAAGTGCTAAGATTATTATTTTAGAATATTTTTAAAACTTTACCCTTTTTTATATATATATTTTAGAATTTTTTATATTCTTTAAAATAAAAATTTTGAAACTTTTATAAATATGTTGAATTTTTTAAAAATATTTTGATTTTTTTTGTATTTTTTGTTGAGAGAGATCAATTTACTTATTTTCATAGTTAACATAAATCAGAAGGGTATTTACATTTACACCAATTTGCTATTTGAATTATTTGAATTGTGAAATTCAATTCGACTCGAACTCGAAACTTGAAACTTGAATGGAATTATTTGAGTTAATTAAAATAATTCGAATAACTCAATTTAATTAACTCAAAATTCAAACAAATTTCCTCTCGAAATAAAAATTTGGTATTATACCCCCCTCCCAAGATAAAATTTGGTATACATAAAAAACCTTAACACCTTTTTTTTTTTTTACCATGATTTAGGTTTTCTAACTACTTGAATTACATTCTCTAAAAGAATGATTGATTTCGTTTATTGTCATCTTTGTTCCAAAATGGAAACCTGAGACTTATACTCTTCGTTTTTTTAATGAAATGATATAACGCTAGAAGATGTAGCTCTATCGATGGGGATTCTAATTGACAGAAAAACACTATTGAGAAATGCATCATTCATGTTGCATGAGTTCACTTTACATTATTAGATACATTCCCTAAAAGAATGATTGATTTCGATGAGTATTGGGTGAAATTTACGTAATTGACAAATCAATTTATCATTCCCCCACTTGATGCAAATGAGATTAAGATCGATCGACATACCATAACTTACATTCTCTACTTGATTGAAAAAATGTTGATGCTAAACTTATATTTCCCACTATTGGGTGACATCGATTTAACAAGAACATACAAATAAAGGAAAACAGTTCCGACATACCAATTGTATAAGAGACCTTGGTTGGATTAGAACGCAAATCAATCAATTTTGTAAATTAATTATAATTGTAAAGGTACTAAATTGTATTTTAGTGTAATTGTTTGCATGATTATTGTACAAGTCAGCAACATTAGTATCATAATATCGTGGGAAGCACGTGAGCATACTCATTTTTGGTGGGCATAATCCACGACACCTATATGCTTTCACATCATTGAGTGGAATCATACTCATTAGTTTAGTATTACTTTTGAGAAGTACTTTTAAAAAGTATTTTGAAAAACTTGATTTAAGATATAAGTGTTTAGCATAATGGTCAAAAAGTATTTTTGAGAAATAAAATGTTTATTTTAAACATATGTTATAATATAATAAATAAATATTTAAATAATGTTCAAATTAGTTAATATTATGATATTTTAATAAGAATATAGAAAATAATTTATTATATTTTAATATATGATATATAAATTTTAAATATTTTTTAAGCAATTAATCAAAGAAGGGAAAGTATCATGTGTTAAAAAGGTAAAAACGTAATTGAGAAAGCTAAAAATTTTCTTCAAAAGTTACTTGTTTAGCAGTCCTTTTGGTTCAAAAGTGTTTTTTATGTCAAAAGCATTACTAAACAAAACCTAATTGGATAATGCAACCGTTTATGCCTATGGTTATTTTGCTAATAGTAATTATTTTTAAAAATAAAAAAGTAAGATAATTTAATCTTAATATAAAAAAGGTTTAATATAACATTTGGTACTTGAACTTGACTCGTTTTTCTAATTTGGTATTTAAACATTTTTTTTACTCAATTTGGTACCTGAACTTGATATTTTTTCCTAATTTGGTACCTAAACTTTTTTTGGACCTAATTTGGTACCTGAACTTGGCATTTTTCCTAATTTGGTACCTAAACCTTTTTTTAGATTCAATTTGATACCTAAATTTATTAAATATAATAAAAATTAGGGAAAACAATAATGGTGTTGAAAAACTTTTTGTTATGCTACAAAAATATTGTCAATTTTAGAGAAAATTCATGTTAAAAATAAGTATTGAGCTATGCTTAACAAATTAATATTAAAAAAATATGGTATCAAATTAGGAAAAAGAGTTAAGTTTAAGTACCAAATTGGACCCCAAAAAATTTATGTACCAACTTAAAAGAAAGTGTCAAGTTTAGGTATTAAATTAGAAAAAAGTGTCAAGTTCAAGTATCATATGTTATATTAAGCCTATAAAAAACGATAATACATATTAGTAGTATATAAAATATACGTTTTATTATGAAGTTTGAAAGTATTTTATTAATTTTAATAAATATAAATGTTAATTGTTAAAATAAATTGAAAAATTTTGGGTTTGAAATATTATGTTACAAAGATTATAGTAAATAGATATGCCAATGTTTTATTGTAAAACTTTGTACTAACAAACAAATTAATTTATGAAAAACAATTATAATTAACAAAAACAAAAAAAAATATATTATAAAAAAATAATAATAAGATTAATTTAAAAAAGAGTCTTATGAATTGTAATATACGTATAATAATTAAATTATATTTAAAGTAAATTATCTAATATAATTTAAAAAAGCAAGGAGTATGTTTTTTTATTAATATTAAAATTAGTATTTAGAACATTAGTATTATATTTTTTTATTACACTTTTGAATATAAAATATATAATTTATTTCACAGAAAATTTTAAAAAATTACTGTATATTTTTTAATATTTTACTATATTTTTATAGAATATTTGTCATCTCCTTAATCCAGTTAAAAACTCCACTTCCAGTGTAGCAATAATTTCCCTTAATATTATTGATGGGAATATATATTTATATAGTTAGTATTTATAAGTTTAGGGATTGAACTTGTGTTTAATGAATTTATAACCAAATTCTTTACCACTACACTAATAATAATTTTTGAGTAAATTTAAAAAAAATAACTTTTAACATAAAATGTTTTCTCTCACAAACTTTGTGTATCCATACTATTAATAAAATCCCTGATTGAATTTGTGTCACGAGTCAATCAGACACCAACTCGATTAGAAAAATACAAAAATGACATTTCATATTTAAATTAAGTTATACTCTTTGAAAGTACTTTTTTCTTTTTAATTATAAAAACAAAAAAAAATATGCATATTGTGAGATTTAAACACATGTCAATTACATTGCAAAAACTTTAAGATTACCACTCAACCAAATTTTTATTTTAATTTATTTATACATTTTAATTTTATTATGAATATTTTATTACGACTTTCAATTGTATATCTATACTTCTATTTAAGCCTTTGATTGAGTTGATGTCACGAGTCAACCGGATACCAAGTCGATTAGAGAAATTACAAAAATATCTTTTCACATTTAAAATAAATTATATTATTTTAAAGTAATTTAATCTTTTTAATTTTAAAATAATAATAATAATATACATATTGTTAGATTTGAACTCATGCTAATTACATTGAAAAAATTTTAAACCTATCACTTTTTTTTTTTTGAATAATTCATAGCCATCCTCGTTTATTAAAATATTAAAAAACAGCAATAAACTGAAAAGTCAGAAAGTAAACACACTTTATTGTCCACACTTTATTAGCTACAACAATTGTATATATTAAGTAGTTTCAATGCATATATTTCATTATTTATTTTATGATATTTTTAATCATACATTTATATTTTAAATACGTTATTTTCGTATGTTTGTGATAAAATTTTTAGTTTTTAATATTTTTTTACAATTTTTATAACTAAAAGTTTTCAAATTTTATAACTTTCTATAATTTTTTTAATAATTTTTAACAAATTTAAAGAGAAAATTTCATTTTCGCGATTAGACACAATCCTAATGTGTAAAGTGACAAAAACAACGTTTAATAGTAAAAAGTAGTACATGAATATATTTTTAGCTATACATATATATATATATTTGGTACTATATATTAAAAATAGATTTGTATGAACTGTACATTTATTTATAATTAATATAAAATAGAAATAGTGATGAAATTAAATACTATAATATAAAATAAAAAATAAAAATGTATAAGACCGCACACCGCCCATCAAAATGTGACTGATTTCCAATAGTGGTGGGTGGTCACATATTAAAATATCATTAGTTTTACCAATCTATAAAGCAATCGTGGTTTTTTCTTTTTCAAAAGTTAATATTATCAAAAACTTATCATTACTTTTATTCTTTATTGCTTTTAAATTGTTTTTATGAAACTATATAGTTTATTCATAATGATTTTTTTAATTAATTTTTAGAAATACGTGGGAATTTTTTAATAACACTTGTACAATTAAAAAGCTTTACTACCATTATAATTAATTAATTAATTTTTAATACAAATGAATAAGGTTAAAGCATTAATAAGCCCTTTGAAAATCAATTGGGCTCTAAGTTGAAAAGTATAATAAATTGAACCATTAATCCAAAAAATAACAATTAATTGAATCCTTTAAATTGTCATTTTCGTTAAGGCCCGTTAAGTGCTGACGTGATGGGTGATGTAATGGTTGATATGAAAATTTTAATGATGAGATGACTAACTTGAAAAACATTAAATTGGAGAACTTAATTGAATTTTTAATTATTTTAAGAAGACTTATTTTAATTTTAGAGATTATATAAAAAAAATTCGAAAATTATAAAAGAGCAATAATTTTATAGCATTTTAATAACTTTTACCTAAAATTTCTAAGAATAAATATCAAATTTATATATAAGCATTGGTTCAATGTACAACTTGGTAGATGGACTTTGATTTAGTACAATTATATACATGAAACTTGAATTGTGATTCATATGTATACATTTAAAGAAAATAAATACATACATTTACTTTCATATTGGATTAATATAATTGTTTGTGTATGCAATATATCAATGTAAAATGGTGCTAATTCAATAATATTATCAGTGATTTGTAAAAATTGAATCAAAACAAAATTTCATACACAAAATCGTACAAAATCAAAATTCATGTATGAATTGCAAATTGGATCAAAATTCATGCATAATTTTGATATTTATCTCAAATTTTTATAATAATCTTAATATTTTTGTTTTCCATTTTAGTTATTTTTATATAATTTTCTATAATTTCTAAAATATTTTAATATTTTCAAGTCATAGGTAAATATATTCATTGATCAAGTGCTCTATGTAATTCGTTAGATCCAATTCAATTCATATCAGATTTAGAAAAAAAATTCTCATTAAAATATATAAATATTTTATTAATTTGTAAATAGTAAAAACAGGTTGTAAAAATTATTAATTAAATTCAATATAAGCTATTAATGCACTTTGAAAGTGAAATAATATTCTTATAATTATATTTTTATCTAGAATCAATATAAATAATTTTAAAAAAGTGTTGAATAATGTGACTTTATATATAGAAAATTGATCAAAAAATCAATAATTCGTATTATATAAATTATAATATGGAGAAATATGTAGCACCATTGATGGGACTTTGAAGCAATGGAAGGTAAGGGGTAGTGGAAGTGGTGGGAACAAGTCCAGAGAGGATGAAGGCTACTTCCATTATCATTCCAAAAGAAACTTGAGGGGGGCCTTTCCTTCACCTCTCCCTCCCATGCACTTACACATGAATTCATACTATAACTAAGGCCGAATGGGCCCTCTCTCTCTCTCTTCCACTTCCATCACTTTCTCTCTATTCTATTCATAAAAAATACTATTTTTTTATACACGATCTAAAGAAGTAGGTTAAAATGGGTTTATTTGAATAAACGATGATATCAAAAATATTAGTGGTGATGAGATTGATTATTGTAACAGTAAGATTGAATTAAAAGAAATAAAATAATAAAAAGGAGGGTTGTGAAGTAATTTGCCTGTTTAAGTTTGGTGTCACCATACCGACAGACGGCTCCCTTGAAGTTCCTTTTAACTGTCAACCAAAACAAAAAATTTACATATCAGGTTCTTGAATATTTTAGGTCATTACATTTTAGTTTGGTATCACCAATTTGTCAAGCAGTACCATCAAAACACTATAACAAATACCTATTTTCGTAATTAATATGTTTTTTTATATATTTTTTGTAATTATTATTTTTATATTATTTAGGTAAAAAAAATCAAATTTTAAAGGAAGTTTTAAGGCATAAAATGACGAAATTACGTGCAAAAGCTCAAAAGAAAGGAAAAAAAAATGTAGGGATATAATAGACCATAAAAGACTGGTGAGAATGAAAAAGCTGACTGGAGGGGTGAGGGTGAATGTAGGGATATATATAGATTTTTTTTTATATTTGGAATTTAATTTTTGATTTTCAGATATTAAAAATCAAATTTAATTGTTAATTATATTAAAATTTTTTTGTTAAATTTAACAGTTGAACATTTTAAAATAAAAAAAATTCAATTGATAGTCATTTAACAAAAGATAAGATATTGTATTGAACTTGAATATAATTAAAAAATTTTAATAGTTTTAATAATTAGACTTATATTTTTAAATGTAAAAAATAAAAAAAGTTTAATAATTGAACTAACATTTTTAAATTATAAAAGTGAACTTAATATTTTAAAATTTTAAATATAAACGTGTAATAATATAATTGGTGTATGAAATAATTAAATATGAATTGAAAAAGAGAAAAGGGCATGCATGGTAAAACGATATACGTACATTAGAATACATCTGGTGAAGCAACTCGGGATGGGGTAATTGGTCAGTGAAACGTCTTTGTGGCAGTGTGGTCCAATCAAATTGAATGGTTATTAGTCCATAGCGATATACGTACATTAGAATACATCTGTTAGAGCAAGGATTCAATTTTTTTCCCCATTCAAAGGCGGCCTTTCATTGTTTCTCCAACTTTTTTTATAAATACTAGTGGAAGGAAGCTTAAATATTAAGAAAAGATCTTTGATCTTTTTTTTTTAAAGAAGAATATGAATAAATTAAATTAAATATCATACCCAAACAAAATTTAAGTTAGTAGCCAATACTGATGTGGTCTGAAAAAAATAATAAAAAGAGGGAGAGAGGAGGCGGCAATGACAGATTGCAGCAGATCCGATGTAAAAGAGGGGATCCTAGTGAGTTGCAGGCCCCCACTCCTCTCCATTATCAAGGCTTTTCAGAGATATCAATGGACTTGGGATTCGCCTATCTTATGTACCATTCCTACCGCCTATTGTTTCCAATCATTACGACAGGATGGTTTTTTTTCTCTCCTATGTACATCATTTTAACCTTAATCAACTTTTAACAATAAAATTAAATATTTTAATCTAATAATATATAGTAATTAATTTACTCATTTTATAAATAATAAAAAAAACAAAATTTACTTGGACGTCCACTTTCTGCTGCATAATGTAATAATGTGAGGTAATGATGTGCATGTACTTAGATGGATGTGACGACTGTGCCATTTTCTGTAGTTTGCCTTGTTTTATTTTTTAATTTTTAAAGCCGTAAAGCGTATTGTAGAACTCCTCTACTAAACAACATAAAAAAGAATGGTCGAACTTCTGCGCGTATCTTTGGCAGCTTTTTTAAAAGCTCTGTCTCATATACACTGTATTATCAGTATATAAAAGCTGCATGTCCTCTCCTTTTTATATCTTAATTATTTATAGTTACAACATTTAATGTTATATATATATATATTAAAGATTAAATTTCATCTAAAAACTTTTGATAATATATCATTTAAACATGGCCAATATAGTAAAATGAATTGCGTCTAACCGAAGTTTGAAAATTCTGAAAATGGAAACTTTGTTTGAAACCTAGATTTTTTATTAGATGATGACATAGGGATGGGGGGGGGTTTATTTTTAATTATTAAAAAATACACACAGCTCAAATTATTAATTCATTCTTACTAAACCTAGAAATACTAAAAAGAAAAAAAATATCTATCTTTGAAATTTCTGTACATGCATGCACCAAAACAAATAAGGATGAAGCAAGTGTCGGAATAGAAATCCTTAGTAAATGCTACGTGTTAGAATTTAGGTTATGTACTGCCAACTAATTTATTTATTTTTTAAAAACATATTCTAATCTGACGTCTAACACTCAAAACTCTTTATGACTGCTTTTTCAACCCTAGGGCTCGAATTGAAGAAGCTTATGATATGTACACTTGGATGTGCCATTGTTGAGATTGAAGATTGGAACAAGGAACAAACATGGCGATTTCGATTATTTTTTTTGAATAATTTCATTATAAATTTTAATAATGTCTGTTTTTTATTTACATAATATTTAAAATTATCTATAATTTTTTTTAATTCATAAATATGTGAATAATACATTTCAACGTATTCGAACACAATAATACTTATACCAATTAAACTAAAATTGAATCAACGATGAAAAAAGATTTTTAACTTTAAACTTTTTTGGTCTTAATCTCATGTTAACTGTGTTAACTTATCATAATGATAAATAAAGTTAAGTATCAAAATCGACATATTAAAAGTAAATATACCATATTAGAAATTTGACTATATTACCTATTTGAATTAAGTATATTTTTTGTCTTGGAAATGAAAAAGGTTGGCATGTGCAAAGATTTAATTTTTAAAATAAATGAATGTAGAGTTAAAATTAAATCGATATGATAAAGTAAAAATAAATAAATTAAGGCAAGGCACAAACACAATATAATGAAATAATTAATACACGGCATGATGCAAAAATAATATAAATACAAAATAAAGACAGGAAAAGTCAAAATCTATATATATAATATGAATTGTTAACGCAGGTGTGAAAATTTATATGAATTTATAATACTTTAAACACAAAGGATTAACATGAATATTTCATAAATTTAAACACAAACAAAATTCTCTCTAATAACAAATTATTCAAAATATTTCATAAATTTATATATACAATACAAGAATATTTTTCATAAATAGAATTACAATGATATATATAATATGTTGATACAATTCAACTCAGAAATTTATCATGTTTAGTGTTGACAAATTCTGATGACAAAATCTTTATTTAAGATTTGGTGTATAAAATATTTGTATAGATCAAGAATTGGATGAAAGTAGAGATAATAAGGAAAAGGCTAAAATTTTGGATTAGTCTCTGAAGAATTTACTCATTTTGTGTTTCGAATAGGAAAGTTCAATTGGAATTTACTATCTTTCCTTTTGTCATATGTATGTTTGTGTTTATTTCCTTAAATGTAATTGATTCCTGAACCCGATTTTTCTTTGATTTTCAAAATACAAACCAAATAAACCTTTTTTAAAAGAATTTGCAAACTTTTCTTTTAAAAAGGTTTAGGGTATCCAATCACACTTAATAAAAAGATTTACAGTGATTTATTTTTTAACAACAAAAATAATATCTTACAAATAAAAAAATTTATTTTTATCATATATGGTGAAGCTAATTTTGGTTCAAAAATGGTTTCGACAACTATAAACAAAAAAAAACATATAAAAATATTAAATTAAAAAATATATAAATATATTTTTATTTTTTTAAAAAAATAATATGAGTGAGTCTAATATAGATTTAGATTAGTCATTTACAAATATATATGGGCCAAAGCAAAATTGTAGGCCCATATTTCGGGTTAGGTCGAGTATGGACAAGTATAAAGTGTGTTAATATCATGTATAGGCCTAGCTTAAACCTGACTCGACTCCTGAACACCTTAACTGTTTTCCCTGCTTTTTATAGTTGAGTTAGTAGCAGGGGCAAAGTTAAAAAAAAAATTTAGGGGCCCGAAATTAAATTTTAAATTTTAATAGCTTATATCTTTATAATTTTTAAAATATTAAATTAAAGAGCAAAGTACAAATTTACTTTTACTAATTTAAAATTTTAAAATTTTTAAATGACTTAAATGGACAACTTTCCATTTTAAGGGGAACTGAGGCCCCTGTCAACTCCGTAGATAAGCCACTGGTTAGTAGCCTCGATGGCCTCTGTTTGTATAGGACCCTAGTTTCCATTTGTTGTAATCCTTTTTCATGACATGAAACAGTGAACTTCACAAAAAAGAGAGGTTTTAAATTGAGAAAGGAAAATCGAGATTTACGAGAGCAATTAAATGGAGGCTTGAGCCAAGAAGAGCAATGTTCACTATCGGATCACATTATGTTTATGAATATTTCCAAGGCTTTTCATTCATGCTTTTGACATTTGCATGAATGTGGGGTCAGAAAGCATGTTTGTTTTTGCATGAAAATTGAAGAATCTAAGCCATGTACCATGGGAGTAGGCGTGTGGGAGGTGACACAGTGACGATGATGGAGTTTCGACTTTTCTTGATACCTCTAATATGGCCAAAATAGGGTAAATATAAGGAGAAGAAGAAGAAATTGAGAGATCGCCAAATTTAAGAAAAAAGAATCAAAGGTTTAGATTGGGGACATTAGGGTATGTGCATGAATTGGATTCTCAAGTTCCAAGTCCAACCAGCTGACGTTCAATGCCAATGTCTACAGTAATGTCCTCTATGATCATATGATATGATCCACCCACTTGCAGGCCTTCGTCTGTATCCTTTCCACCAAAGATTTGAACATTTACCGTCCAATTTTCTCATGTTTTCAATCAACCGCCCTATTTTCATTGTTGTTGTATGTAGGATATTAAAGAGTGCTGATGTTGTCCAATTTCACCGGAAAAGCTAGCCGATGTGGTAGAGAATAGGCAGAAGCAACATATACTGTCATGAACCTGTTGGTTCAGGCAAGTGGGTCTCACCACGAATTATGCCAGGCAGCAGCGGCCAGCGAGGTAGCCTTGTAAATTTTTGACACCTATGTATGTATTCAAGTATAAGGTAGTGAAGGCAACATCCGGACAATAATTTGATTTCGAAAAAAGAGATGAAAAGGCCGGGGGTCATCATCATAAACTGATAGCTCAAACACATGCAATGGATGCATTGCATATGGCATATTTAGACAGGAGGTGATCAGTGAAGGACCCAAAGCGACGGGTCAATGGCAGAATCCACCAGCTCTGCACCACCCAAGTGGACAAAAGTAAATACAAAGTTTTCTCGTTAGTCATTTCGGTGACTGCTTCACAATCATGGCCAAAACCCTACATCCCACAATCAGTGCTTGTTTTTTTTCAGTTTATAGTTTGGTCAAAATGTAGCTTGGACTCGTCGCAATTTTTATCATACTTTTGAGCCTGTTTGGAGTACATATCCTTTTACTTTGTCCTACAAACTTACCCTGTAAAGCAAGCAGCTGAAGATACAAAAATGGCGATGCCACAGATGCTTAACCTATTCTAATGGGGTTACAGAATCAATGCAATTGAGCAGAATAGAGCATGAGATGGTGACAGGATCGGTACTGCAAAAATTTAAAGATATAAATCAACAAAATGGGCCTATTTCTTTGCCACAAACGCTGTGGTGTGGTGTTGTTTGGGCCGGCATAGATGAATCTCGGATATGGAGGTTTCACCTCCACTCCAATATTTATTTAAAAATCTTACGTGTTATACTTAACGCTTAATGTCACATTTGGAACTAATATTTTTATAAAATGTTTAATATGATATTTAATTATTATTTTGTGTATTATTTGGTACGTGTAGTTTCATAAAATGCCTAATGTGTTATTTATACTTTGAAAATGTAGATATCAAATAATACACAGACTGAAAGTTTAAGTACCACATTGGACAATTTATAAAATTATAGGTACCAAATGTGACATTATCCCTATAATTTATAAATGGGCAGTTTTTTTAATGATTCATTTATATCAAGGTAATTGAGCTTGACAACTTATACATATGCGATACCTATTTTTTTTTCTGAAACTAATTGTGATTGAACTTGAAAATCGTAGACTGATACCTCGATTGATTAGATTTATACATCAATTTGTCACGTGACCAGTTTAGATATAAAGTGTTAAAGAAATAGACCGTGTTTATAAAATTTAATAAAATGAATTTTAAATATGCCCCACATCATATTTAAAGTGGCATTTTAACGTTCAAGTTAATGGTTAAATTGATGGAATGACTTGACTGATAGAATATTTTTTATACAAATACTTAGAATTTACCCATAGCCCTTCTCTAACTCTTAAATGAAAGGATAAACACGCTTCAATGCGTTTGAATAGACGACCTCTTAACAACAATGTCGATATCAATTAAATTAAGATTCAATCGGTTGATTGATACAATATTAATACTCTTACAACTCAATTAGAACATTAGTTTAAAATTTATCATTTTTACATTTTTTGTTTGTGTGTGAGTTTCCCCTGTCGACAGAGTGAAGTCCAGGCACATCGAAAGGAGTTTTGGGGCTTTTAACCTCCTTTTAAAGTTTAATTTTTAATATTTTTAACTAATTCCTTTAAATAAAATATTATCTGGATAAATAAATTGGTATCCTAAGTGTATTAAGAAACGGAAAAAAATATTTAATGGAAACCTAAATGTATAGTCTGTTTTGGTTTAAATTTATTATAATAGTAATAATAATAATAAGAAGTAGTAAAGATAAAGATTTATGGAAATATATAAACCCATAACTCTTGGTTGAGAATAAATCAAATACTTAGCTTGGATGTGAAGAAGAGAAAGAAGACAGAATTTTGGTGAGGCAGCTGTTGTACTTCAATGGGCTTTCAATTTGAACGATATGTCCTGAATTTTCTACGTATTCCACACTCGCTTTCTGCCCGATTTGCCTGTCACCAATCACCATCCTCATTACTCCTTTCAACAACAACCTATATCAAATTTTACCAAAATTCGATACTTACTGTACTAAGTACTCTGCATTATCCACCTCAAAAATCTCATCATTTTTTCCCCACAAAACATGTATCCTCTGCCACAATTTACAATTTACTCCTTCAATTTCCTATTTATTAATTCCTCATCATAAACATAAAAAAAAAAATAGCATCAACACAATATAAATACATAAATACATTAAATGGTGTTAAATCTTAAATTTTATTATTATACATTTAGTGGCTATATAGTTGAGTTGTGTTGGGTATAAATTTTCTTTAAGGTTCCGTTTGTTTCAATATAAAAATTTTTACGAAAAATATTTTTAGTCTCTTTTATGTTTATTTCATGTAAAATAAGATAATCAACGTAAAAAGTTTTCTAGTCAACGTAAAAGAACCCTCTTATTCTCGTAAAATGTCTTATCAATTTTTTTCGTAAGATATTTTCCAAACTGATAAGACTTTGTTCACTATAACACTCCCGTACCTGACTCGAGCATTGGGTCAAAGTACTGGGGTGTTACATTCTCTACTACATTCTTCACTTAGCAAATATTTTTTTATAAATTTTTATAACTTTTCAATTTAGTCCCTTTTTATCATAAAAGTTCAATATTCACTAATTAATTAACTTTGTTCAATTTTTTTATTGTTACACTTTAATCACATAATTTACCTCAATATCTTATTTCACATATCAAGTTTCTATGTATTTCATCCACATATTTTCTCGAGTTTAAGAATTTAGTCCTTACCAACATAAAAATTCCATATTTTTCCACAATTTCACTTTTACAATACTTTATGCATATTTCATCATCTCATGACACATTCATTAAACTTTTATCATAATCTCCTTATTCTCATACTAAATTGTTGTACAATTTTCAATTTAGTCCCTATTGCCATGTAATTTATTTTTCACCATATAAGTACTTTAATCGAATAATTCATTGTATTATCTTATTTCACATAACAATTTTTCATGCATATCACCTCTTGTTTCAATTATAAATTTCACAAAGGTTACAATTTAATCCTTAACATCATGAAGATTCATTATTTACTATAATTTCACCTTAACGTCACTTTGTAATCAATTCACTACTTATCATAAATCTCAAATGTATGCTTGTTTTATTGAAAACAATTTTTATGAAATTTTTTCAGGAAACCTGCCAAATAACAAAAAATATTTTACACAAATTTATCAAAACACCAGAAAATATTAACTTTTCTAAAAAAGTAGGTCATTTTCTAAAAGCCATTTTCAGTCAAACAAACAGAACCTAAGTCATAAATATAATATTGACCACTCTATTATGCTTAATTTTATGATTTAATATGTATACTTTTATTTGATCTAATTTGGTTCCTTTATTATTATTATAATCTCATTAGTTTTTTTTTTGGTAAAATAAGTTTTTTGAAATATTACATTAATATTTTAATTGAAATAATTAATGATATTAGTCATTTTAATTAATTAATAATATAATAAAATATAGAGGAAATTATATTAAAAATTAAAGTAAAAAAAACACAAAACTATGATTTCTTCATTTTTCTTATAATATCAAAAGAAAAAGAGAGAATCAAAGTAGGGACGAAGTTAGAAATTTTTTTGGGAAGTCAAAATTAAATTGTAATTTTTACGATAGTAAAAATAAAATTTTTAAAAGATTAAGCCAAATTTTTATCATTTTTAAAAAGATCAAAATATAATTTTATCTTTACTAATTTAAAATACTAAAATAAAAAATTTTCCATTAAAAAAGACCCGCCCCCTTTGCCCCTAAACCAAAGGTGAAATACGTGTGAACAAAAGAAGAATCTTATAGCTTTTATTTTATATATAATTAATTATATAGATTATGAAATAATATATATTTATTGTTGATATTATTAATTAACCAAAACTTAATAGCGAGGTTTGGTTATACCTACCTGATGATAACTAGGGATTGTAAATTCCTCGTCACTGATAACCAAAGCCTTTAAGAGTTCCAGTTTCTCCCTTCTGTATTTACATATTCCCTGTTATCATTTTGAATATCAAATTAAAAATATTTATAATTAAAGTCAATAATAAAAAATATTTGAGTTAATAATAAAATAACACAATATCACCAATGTAAAACAAAAATATTGAAGGGTGGAATTTTATTTTTAAAAATATCAATTATAATTAATAAATATATATAAATATAAATATCAAATTAAAAAAATAAAATTTGAATGAGAAACAAAATAATTATACTTAAATAAAATTGTTAACATTTACGTTCAAGTCCTTAAATATTTTTTTTTATTTATCTTTAAAAGTTTTCCTTTAAAATAATAATAAAAAATTACTCAGGAGTCAAAACTGATTACCTCCAAAATTTCTTTGTAAATAAAATTAGGCAACTTTGGAAGACTATGGGAAGCACGTTGAATGAGGGTTTCGACGCCCTTGACTGACTCAGGGAGCAAATAATCTGGCCAGCTATTGAACCCAAGACGGTGGAGTCGGGCTTTGCTGATGGACTCAGTCAAGGCTATAGGGGAGCAGGTGACCACCATAGAGTGGACCAACTCAGGGTACATCTCAGCCATCTTGAAACCAACCATTCCTCCATAACTAAAACCGACCAGGGTACATTGTTGGACACCCAGTTTGTTTAACCCTTTGGCTATGCACTCAGCTTGGAACTCCACCGACCTCTCAGTCTTGTCGGTGACGGAATCGCCAAAGAAGACGAAATCGGGGACGTAAACTGAGTAGTGGTTGGCCAAAGCTAACACCTGAAACTGCCATGTTAGGATACCGTCAAAGGCAAAGCCATGTAGGAAGACTACGGCTGGCTTTGTGGTGGATTGTGTGGGGACCCAAAAGTTGACTACCGTTCCAGGCTCGATCTCTATCTTTTCAGGGCTGATCCCAGCTAGCTTCAACACCCCATGCAGAAAAAGCTTGTATATCTTCAACAAACACATACTCTTCTCTTTTTCTTTCTAAATTTGCTGCTCAACCCAAACCTTACCAAGTATCCACCTTTATATCTTCATTTTTGCGGGTTTTTTGAATTTTTATAATATTTTATAATTTTTAAAATTATTTATTGATGTGACATATATGATAAATTATCTCTATCAACATAAAATACATATCAACTGTTATACAGATTATCACGCCAATATTATTAAAATTTCAATGTTTCAATCAATATTTTTGTTTAAAAAATTTAATTTTTTTAAATTAAAGATAAAATTTAATTAAAAATAAATAAGATTAACTATATATATATATATATATATATTGAACGCTAAGTTTATCATGAGTAAGAATATTCTGCCGCTATTGTGCCCTCATCACAGAACGCCACGTCTCCTTTTAAGGTTGCTTTTAAATCTTGCCTTCTTTTAATCTATTATAATTTTAATAATAATTAATAAAAAGTCATATGAATGAATAATTACATTTTTAATTTATATCTTAAAATATTTCTACACGAGATATAAATAGAATAAAATTAATGAAAAATAAAAGATGTAAACGTTATTTATATATCTATTTCAAAACAATAAATATTATTTTTTATATATTGGTAAATCTAAAAAATATATACTATGAAAATCATCAAATTTAAATTCAAAACATCATAACTTTCACTTAAGTCATTTTCAACAAAAGATATTCAGTTTTCACATCAATTTGTTATGTAATTTTGTCATACATCATGAAGAAGATGTGATAATCTTATATTTATTAATAATAAATCTATACTTACATGGCACACACCCACCATGCCATTTTTTTTAATAATAATAGTTAATTTTCAATTTTAGAATTTCTAATATGCTTAAATGTATATTTAATTTTTAACAAAATTTATTTTCTGTATTTTTATAATGTTATTAATTAGTTTAATATTTTTATAATATAATTAATTAGTTCAAATAGTTAATATCATTAACTTTTCAATTAAAATTTTACGTGATTATATGTAATTTTAAAGTAGATTTATAAATACAAAAATTAAAGAGATTAAATTTTTGAAAATAAAAGTACAAAGAATAAATTCTAAATGTACGAAGTGGAGAGATTTAGAATCATGGTTGTTTGAATCAGACTGAATCGATTGGAGTGTAGGTCCCAAGAGAGACTTTAAACTAATTGATCCGCAAATCAGTACAGATTGATCAAACCAAACTAAAAAAAATCAATTGAATTTTTTTTTAAAAATATATATAATTTTTTAATAATTTATCCAATCAAACTATACGAACTAATGATTAAAACTGTCCAACCACTAAATTAGTTCTGAAAATATTACTTAGATTACATCTTAATTTCTAAAATTTTATTTTATAAATAATTAAGTGTGAAACGTAGGATAGTAAAGTGCGCTTTTGTTTATAAAAAAAACGTGTTTTTTTCATAAAATATTTAAAATTATATATAAACTTTTTAATTAAGAAGATAGATACGTTGCGACATATTTAAATTTACATCAGCTAACATTAATAATAATAATAATAATAACAACAACTTAAGTAGCTTGATATTAATGAATGGTTGCCGCAACCACAAATTTGTCAATAGATTCTGACACCCTAAATAATGATTCACGTTAGGTGACCTGTCGATCATATCTTCTCTTATTTCACATATTTATTAATTTCCTTTAGATTGCATCAGATACATCCTTCTATTATTATGTTCACATTTAATTTTGTCCATACTTACGGTTGTGAAGTAATTAGACCCTAGAATCGTTCCACACGAGCTAAAATTGATTTTTATTTTAAGGTTAAGTAAGATTAGCTTTAAAATTAAAATTAAACTCAGATTTTAAGACATGGATTGAATCAAATTGATTTTACAAGTTTTGGGCTTGAATTGAATTTCATAATTAAATAGGAATTGAATTGGATTTAAATTAATTTCAAATTATTTTAAGGTTATTTTTCAAGTTTAATTTCAATTAATTAGATTTTAGAAAAATCCGTCATGATGGGGTGGATTTTAGGATATTCATATATGATTTTTAAAGAAAACTTACCGTTAAATGCACCGCACCCCACCGTCATGATAGTGTAGTGTGAAACAAAAAGTAAGCTAACTGCATCGAACTCCACCGTCCATCCAAATTCACCCTTAATTTTTTTGTGTTTTCCATTCTCATTTGCATGCATCATAAAGTCACATTTCAGAGTATAATGTCATAACTCAATCTTAGCAGCGATGAACTCTACTCAAGAACCCATGATAATCCTAGATAAGGATGAGCTCGAAGAAGTACAAGATCCTTCAATTAAGAGCCGTCAATCGAAAAGGAAGAGACGAGAACATGAAGTAGGGTTGATGGCTAAGATACAAGAAATGGAGACAGACTTAGCAAAAAATGGGACGAAGAGCTTTAAAAGCTTAAGCAAGAATGTAATGATAAGGTAGCTGTCTTCAAGGATTTGCATGAGTTAAAACAATTGAGGAAGCAAAAGGAAAGGTCCACACTTGTCAACCAAATGGACCTGGTATACTCAAGCTACTTGATGAATCCCAACCAATGTTAAGGGCCATTTCAGAAAAGAGATGTCATGAGCGCCTTATGATTTTAAGTTAGGCTTTTGTATGACATTGATAAATAAAGTTTAGGGTTTGTTCCTTTGCATTCATGCAGATTTTCTTTTCTGTATTTCATGTATTAAAAGTGAACATGCATTCAACCTCTTTTATCATGATGCATTTAAAGTTATTTCCATCAGATTCTTTCATTCTTATGGTGTCATATTCATCTGCATTCATTATATTTTAAGAGGAATTGTGAATTTTTCATAAAAAAGGTTCAAGGGTCGCAATGGTAGATGAACAGAACGCCAGAATGGATAAAATGGAGGAATAGTTGAGGAAGCTAATGGAGATGGCAAGGTAAAAGAGAAAGTAGGTGACGGTTATGAGTAGAAAGAATCTGTGACTCTACGATCAAGTCCAAACACCTTTAACTTTTCACACTTTTTTAATCTCTAAACAACAAATTTTATGACAACAAAAATTATCCATGCAATCTTATAAAATAATGTATTATTTTTTATCCGTATGTTTTCAATTCCAATTTATGCACTCTTGGTATTGAAGTTCAACCAAGGGGAAGTTAAATAATTCTTTTTAGTGGTCGAAATTAAATTATAATTTTTACAATGGTAAAAATATAATGGTAAATTACATCAACAATCACTTAATTTTGAGGTAGCTTACAAAACAATCGCCTTGGTTTCATTTTAATTACTCAACTTAAAAAATGTAACAAAACAGTTACTAACGTTATCAAAAAATGACAAAACAATCATTAATTAACAGTTTTCATTAGGGGTTTAACGGGATCGCTTATATGACAAGTTAACTAGCTGATGTGACCAGTTAACTTACCATGTTGGATGAATAGTCAAAAGGTCAAATATATATATATATATATATGATTGATCCTTCTCATCTTTCTCTTCATCTTCTTCTCCCTCAACCTCTTGCTCCTTATGCTTCTTTTCTTTTTCTTTTTGTTATTCTCTCATTTCTCTTCAACTTCTTTCTCTCTCAACCTCGTCTTTTACCATCTCTGCCTCTCTCTTTTTTCTCTATTTTCTTATCATCTTCTTCATCTTTGTGCATCTTCTCCTTCTTTTCTTTCTTTTTCTCCTCTTTATTCTTCATTTATCCAATTTCACTATCCTCTGTTTTTCCTTATCCTTCTCTTTATGTTTCTCCCACTTATCCTCCTTATGCTTCGGCTTTTCGTTCTCCACTAATTTGGTCTTCAATTCAAGTTAGACCTCAGGTTTCTCCTTATGCACAATAGATGTCCAGTAAGCGCTTAGCAGGAAGGAGCAATGGAAGGAAGGATTCAAGTGGCGGATGCGCGGGTCAACTTCAATACTTGTCGATTCGTTACTCAAAACAGGCTGGGGATTCCGGTTGCTGCAATGTATTTGAATTCATAAAAGGAACTAGCAGCTAAGAAATGTTAGCTCATAGCTTACAGTGCATTATTTGGTAGGTTCTGTAATACAATTTCTTTTTGTAAGGGTACAAAATTGATGGATGTTTGTTGTCTATATGTGTGTGCATGTAATTTTCAGCCATTGTTTGAATTTGATTGTAAGTGAGAATCATAATATAGTGAATTTTGTGTTGCTTGTATTGACTGGTCTTTTACATTGATAGGCAGTATCTTTTGAGCTGTAGCCACAAGTAATTTGACGGTTTACTTAATGCACAGATGTATTACAAAAACTGGATAAATATTTTTCCATTAATTTGCAAATGGAAGTCTCGGTTTTAGTAAAGAAATGGCTACCTAATTTCAAATGGAAAGAGAAAATGGTGATCAAGCATGGTAACAAGGGAAGTTCCTCTTTCATTCAAGTGATACCAACAATTTCATAATGTAGCAGGGCAGGAAATTAGCATTACAAATCCTCCACGCTTGCTATTACAGTAGTATTTTCACGGCC
Source organism: Gossypioides kirkii (assembly GCA_005610355.1). Taxonomy (NCBI): domain Eukaryota; kingdom Viridiplantae; phylum Streptophyta; class Magnoliopsida; order Malvales; family Malvaceae; genus Gossypioides; species Gossypioides kirkii. The sequence continues at coordinate 13,080,078 of CP032254.1, read as the reverse complement.
TGCCTTTAACAACGCTTACTGGACATTCATGGAGGCGTCGGTGTCGTCGAAGAGTAGTTGTCTTTGAGTGCAATTTACCCAAAATATAATTTCATCATTTTAATAATCTATATCTATATAAATTTTAAAGGATTAAATCAAATTTTATCATTTTGAGGAAGACTAAAGTATAATTTTATCTCTATTAATCTAAAATTTTAAAAAAATTTAAAAAGACTCATTCTACAAACAACAAAATACAATTCAATTGGGAATAATTTTGCAACTAAATAATTCCAAAAATAAATTATAAATATATACCTCTTTGTAGTTTGAAAGCACATAAAATTTATTCCTTTTGTCATAATGAGTGTTTGGATTATAAATTGGTACCCTGAATCCACAATAATATTGAATCTCTCTTGAATCAATATGTGGTTTTTTGCTTCAACTCGTCTCCTATTTGAAATAAGAAGAGAAATTTCCTATTTTTTTGGGGTTGTTAATCAAATAAGAAAATAAAATTGGGAAAAACATTTAAAAGAAATACCTTAGGTCGAAGATGATGAAGCTGTCATGAGAAGAGGAAACTAAATTGAAAATGTACAATATTTAACCCTTTTCGACAACTTGGGATAAAATGTGTGACAATAATTTATGTATCACTCCTATTAAAATGAAATTGAAATACATGCGTGAAAATTGCGGTATAATTTAAGAACAAATTTATCATTAAAACAAAAAAATATGGCTGTGTTCTATTGACGGTGTGCTACGAGATTCGAAGGGACGATGGTTGTGGGGATATGCCATGAATTTTGGAAGTGAGACAATCTTCAAAATGGAATCAAGAACTATGCTTGATGGATTGTTTCTTGCTTGGGACAAAAGGTTTCGACGTGTTGAAGTTGAGAGTGACAATGCTTTGTTGGTGGAGCTTCTTCAATCCGGGGGCGAAATCGATAGCAACTTGGTAGAGGTGCGGCTTTTACAATAATTGTTACAACGACATTGGGAAATTCATATCAGACATGTTTCAAGATCTGCTAACGTTGTTGCGGATTCATTGGCAAAACATTTGAATTTCGAGGATTCTTTGCTTCATCTCTTTCAACATTTACCATCATCAGTGGCTCGTTATCTACTTGAAGATATGTGCGATGTTGGGGGCCATTTGATATAGTTATCTTTATAATTGCTTAATTGTTGTCTTTTTCTACTAAAAAAATAATAGATGTGTATATTTCATGAGATCTTATATTTTCGATGATAATGTAAAATTTTGAAATTGTTTTTCCTTGTTTGAATTTTGAAAATTATTTTGAGTTGATAATCTCAATTTCTACATTGCTAAATTTGGTAATATTTGGGATAATCTTAATACCACATATTCTTTAGGTAATGTAAATTTCTAATGGTAGTGGTGTTTTTATGAAGTTCACCTTTTTTTTTATAGTTTTGATCCATTACAATTTGATATGTTCATGGGTCGTATTACTTGTCTAAGTTTGAAGGTCTATGTGAAATTTGAGGTAATTTGGGTAAAATTTTTAGGCTCGTTTAAAATATAGGTCGAACTCGAGCTTGAACATTTAAAGCTCGAGCCCGACTCGACCCGTCTTAAAATTTGTAATACTTTATATTATATTATTTTTGTATATTATGTAATTTATAACGGATAAAAATAAATCTATATTAAATATACAACACTACTATAATATGAACATTAAAAAATACTATGATTATATAAAATTTTGATAAATAAAAAATATTAAATTATTAAATTAAGATAATATAAATATATTTTTTAAAAATAAAAAAAAATATGTGGTAAGGTTAAAATGGCTTGAGTTAGCCATTTATAAATATGAAAAGGTTTAGACAAAATTTTAGATCTATATTTTGGATTTTTATTAAAATAAAAAGATTAAAATACCCCAAATAATATACTTTTTTTTAATTATAGAAGAACATCTTCCTAATTTTTTGACTGAATTGATATCTGATTAATCCATGAAACCAATTTGATTAAGAATTTTATTAATAGTATAGATTCTTTTTATCTTTGAATTTGGATCAACTTGAATTACACAAAACCAAACCAAAGTCTTCACCTTTTAATAGGTAGTAAGTAGCTATACTTAGGATAATTTTTAAAATTCATAAGTAGAAATAATTTTTTTTTCAAAAATAAAATTTCAAAACATTTTAAGAGATGTGCGCTATTTTACTAATTTTATTGTAAATTCTAAAAATTCATTGAAAGAAATATTTGCATCCTAAAAATATTCAAATTCTTTTTAGGAAATATTAATTTTATTATCGAAAAGATAACGTTTTCATTTCGTGAACCAAATCAATAATGCAATTCATGGAGGAAAAATCGAAGTAACAAACTTGATTCTTTTTTCCCTTTTTTGGGGTTTCCCAACGATTGATCCATCACATTGTTTGGGCCTTCTCCTGTGGTTCTTGGTGTAATACAAATTTTGGAAATTCCTGTACAAGTGATATTTTCATCGACATAAATATAGGGCTTTAATCCATTTGGGGATTTCATAATTTAATCAGATTTAAGGCCTGAAATTGATTATAGCTTTGGATAGAGAGCAGGAAATAGAAAAGCATTCCATTTTTTCATGTCACAAAAACATCGGTCAAAAACGAGAGAACCCAAACTGCTACAAAACAACAATAAAGCACCAACACATCATCATCCAACTGAAAAAGCAAAGCCCAAAGCCCACATATATGCTAACCCTACGACCCTAAGTCCTCCAGCTCCCATCAGAGGCTCCGCCTCCTCTTGAGTAACGAGATCCACCATCACCATATCCACCATCTCGGCGTCCACCTCCATATCCACCACCGCCGCCATATCCTCCACCATTCCCATATCCACCCTCACGACGGCCGCCTCCATAGCCTCCTTCACGGCGACCATATCCTCCTCCGCCTCCTCCATTTCTGTTGTAGCCTCCGTACCCTCCACCGCCACCACCGCCGCCGCCTCCACCGCTTCGGCGTGATTGGGCTTCGTTGACGGTAATGTTCCTTCCATCAAGATTCTGACCGTTCATTCCTTCAATAGCGTCTCTCATAGATTTCTCGTCACGGAAAGTGACGAACCCGAAGCCTCGGGATCTTCCAGTCTCACGGTCATTGATAATCTAAACAAGAAACGAAAATTAATTAATAAAAAAAAATCAAAATCACAAGAAAGATGTCAAGAGAAGGAAAAAAACATAGACTCGTCAGAATCGATCGATCTTTCGGCCCAGATGGGATGAAGACAGAACGTACCAGTGAGAGATTATAAAAGAGAGAACAGTAACAAGAGAGTATCAAGTAACAAGTAGTAACAGAAAACAACAGATCAAGGATCACAGATCATAGACAGGGAGGACCGGATTGGGTCGGATCGAGTCAGATCTGGAGTCCGATCTCTGGAACAAACGGACCTTCGATTCGACGATCTCGCCATACACACTGAAGGCTTCTTCGAGAGCCCGGTCATCGGTGGCCCAAGCGAGCCCTCCGACGAAGCACCGGTACTCAACATCAGCTGAAGCCATATCGAAACACACTTGGGATAGAGGGAAATGAAGGTGTATGAGGAAATTGAGGATACAAAGGGGGGCTATAAACCATGGTTATATACAGAGTCATTGAGGTTGGTTAGCTATGGTTAAAATCATGACGAATTGATTACTCGCAATGTTGTTATTCCTACTACCCTATCCTCTCTTGGAACTTAGCTCTATATTACGTCATCGGAAACAAAATTAGTTTTATGAAAATATTTTTCTTTTGGTATTTCAGTTTTCAATTTTAAAATTAATTTTGCTTTAATATTATATTTACAAATGACGTGTGTATATGTTTATCATTGAATTTAAACAAGAATATTATATTGCAAAATGCGAATAAACTAGGAAGAGATGGAAAAACAAATCAGGGTTACTTAAGGCAAAGCAGTGACCGGTTAGTGTGAGGTAGGGCCCACAAGCACGTGCTTTACTTATTTATATTTTCATTTTTGGGTTATTGAATTTAGGAGCGAGTAAAATTCGATTCAATTCAAAAAATTCGATAAAAATTTTTAATTTTGAATTAAGTAGTTCAAGTTAATTGAGTTATTTAGATCAATTTGAATAAAAAATTAAATTTTTGGGTTTAACTCGAACATAAATTATACAATTCGAGTTATTCGAAAATCTGAATAAGAAAAGATAAAACTACATCGCTTTGATAAATGTTTATCTTTTCTAAAGTTAAAAGCCAAATCCATTAGGGTAAACTACAAAAATAATCAATTTTTTTGCTTCATATTACATTTTAATCATTTATGTTTGAAATGTTACGTTTTAGTCACTTACGTTATTGTTTTGTTACGAAGTGGTCACTTTGACGTTTAATTCTGTTACCTTCCTAACGGCAATCGACGTGGCAATCCAAATGGGTTTTAAATGTCAACTTGGATGTCCAACTGGATTTTTCTTTTTCAGTTGTAATTAATTTAAAATTCTCAAATAATTAAATTAATTTAATTAAAATTTTATTCTCATTCCAGCTGGACATTCAAGTTGACATTTAAAACCCGTTTGGACTGCACGTAGGATTGTCGTTAGGGAGGTAACGGAGCTTAACGACAAAGTGACCACTTCGTAACAAAACGATAATGTAAGTGACTAAAACGTAACATTTCAAACATAAGTGACTAAAATGTAATCTGATGCAAACAAAAGTGACTATTTTTGTAGTTTACCTAATCCATTAAGTTAAAAAGCAAAATTACGCCGTTTTGATAAATGTTTACGCTTTAAGTTAAAAAGCAAAATCTATATTGTTTATGTAGTTAAATAATCTTGCACTTTACCTATTAGTTAAATAATCGGTCCATGTAAATCCAATATTGAGTATAAATAATAAAATTCGTTAACTCGACTCGATTTGACTCGATTCGATTCGCAAAAATTTTAAATTGAGTTTGATTGCTAAAATAAGATTCGTCAGTTCGATTAACTCGAAATTTTTTTATTCGATACAACTTGATTCGACCGAATACTCGCCTCTAATTAAGTTGAAGAGGTTCAAGATATTATTTTTGATTACCTGCCGAAAATATCTTAAAATCTTTTTCACTTTCTTTTTCTTTTATGTGGAATAATAATAAATGAGTAACAAAATATCTCTCACGCTTTCTCCATCTACTTGTCACGGAATGAGTGGTACTATCATATCACCAAAAACAATCGAACATTGTTGTCCTATTTAAGAGTGAGTATTCGATCGAGTCGAGTCAAATTGAATCGAGTCAAAAATTTTCAAATTAATCGAGTTAATGAATCTTATTTTAGCAATCGACCTCAATTTGATTTTTTTCGAATCGAACCGAATCGAGTAAAAAAAATTCGAGTCAAATCAAGTTGAGTTAATGAATCCTATTATTTATACTCAATGTTGCATTTACATGGACTGATTATTTAACTAGTAGATGAAGTACAATATATTTAACTACATAAACAATATAATGGTTTTGCCTTTTAACTTAATAAGTAAACATTTATCAAAACGACGTAATTTTGATTTTTAACTTTAGAAAAGGTAAATATTTATCAAAACGATGTAGTTTTGCATTTTCTTATTCGGATTTTCGGATAACTCGAATTATGTAATTCATATTCGAGTTAAATCGAAAAACTTAATTTTTTATTCGAGTTGACCCGAATAACTTGATTAACTCAAATAACTTTAACTATTTAATTCAAAATTTAAATTGTTTTTCTATTTTTTCAAATTGAATCGAATTTTGCTCACCTCTAGTCTTATTCTTGTATTTATTTGTTTAAACCTAGGATTTTATATTTTATATATTATTTGTTGAAATTAGTAAGTAGTAAAGTTAATGCAATAATTAAGAGTGAATTTGAATGGACGGTGTGTTTACTTGTGGTTAGTGTAAAAATAATAGTAATGATAAAATTAGATATTGTAGAAATATTATAATGTGAAATAAAAAATAAAATAAACGCACCGCACTACACATCCAATCCTATTAAAAGTGTTAAGTTCAATACAAACACCTTTTATTTGGAATTAGGCTAATGATTTAAATCATTCTACCACATAGGGATGGGATATTTGAAACTGATTTAATGTATATTTGGTATATAAATTTTAATTTGGTGTAATTATACACATAAAATTTAAATTATGATTTATATATATACGTGAAACTTTTATATGATCCAATTGTACATGTTTAAATAAATGAATGCATATAATTATTTTCATGTTGGATTTATATAATTGTTTATGTATCCAAGATATAAATATAAAATGGTACTAATTCGATAATATTGTTAGTGATTTGTAAAACAGTGAATCAAATTGAATCGAATCAAATCAAAATTTCATATATAAAATCATACAAAAACAAATTTATATATGACATTGCACCTTGGATCAAAGTTCATGTATAATTTTTATATTTATCCCTATTTGAGAATTTAACTGATTAAATATAAATTAAATTTTAAACAAACATGAGTAATTACTAACCTTAAACTCAATAGGGTGAAGATGATCCGGTTGGAGAAGCGTTTTGGGAATCTCCTAAATAACCTAACACTTGATGATATATTTTTTTGAATATACTGGTGTGATTACATGGTAGTATCTGTTCATACTAAAACATACATTTTACACTTGATCAGAAGTGTGCTGATCAAGGTAGTCAATACCAAACCAATGGGCACATGATTTTCCTACTAGAATTTATATGTACTAGTACTGGTCTATTTCAGTTTGACACTTTTTTTTATGTGGTATTTGTGTCTTTTTTGTCCAATTTGATACATGTATTTGAAAATAAATATATTTTGGCACCACAAATGTAACAATGTTCATTTTTTTAATGTTTGATTCGAATTCTAGAGTTGATTTGATTAAAGTTAATTGTTAGTATTATTATGTTTGAATTTTTCATGGTTTTGTTAATAGAATAAACTTAGTGTTAATAGTGAATTTGTTTAATTGTGCATTTAGTTTGTCAAACACAGTCCGATGGATTACTTAATTTGAGTTTTAGGTTGATTTGGTGAAAGTTAATTGATAATATTATTAGTTAATTATGAATTTTCATCAAATCAACTCTAAAGTTCAAATCAAACACTAAAAAGTTAACACTCTTACTTTTAGATATCAAAATATATAACTTTTGTTAAATACAGATAACATATTAAACTAAAAAAATAACATAGGAACCACGTTAGAAAAAAATGTCAAATTTAAGTGCCTTCTTTACTCTACTTTAAATTTTAAATTTGTTAAATTACGTTGGCTAAAATTTAAAGTTTAAAATTTAGTGATCGAGAATGGTAGTTTTGCAACTTTGGAGAAAAATGGATCGTTAGGTATCTGATATTTGAAAGAAAAACATATAAGTGCATCTCACAGCTTTTACAATTTAAACCATGTACCATCATCGTATACATACTATCCAATCATATTAAAATATCACATTCATTCGATATCATATATTTATCCATATTTTCCATTTAATTTATATTTTACAATTTAGTCCATTTGATTCCAAAAGACATTAATTACATGACAATTCAAACTATAGGGAAAACAATATAATACAAAAATATTATGAATTAATAAAGTAAGTCTCATATGAACTTACCTAGAAAAAAACAATAGCAAACGAGGTGTCAAAGATTAATCTGTAATTTTTTTCTTTTCTGTGATAATCCTCCGATTAATTCAATTCTAGATCTGTAATAATTTATTTCAATTTATCCATTCCAAACATCTCATAACAGCCTTTTATAAACATATATCAATTCAATTTCATTTTTCGGATGTGTTCTAAAGTTTTACATTTTATTAAATTTAGTTCCTAAAATCGAAATTGCAATATCTTTCAAATTTGAGCCTCAAATTCGAAACTAATCTTAATTACATCTTTCTAAGACCCTCTACTATCCATAATTGCAGAAATTTCATACTAATTTCGAAATATTCTCACTTTAGCCCTTATGTTGAAAAATTAGCAATTTAACTTTACAAATTAATCTTTTTTCATATCTAAGCTTCATATCTAACCAAATAACAACAATTTCATCAAGTATTCATCAATGGAAACATTCAGAAATTTTAACAGTTTTGAAAAATAAAACACGAATTAACTAAATCAAGCTTCTGAGATCCCAAAAACATAAAATTACAAAAAAAAAAAAAACGAACTTGAATTACCTTAGGATTCTTGGACCGAAAGCTTTGAAGCTTAGACCCTATGTTTTCTTTTGACATTTGGTGGAGAAGAACAATGAAGAAGATGAACATTGGTTTCTTCTCCCACTTTCAAATTGATGCGAGGAGCAATTAATATAGAATGCAATTTTGGGTTTTATAAAATATCAAGACAGGCCCGTCAAAAACAGCTCGACTATCTTTATGTTGGGCTGAGTTTGGTCAAAGTCTTTTCCTTTTTCCACATTTTCATTACTTTTCTTTTTTCACTTTTAATGACTAAATTACAATAATAGCTCTGTCGGGAAATGTGAGAATTCAAATTGGAGAGAAAATTCAGATTTTTTCCTAAGATAATTACAATATCTCCCAATGAGTTACATAAAGTTTAAAATCCTATTTTTTTATGCGAAGGTGAAACGTGATTTGTTTGGAAGATTTTACGAGTTTTCTTTTAGTATTTATTGAACGAAAATATTAATTAAAACACTAATTATTTTTAGTTTGATAATTCGTATAACACATGTAATTCATATGAATATAATTTTATTTGTATTATTTGTTACGTTAATAAATAATTTAAAATTATAAAAAATTATAAAATAATATAAAATACACATGAATTGTCTATGTAACTATTCATATTTAAAAATTTAATATTTTACTTAGTCTTCTTATTAAAAAATCAACAATTCAACTTTTTTTTAAAATATTAATTGTAAAATTGACTCTTTAAAAAATTATGAACAAAATTAGAATGAAAAAGAAAATTTGTTACATTAAAAGTGTAAACGTTAATGATTAAACTTTCTTTTCTTAAAGCAACTTTGTCCTATTTTAATTATTTTTTTGAATAAGTAAGGGATTCTGTTATATATTAGTTGATATTCTCATGTGATGTACATGTTAATTGTATATATTAATTTTATAATATTTTTATAACAATAGTTATTATTTAAAATTATTAATGAATTGAAAAAGTAATGTAATTAAAAATATTTAACTAATTTAAATCTGGTTATATTAATGTTATTTAATCTTTAAAATATTTAATATTAAAACAATACAAAAATTCATCATGGGTTAAATATTAATATTAATTTATTATAATTTAAATAATATTTTAGTTTTCATAATTTTATTTTTATCTTTTTTCTACTTTAATTAATGAATGTAAATAAATTTTATTATATTTGAAAAAAACAATAAATTTAATTTCATAAATATTATTAATATGTGTCTTTTTTAAAATTATATTTCAAGCTTAACAATTTAAAATTTAATAATTTTAATATTATAATCTTAAATTTTAATTTAATTAAGTAAAATAATTTTAAGAGATAATTTATTTAAAATCAAATTTATATTTAATCTATAAAAAATTCTAAAAAATAAATTTAAACAAAAGGCATAAATTATGAAATAACTTGTAAAAATTAAAAGGCTAATTTACCCAAATTAAAAATAAGTCTTTTACTCTTTTGGACTTTTGAGCATTCTAATAAAATCCAATCTTATTATTTCAAAAAAAAAAAAAAGTGCTCGAAATAAAGTCAAAAAATTGCAACGTAATCATATATGTTTATTTCTTTATTTTAGCCAAAACCTTATAATATATATAATTTATTGCCTTAAGTTGCATCATTTTTAAGATAATATTCTTTTTTCGAATAGATAGTAGTTTAAAACCTAAAATAAATCGAACTTCATGTAATGGTCTGATGATTAAAAGTATTCATTGTCCCAAATATGATTTGAGTTTGAGTTACATTAATCGAACCTCATATATTATAACTACTTATTAGTCAAAAGTTTTAAAATATGGATAAGATTATGGGATAATTTCTGTTTATGTGTAACATATTAATGTGTTCATATAGGATACTTCTAAACGATTTGTCCACATATTATAAAGTTAGTGTTCATATAGGATAATTTTTTGATACATTTATACTGGATAATTATTATATTTACTCAAAGGTTTTAATTTTATATATTTAAATATGTATTATTATAATATGGAATATTTTCTAACCTTTGAATATAAATATAAATAATGGTTTAGACGTTATAGTGCAATGACAAAATCGAATATAAACCTTCAGTTATTGCTTGAATTAAATGTCAAAATTCAAATGTTGTTACACCACTGTCAAGCATGTCAAACCACCAACGAGGTCGTCAAATTTAACCGTACGAAAAATTAAAAATCACTCAAAAACCTCACTAGATGGTATATTTTTTTTGTTTGTAATTTTTTGGTGCATAAGGACCTTAAGCTAGTTGGTATTTATAATGGTGATTCCCTATCAAAAACCACCAATTACATGAAAGTGGAGGGAAACGTGGGAATGACCCACGAACCAAAACATAATGGAAATGGGGGAATGACCCTACGAACCAAAGCATAATGCACGTCCAATATTCTCCCACTTGGTTCGTATTGCCCATGAATACTTAAAGTCGAAACATAATGCATGAATCATGATAATATTTTCTCTTAAAAATTGACTAGTGTCTTCCATGTATCACAATATATCATGTCTCTATGTTTTAACCCAAATTTCTTAATGAATCAACCCAATGTTTATTTCAAGTCTAATCTTTAGTGACATTTCTCGAAATAATCAAATTAATATGCGCATAAAAATATGAGAAATATCAAACTTAACAGAGTTTTTTTATAATCGTTCTTACAACGAAAAATTACAAGGTGGGAAAAAGTCTCATAGTGACAACATGATCCTTAAATTTGTGTGGTGTCATGCCTTTAGTCAAAGGATCATCTAACATCTGCTCAGTGTTAAAGTGCTTAATGACCACTTTCTTTTCTTTAACACATTCCCATATGGCTAGATACTTAATGTCGATATGTTTACTTCAACTTCCACTTTTGTTGTTATTACCCATAAAGACAGCAGTTGAATTGTCACAACATATCGTCAATAGCTTAGAAATCGAATCTACAAGTCTAAGCTGAGAAATGAAACTCTTCAACCATTCTTCATATGAGGTATTCTCAAGACATGAAACAAACTCAGCCTCCATAGTGGAAGTAGCAGTTAAGGCCTACTTGACGCTCCTCCAAGATAAATATGTAACCTAATGTTGATTTACGTGAATCAACACAGCCGACAAAGTTTGAATTGGAGTAGCCAATCACCTCCAAATTGTTTGATCATTTGTACGTAAGCATGTAGTCCTTTGTCCCTTTAATATATCTCAAAACTTTCTTTGCAACTCTCCAGTGATCTATACCTGGATTACTCTGATATCTTCTCAAAATTTCAAATGCAAATGTAATGTCAGATCTTGTGCAGACTTGAGAATACATCAGGCTTCCAACAACAGAGGCATATGAGATGTTTTTCATTTTCTCCCTCTTAAATTCCTTCTTCGGGCACTGGTTCAAATTGAACTTATCACCCTTCACGATAGGAGAAACACTCGATGAACAATCTTTGATACAAAATCTTTCTAAAACTTTGTTGATATATGTTTCTTGAGATAGACCTAAGATATCGTGATGTCTATCATGAGGAATTATAATGCCAATGACATAAGACGTATCACTTATATCTTTCATATCAAAATTTTTAAAAAGAAATTTTTTCACTTGATGTAGCATGCCTATTTCATTTATTGCAAGTAAAATATCATCCACATATAGAATAAGGAAATAGATTTTACTCCCACTAACCTTCTGGTATATGCATTGATCCATGATATTCTCAACAAAATCAAACGAAGAGATAACTTAATAGAATTTTAAATACCACCTTCGGGAGGCTTAATTCAATCCATATATGGACTTCTTTACCTACCATATCTAGTGTTCACCAACACTGGAGGAGAATCCTTCGAGTTGTTTCATGGATACCTCTTCCTCTAGGTCATCATTGAGAAATACGATTTTCACATCCATTTGTTACAACATAAGGTCAAATGAGCTACTAATGCTAACACAATGCACAAAGAATCTTTATTAGATACAAAATTAAAAGTCTCAATATAATCAATTCTTTCTCGTTGAGTAAATCTTTTCTCAACGAGTTTAACTTTATATCTTTCTATGTTGTAAATATAATCTCTTTCACATCCATATTTTTTTTTCGATGTATAAAAACTTTAAACTAATTAATATTTATAATGGTGATTTTCCATAAAATAAAAAAAAAAAACTACCAATTACATGAAAGGGGAGGGAAACATGGGAATGACCCACGAACCAAAGCATAATGTACGTTGAACATTGAATGCATGAATAAATGTGAAGTTCATGAAAATTTTGTACTAAAAATAATAAAAAAATGTACAAACCTTTATTGTGATCTCAAATCATAACTCTATACCTGTCCTAGAAAAAACACCCGAATGTTAATTTTATAATTTGGAATTTAATCATTTCATTTGCTTGTAACCTCTAAAAACCTATCGTTTACTTATAAATAATTTATGCAAGAATAAAATATAAAAAAATTTCTTCATCCAAATTTATTTTTTTGATAAAATCTTAAAATTAATAAATTTATACTAAAAAGACAGCAATGTTGTTTTTTTTTTTGAGTTTTTTTATTTAAATAATACAAAATATAAAATTAATAATTGAAATGGTATGTTCATGAAATTATTTATCAAAATAGTATGTTTGTTATAGTGTTTTGCTGGTGCTGTCGGATAGATTGGCGACACCGAACTAAATGTGATGACTTAAAATATTCAGGGATTTGATATGTAAATTTTTTATTTTGAGTGGCTGGTGAAAAAAGTAAAAAGATGCTGCCTGACAGTGTGGTGGCATCAATCCTTAAATGTGATTAATTGCTTTGTAAGCCCTTATTATTTATTATTTTCTTTTGATTCCCCTTCAACTCACTAAATTGTGTTTAAACAAGCATTTAATTTATTTTTGTAGTTAAATAAGTATTTAATTATTTTATTTCAATTGGAATAACTTATTGAAAAATAATTTTACAAAAAAAATATTTAAAAAAAATTATTTTTTGAAAAGCAAATAAAATTTATTTTCAATTGAAATTGAATTTTTTACAAAAATATTTTTTTATAGAATTTTTTTTGAATTAATTGATAATAGGCATCTCTATTTTTATATTGAAAAAGAATAAAAGAAAATATTAAATAAGAAGTGGTTATGAGACAATTTAATTTTTTTGAAATTTAGTACCGCCACATTGTCAAGCGGCACCTTAAAAGTTTTCTTCCAACAATTAATTGAAAGGAAAAATTTACATATTAAGTCTTTAAATATTTTAATTCGTCATATTTTAGTCTAGTATCATCAATTTATCAAGCGACACTAGTAAAATACTGCAGTATACATACTATTTTGGTAAATAATTTTATGAGCATGTCACTTCAATTATTAATTTTATTTTTTTATTATTTAGGTAAAAAAAAACTATTTTTGTGTGTTGTTTAAAAAATATTTAAATTATGGTTAATCAATAATTAGGGGTTACATCCACAAGTTAACCATCTCTATGTATTGGACTACTGGTTAAGTGACAGTTCAATTCTTCCTTAATCAGCGACGTCTCTTTCCTCAGCTTTCCTGAAGCAAGAGATGAGTCTGTTGTTGAGATTCTCATCATCTGAAAGTTCACCATCCAAATCTATATTCATCAGTTAATCAACCCAACAGTCGGTGGCGTTAAAGCTGCCACTTGATTTAAAAAAAATTCAGAAGGAGAAAACCTAAATAGAAAAACTAAAATGATCAATTCATGGAGAGGGGAGGGAGAGGGACGGTGGGACAGAGGGGTGGGTTTTTTTTTTTTAATATCAATATTAATATAAAATTTAAATTTATTGTTATATTTTTAAAAAAATATTTATGTTATATATATATATATTAGATTTAGGATCAAATTGAGATCATTTGTAAAATTTGAGGGTCAATTTTTTAAAATTATGATTAAATTGATATAAAATGTAAAAATTGAAAGCTAAATTTATTATTACACCAATTTTTTAAGTGTCCTCACCCAAAAAAAAACTCGATTAGTTGAGTGATCAAAAACGAAACAAACCGATTTTTAAAAAATCATAGTTGGCTAGAAATTCACAATTAAGTGATCAGTGATGTAGTTTACTCTAAATATTAATTGTGCCTTAGTTTTTTCTCAATTACCGAAGAAGAAAATGTTGACTCACATTACTAGAGGTGCTAATGGGTTGAGTTTGAACCGGACCTAAGCATGATATTAATATACTTTATGTTTACTCAAGCCTGACCCAACTGAAATTTGGATCTAAAATTTTGCCCAAATCTGCTCATCTTTGCAAAAGACTAATCCAAACTCATTTTAAACCCGTCCATATTATTTTTAATTTTTTAAAAAATTAATTATTTTATTTTATTTTAATATTTAATAATTTTATACATTTTTTATATAATCATCTTAACATTATTTTAATGTGTATATTAAAGTAACATTATATATTTAGTATAAGTTTATTTTTTTTAATGTGTTCTAAAATACATAATAAAAACAACATAATATAAAGTATTATACACTTAAAACAGGTTTGGTCAGGCTAGGCTCGAGCCTTGAATGTTCAAACTCGAACCCGACTCATATTTTAAACGAACTTAATTTTTTTTTGCCGAAACCCATTTTTCGAGCTTAATATTTTTGTCCAAACCCTCTTAAATTTCAAGCGAACATTCGAGCTTGAGCGGGTAACCCCTCCCATGAATAGGTCTACACATTACCAAAACATATATAAATATAAATATTATTTTTAAAAAAAAATTAAATGTATGAAGTAATATTCGTTAAAAAATTAATTATTTTATTTTATTTTAATATTTAATAATTTTATTCATTTTTATATAGTCATCTTAAAATTATTTTAATGTTTACATTAGAATAGTATTATTTATTTAGTATAAATTTATTTTTTTAGTATACTTTAAATTATATAATACATGAAAAATAATATAATATAGAGTATTATAAACTTAAAATGAATTGGGCAGAACCTTAAATGTCCAATATCGAATTTGACTCATATTTTAAATAGGCTTATTTTTTTTGTTGAAGTCCATTTTTAGAGCTTAATGTTTTTACCCAAACCCTCTCAAATTTAAGACAGGCCTTCAAGCCTGAACGAATAATCCGACCCATGAATAGGTCTACACATTACCAAAACATATATAAAGAGAAATATTATTTTTAAAAAAAAATTAAATGTATGAACCAATATTTGTTGAACTTTAGTGTTGAAATAAGGTAGGATTTGAAAGCAGCAATTAAAAAAGTGGGGTGAGTCCAACACCCTGTAGTAAGCATGTCATGGTGTTTGCATTTGTTACTAATGTTTCTCTTTAATCCAATCTTATTTGCCTATCCTTCATTCCTTCCCTCAATCAACAGCAAGAAATTCAAACAGTTTGGGTTTTTATATATATATATATATATTTGAAGTTAGGGTTAATATTAAAAATGAAGTATTTAAATGTGTTTTAATTAAGTTGGATATGATTTGAAAGAAACAATGGGGTGGGTGGGTTGTAGTGAAGTTGTAAAGAGTTGAGTATTGGTGTAGTTGAGCTTTCACTTTCACTTCCACTTCCTGTTGTTCTGCTTTGTCTTTACTTAAATTAATCTTTAAAGCCTTACCATTTCTTGTTTTTCCAATTCAAGTATGCCACTGACACCTCAACTTCTTGCTTTTCTGTAACCCATAAACCTAACACCCAAACATCTGCTTCTTGGAATTTGAAGTCAACTCCCAATTCTCTCTTTTAATAAATCCAATTTTTCTCCTCTCAAAACTTCAGTGTTCTGAGAAAAATAAACTAAACCTTTCTTATATACCAAAGTTTGATATTGTTTTGAGAAGAAATCGTTTGTTGAATTAAATCAAGTTAGATTGATAAATTGTGAAAATGATTTAAGAAATTATAAAAATATGAAGAAATAGATAGGCTGAGTTAAAAATGTCAATATTTTGATAAATTAAACTGGGTTAGAAATGAAATCAGCTGTGGAAGAACTTATAATAATATATTTATCTCTTTTAAGAATTGATGAAGTTGCATTATTTCAATCCCGTTTAAAAATATTAATAATTAATACGATTCGAACTCAAATTATATTTAGAACAGTAAACATCATACAGAATTCTGTTCTCTCGTAAACTTTTATCCTCAACAACAAACACTTCTGTCATTGTTTGAATTAATACAAAATCAAGAAGAATAAAAAAAATAACTTTAAATATTAATTTCTTACAAATTGAATCTGCTGAATCTAAAGGAGGAAGGAATGAGTCAATTTCCAATTGAAGATGGCCCAAAAATAATGTATTAACTTGCAAACAATTGACGACCTATTGTCGGCCAATTTTATATTTTAAATGACAAGTGAAAGCTTTACAATTAATGGGCCGAAATAGTAACTGTATATATTTTCGGGAGAATTATTTGTGTAGGAAAATTGTTCAGAATGCTCAGAACTGAGTTTTTGGCATTTGAAGTTGAGGTTGTCGTCACTTTTCTTTATGTTATCATCTTCAACAAAGACTCCCCTAAGATTCCTTAAGAATCTCTTTATTTTGCCTTTTTTATGTTTTCTTTGATGTATCATCTAAGCATGAAATTGGCTGATATTTGTATGTTGATGATGAAGAGGTACTAAATCTTATGATGGTTGGTTGATTGAAATGTTACATGTTTAGTTTTTGGGTTAGGGATTAAATCATAAAAATTAGACTAAAATGAATAGATTTAAAACCTAGGAATAAAACCTCTAGGTGAATAATTAGATAGGTGAGATCGAGAAGAGAATCTATTGGAAACTAATTTGATTGTTCTAATTTAGTTTAGTGAGGTTGAGAGATAAACCAAACTAAATTATCTAATTGGATAAAATGGTGAGTGAAAGGTAAAATTGGACCAATTAAAAGTTTGAGCAATTTAGATCCCTAATCCAAGAAATAACTAGCGACATGAATATCAATCGACCAATTTATCTCATTGAATTGATATTTGTGCACTTTTTTATATTAGTCAATTAGTCCTCTTAGGTGTAGTTTAGTGTAATTAACATTTGATGATGACTTGTTCTAATTAATACTTAGTGATTAGCTAGCTAGGTTTCTAGTTGCATGTGTTATCATTGTCATTCACCTTATCACCTGATTTCTCTTGGGTTCGATCCTTGAAATGCTTTGAGTGTTCCATTGTAACAATTGAGAATATTGCAATTGACCTGTCACACTTGCAGTTAAACTGTTTTAATTTATGATGTTTTGTGCTAACTCTCTGCTCAACATTTGTAACTCGTGGTGTGGTCATGTCTATGCTCGATCATAGCCATGGGATTTTGTCTCTCAACTCTGAGGAAAGCCCAAAAAGGTTTAAAGTTTATCAGGAGTGCTTAGGACCCACTAATGAAATGTGTTATCATTTTGGCCTTGGTGGGATTCGAACTCATGCCCTTAAAGGGTCTTAGTGGGTAAAAACACTACCACTAGACCAAGCTAGCCAATACCAGGTATTTTAAGGTAAGACATTTTAGTCTTGGTTGATGGTTTTGATTTTAAAAGCAAACCGTAAATGATTCGTGCTGCTTTTTTAGCCTTTCTGTTTTGTCCCATAACGATAACAATAAATTAATGTCGTACAATACAATTCAGTTATCTAAATTCGTGCTTTCATAACAGCTTTAATCACTGCTTTATATAATCAAGATAAATATAATAAGATGTTTAAACTATGATTTAATGTTTAAAAATAAAATAATATGGAATAGCTAAATAAATGAATCTCTACGATTTTGAATTATTTTAAAATAATTTAAAATTTTAGTAAAAAATTTGAATCATAATTAGACAAATGAAAATGACTACTTGCTTTAAAAATCTTTAATTAATGTATTATTATTTAATAAAAATAAAAGAAATAGATACAATTTGTTTTTAAATTATATTTATTTATTAAATTTTATTTTATCTTAATAAAATATACTTTTTTATTGAACTAATAAGTATTTTCATCCATTCTTTTTTTTTTCATTACAATAGTAGAAAAAGGAGATAATAACATGGGCGAAATCAGAAATTTTTTAGAGGTCGAAATTAAATTGTAATTTTTACGATAGTAAAGATGTAATTTCACCATTTTAATAAACTATATCTTTATAATTTTTAAAGGATTAAATCAAATTTTTATATTTTAAAGGGGTTAGAGTGAAATTTTACCTTTATTAATTTAAAATTTTAAAAACTTTAAAGGGGCCATATGGAAAAATTTTCATTTTAAGAGGGGCCGGGGCCCTTACCAACCCCCTAATTTCGCCACTGGATGATAACATATAAATTTGTATCATTTAGATGTTAGATAAAAGCTATAATCACTGCTCCAAATAAATTGTGACATTTGATTACATTCTTAATTTTTTTTATACAAAATTTAAAACTACTCATAGTCCCTCTTCAACTTTTAAATAGGAAGATAATACGTTTCAGCGCACTTAATTTCACGTTCTCTTGTATTGAAAACAATGTCAATACCAATCAAACTAAGAGTCAATCGACAATTAAATGTTATATGTTAAACATTGTAATAATGTATATAAAAGAAGTCTAATTCATTATTTAGTGAATGACATGATTATAAATAAAAATTATCCTAATTAACCTAAACACATATAATTTACATTGAAATATTGTCTCTTCATATGTAATCTTACACACATCAATATACAAACACTAAAAAAGCAAAACATAATTTTACGTATCAAATTATGAGTTAATATTTAGTATAATTATAGTGTATTTTTTATCACATAAATAATTTTAAAAAAATTATTATGTTTTTTTAATATTTATTTTTCTAAATTTTTATAAGACATTTATTAACTTCTAGTTAAAAATTTCAACTGACAATATATCAAATATTTTTTTTAGATACTCTTGAATTATTTCTTCCTCTTATTTTGTTTTCAACAATATTACTAATATATAAAGAAATAAAATAAAATTGATATTTATCTCTGGAAAATCATCTTCACTCAATGTGAAATATTACAAATATATATATACCCAACAAATTGTAGTTGCTTAAAGTAAAATTCTTGTGTTCTTCTTTCATTATTTTAGTATAATTTATAATTCATATTTAAGTTTTAGAGGAGTATAATTAAAGTAAAAGAAATGTAATTTACCAAAAATTAAATTAAAAAAAAGTACATTAAAATGCTATTAAATACCATTTTACTTTGGGATTTGGAAAATGCGATACTTATGAAAGTAAACGAAAAATAAAAATTATAATAATAAAGAGAAAAGAGAACAAAGAGAACAAAGAGCAACATAGTTTAATTAAATTACATTTTTACCAAAACACTAAAAATGTAATTCTAACTTAAATGTGAAACCTAAATTTTTTTAGGTAATATTGAAACCTAAATAATGAAAGAAGAACAAAAGAGTCTTATGTTAGGCAACAATAAAAGGCTACCGGTAGTTACTAATCCATTTGTATATAAATTTGATAAGTAAATAGTAATATTTAAACGTTAAAAACTGTCGATTAAATCTTAACTCGATTGACATGGGTAATGTTGTTAATGTAAGAGGATTTGGGTTCAAGTGCATTGCAGCGCATTATGTCATTATCCTTTTATTTATGGTTTGAAGGGAGCGACTATGAGTAGTTTTAAATATTTTATTAAAAAGAATAAATATGAATATAACCTATGATATTGTTAAAAAAAACTTTATCTTTCCAAATGCTTGTTTTATATGCGGGCTTTCAAATTTCAATTCATGAAGGATTTAAGTAGTTTTTTAATGTTTGATTAAAAATTGAACGTAATTAAAATTAAATAATAATTGTATTCTACATAGAGAAAATGAATTAATTATTTTGTTATTTGTTATCTAATTAAATGGGTAGTGTTTAAGTTTTTGAAATTTAGACTTATTATATACTAGACCTGATCATGGGTCGAGTCATCCGACTCGACTCGAAGGTTTGCTCAAAAAATGAGAGAAGTTGGACAAAAATATAAGCCCGAAAAATAGGCTTGGACAAAAAATAGGCCGATTTTCTAAAAGGATTGGGCCTCGGGTAAGAATTTTTGGCCCGAGCCCGGCCCGACCCGATCAGAATAAATTAATTATTTTTAATAAAAAATTATATTATTGTTTTGGTGCTTCTTTTTACTATTTTGGTATTTTTTTTACTGTTTTGATGTTGTTATTTTTTTTCCTATTTTTGTTATTTTACTGTTATTTTTGCTGCTATTTTGGTTGTTATTTTGGCTGTTTGGATGTTATTTTTATGTGTTTTTACTATTGTTTCGTTGTTTTTTTAATATTATTTGAATATTGTAGAATTTATGTTTTATTGTTAATTTTTCTACTACTTTATTTGCAACAATCTTAATATAAATTTTTTTAATGTATTTTAAATTTGTTTATTTTTTATTGTTTGTATTAATGTTTTTAAGTTTATTTGATATATTATATATTTTTTAAATTTGTGTATATAATAAAATAATCTAAAAAAATTAATATGGGTCGGGCTTGGGTTTGACTTCTATAATTCAGGTCGGGCTTGGATAAAATTTTAGGCCCATTTTTCGGGTCGGGCTGGGCTCAGGCCTAGCAATTGGGCTTAAAATTTGTTAAAACTCGACCCGACTCAGCCCACGATCAGCTCTATTATATCTAGGGTAAGTTATACGTGTAATCACTCAATTATTGGTAAGTTTCTTTTTTGTCATCAAATTATGAAAAGTTACAAAATAGTCATCAAATTATTCGATTTTACCATTTTTGGCCACTAACTATTAAATGGCTAAAAGAAAAATAAGGTGACAGGTTTTAAAATTAGCATAATAGCAACTTTAACCTTAATTTTTATACATTGTGTCAATTTAGTCTTTATTCTAAAAAAAATTAACCCTCAAAATTACACTTTGTGTAATTATGATTTTTTTTTAGTTTTGTTTTTCTTTGTGACCCTTTCACTTAAAAAGCTAAAAAAATATCAGTTGAATTTGACCAAAAATGCCGAAAATGGCAACACCAAAAAATCCAAGATCATAATTTTCTTCACTTTCTTTTAAAATTAACCCTCAATGTTACTATAATTTTGTGAGAATTGTGAAAAATGCTTGTTATTATTTACGTGAAGTTGAATGCGTTAATATTTCCTCTTATTGGCTGTCACTTTATCAGTTTGAGGCATTAGTTTGGTATTAGGGTCTATAGGAGTTTCAACAGGTTTACACCCAATCATGTCAGTCTCGCATAAGAGATCTAAAACATACTTGCGTTGAGAAACTGCTTTGTGCCACTTTCATTCCCAAGAAATATTTTAGAAAAACCAAGTTTTTAATCTTGATTTCCTTTGGACAATAGGATATTAAGCCTTGTCATTTCTCCTTCATGATTTCCTATAAGAACTATGTCATCAACATTTGTGAAGGTTTAGGATTCTCTCATCTGTGAGAACCAGTATTGAGAATATACATGAACAAAAGCAATGCAACAGAAAAGTTTGACAGGAATTTGTAACACAAGACGTGAGGTAGGATATTGACCCTGAAACGTTTGCAAAGGTGAGTGAAATTTGAGAATCTGAGAAGGTATACTGTTGATCAAATATGTTGTAGTGAGAATGACTTCACCCCAAAATTTCTCAAGAACATTGGCTAGAAAAAGCAAAGGTTGAGCAACCTCGAGTACATGACGATTTTTACGTTTAGCCACACCACTTTGTTGTGGGTCTCAATTAAGAACTTTGTTGACCGACACCATGAGATTTGAGATAAGGACCAAGGTTTGAATTGAATAAGTCTTTGTCATTATCAAGTTTTAGGATTTGAATATTGGCTTTGAATTGAGTTTGAACCATGACATGAAAGTGTTAAAATATGCGTTTGGTTTCAAATTTTTCTTTCACAAGAAACATTTAACACAATCTTGTATGATTATCAACTAACAATAAAAACCATCAAGAACCAGTTATATTAGGAATACAAAATAGCCCAAAATGTCACCTTGAATGAGAGAAAAAGAGTGACTTAGTTTGTATGATCTCGGTGAATAAGTGTTATGAGAATGCTTTACCAATTGACAAACTTCATAATGAAATAAATTGGGATTTTTATGGATGAATAAGGATGGAAATAAACGTTTTAAATACAAAAAATTTGGATGACCTAGATGAAAGTTTCATGTCATGATTTCACTTTCCTTATCAAAATGATTAACAGACTTAAAACTTTGACTCAATGGATACTGATGACTGATAGAATGGATTGAAGGAATGTTGACATTTAGAACGTACAAGTCCTCATGAAAATCAATATTACCAATCATCCCCAGAGCACAAGTCCTGGTAAATACAAGATTTAGAAAGGGATTTAGTTTCATAGTTTAGGTCATGATTTAGTTTACTAACAAATATAAGATTACAATCAAGTTTAGGCACAAATAACACTAGTTTGAGAGTGAGGGTATTTGAGAGACAAATAGATCTTGTTCCAACCACTTTGGCGCATGTACCATTGGCAATACACATTGTTTGAAGGCTGTTACAAAAGAAATAAGTTATGAAAAGTGATTTGTCACCTGTCATGTGATCGATTGCACTTGAGTTTACAATCCAAGATGAGGAGGATGACTTGGCTGCATGTAGTGCAGAACTGTTGGAGCTTTGTGTAGGGTTATTTGCCTTTAGTATGAGTTGCTGGATAAGTTATAATTATTCCTTACTAAATGGAGTAGAATTACCAGGTTGAGATGTTTCAGAAAAAACAATACTCCCATTTTCCTCCTATCTTAGTTTGGCTTCTAATCAGCGAGCTTTCCATGCAATTTTCAACAGGTTTCCTTCAAATGCCCAGGTCTTTAATGATGATCACACCAAGGGAGACCTTTTCTGCTTTTATTGTCATTGGTATTTTGTGAATAACTTCGAGTAGTAAAAACACTAAAATCTGGCAAATTATTTTTAATTGTTGCAAAGGTTAAAACTTTAGGGTTGGAGGCAATATAATATTATCCTGACATTACTTGTTTTCGGCTTTCCTCTCTCCACACTTCAAAAAATGCCTCTCGCATACTAGTTAAAGGTTTAGTTCCAAGAATTTTACCCTTAGTTCATTGAGAGATTTGTTAAGCCTTATCGAGAATTTGGATACCCGTTTAGTCTCCACGATCTTTTTGAAATACACACAATATTCAACACACTTTCATTCATGTATCTCAAATAAATCTAGCTACTGCCAATATCGTGAGGCGTGAAATAGATTATCATGTGATTCTTGGCTTGATGAAGATTCTAGAGAGTACTCTCCACATGGAAAAGTTTGGTTATGTTCTTACTGTCGAAACCACTTTGAAAATGAAGTTTCGAAAAAAATTTAAAATTTGGAAAAAAATGGGTATTTAGAAAATGGGAGTCGCCACCAATCTTTTATTTGAGTTTGATTGGATCACCACAAAACGTTAAAACGTTTTAAAAAATGTTGGTATTCGAAATCCAGAAAATGAGTTCGGGAGTCGGTTACGCATGAGGAAGGATTAGCACCCTCATACGCCCAGAATTGGTACTGTATTGATTATTTTCGGGTCTTAATTTGTAAACTTTAAAAACTCGAATAAAGTTTAAAATACGATCCTCGAATGCATGAGTTATGTTTAAAAGAAATTGATTTTGTTTGGAAGTCACGTTATTTCAAAATGATCGGGGAAGAAAATCATGTCCAGTGAGTTAGGACATAATATTTCAGGATCCAAAAATAACGAGCTAAAACTTTTTAAATTTTGGAAAAGGATGTTCGATTATCTCGATTTGAAGAAAAGTCACACCTAGTAAGTTAAGGCACAAACTTTCAGAATCGAAGATAAGGAAACATTACCTTGATTAAGGGTATTCGATTATTTCGATTTGAAAAAAAAATTGCACCTAGTGAGTTTCGAAACTCGAAATAAAAGAATATTACCTCGATTTTAAATTTTTATGAAAATAATTTTTGGAAATAAATGTACAAATTTAAATATGAATGAGCAATTAATAATGGATATTAAAAAAACACGAAGTAAGCAGATAAATGATGTAAATATCGATAAGGAAAAAAATGATACGATCGGGATTGAAAACGAGACTTTTTGGATACCCAGGGGCAAAATGATAGTTTTGGTTAAAATTGGGTCAAAACGAGATTTTGGAAAGTTCGGGGTAAAATGGTAATTTTTGGTAAAATCGAGGTCAAAATGGAATGTTAGAAAGTTCGAGGGTAAAATGGTAATTTTCAAAAGTTTTGGGGTAAAATATAATTTTTGGATAGTTTAGGGACTTTTAGGATAATAAAATCAATAATACGTGACATGTGGCAGTGCCATGGGCATCCTGAAGTCAAAGGACTAATTTGAAAATCATGAAAAATTCTTAGGCTAATTTTGTAATTAAACAGAACTTGATTTTAGGATTAAATTAAAAATAAAAAGGACCAATTGCAAAATAAACCAATTTTATGACACATGGCAGTTTCTGGTGCCTTCAAAATGTTAAAGGATTAAATTAAAAACCATTTAAAATTATTAGGCTGATCTATAAATATTTAAAAATATGAAAAGGATTAAATTGAAACAATTAAAAATACGGAAGGACTGAACGCGCAAATAAATCGTCCTTCAAAAACACGCGGATCCTAGAGGAGGGTCGGGTCGGATCGGGCCGGTCCATGGGTACACTATAAAAGCTATTTTAAAGTTTTTTTTTATTATTATTTCATTTCATTTCAAAAAAAACAAAAGACCCCCCTTTTTTACTCTCTTTTTCTCTCGTCTCTCACCCCCTCTCTTTCTTTCCTTCTCACGCCGACCTACCTTGGTTCGCCCGCAGCCACCGCCAGCCCCGCGTGTAAGGCTTCATGCGTACCTCTGACGATCGCGCATGGTCTCCGCGCGTCCTCGCCTGCAGGCGCCCGACGAAACGCGTCGTTGTCTCTTCGTCCACGTGCCGTCCGATCAGGTAAGGGCTTCCTTTCCTTTCCTTCTTTTTATCCTTTTTCATCTAAAAAAAACTTTTGTTTACTAAACTAAAACCATTTTTGTTGTTTTGCTTCTTTTCCATTTTAACAAAATCTCACATCTGGATTTTTCCAAATCTGGAAAAACATTTGAAGCACTCTCTTTTTGTTTTAAAAGAAAATTTGATTTTCTTTTTTTTTTTAAACCTTTTATTATTACTCTTAAATTTACTCTGTTTTTTTTTTGTGTTTGTTTGTGCAGGTGTTCGGATACGGTGGGACATAAACGTCGCTCGGTGACGGCTTTGCGGTGGTGGATCGGCGGTGGTGCGATCGAAAAGGGAGTACTTCTAAACACCCTTTCAAATTCTTTTTTTATTTATTATTAATATTAATTTTATTTATTAAATACTCATTAAGGCTATTTATCACTAATATTTATTATTACTGTTATTATTATTAATATCAGTATTAAATTTATTATAATTACTTTACACTAAAAGCTAATATTAAATGACAATTATTAATTTAATGAATAAGAAATATTAATAAATGTACATAGAGGATGCAAACAGTTCGAGATTTAGAAAGTTAATATTGAAGAATAAATATTTTCTGTGCATGTATACCAATAAATGTTTTCTGTGCATGTATACCTGAGTCGATGTATACTACTTGGTATTCTGCTTATTATGCTTTTGGTTGCTCTGCTCTTATGTTATGCTTGACATTCACTTGGCTCTGTGTTCCTTCTTGATTCGAATACTGATCTTCCCTTAATAATATACTGTTTATATTTGTAAAGTTTTTTTGTATTGATTTTTCAGAAAGAGAATTGTCTTCTTTTTTACAGAAATCAAATATGGCTTTATAGTCATTTTTTACAATCATGGTTATTTGTTGTTTGCAATTAAATGCATGTCTTTTCTCCTTGCTTGTTGCAGGTCCAACTACGGTGGTGATGGTTGGAGATGGCAGAGCAGGTTGGAGCTGGTGGTGGTAGGACAGATTGAAGATGGTGGGCAACAACAGAGGCACATGGGGAGGGGGTTGCTCAGTTTAGGGTTTGACTTTTAGGGTTAAAGGTCATGAGTTGATTGGTTTGGGTGTATTGGGTTAAGGATATGGGTCATTGGGGTTAAATGTAATTGGGCCTAATTGTCCTTTGTATTTTGGGTTTTGTAAATGGACATTTGTATTTGGACATTTATTTTATTAAATTTATAATAATTTTAAATTTATATTAAATCCAAATTTAAAATAAATTTAAAATGGTTTGGTTGGCCTGGTCAAAATTGGGCTTCAATAGCTGTCCCTCTTCGCTCGTTGTTTTGTAACAGGAACAAAGCAAAGACCAAAAAGAAGATTAATTTTGTCTAATCCTGTGGAATCTCGGCTCCATTATTCACTACTTCAAAGTGGCAGCACTTGACTCGTGCTTCATTTCAATCTACTGCGACTGTAGGGAGAGTGAGATCGCTTATCCCACTTGCTGTAAAAATAGGGTTTGACGTCGAGGCTTTATCCTGCTCTTACTACAACTTCGGAGAGATAAAGACTTGCTATTATTTATTTTGATCTGATCCACTATGATTTCAAGGTAGATGTTTCAACGTCGTGGATTTGACCTTTCATGTTTCTAAGGTACCGGGTTCGTCGTAGCGACTTAAACCTTTCCCTTTTGTATCTTTGTGGTACTGGATCTGCCATTGTGGTCTTAGATCTTTCCTATCCATGCTTCTGAGGTGCACGGTCCGCCGCTGCGACTTAGACCTTTCCCTGTTGTGTTTTTGCGGTACTGGATCTGCCATTACGGTCTTAGATATTTCCCTTCCAAGCTTTTTAGGTATACGGTTCACCGTTGCAACTTAGCCCTTCCCCTTTTGTGTTTTTATGCTACTAGATTTGCCATTACGGTCTTAGATCTTTCCCTTCTATGCTTCTGAGGTACACGGTCCGCTGTTGCGACTTAGACCTTTCCCTTTTTTGTTTTTGCGGTACTGGATCTGCCATTGCGGTCTTAAATCTTTCCCTTCCATGCTTCTGAGGTACACAGTTCGCCATTGCGACTTAGATCTTCCCCTTTTGTGTTGTTGTGGTACTGGATCTACCATTACGGTATTAGATCTTTCCCTTCCATGCTTCTGAGGTATACGGTCCGCCATTGCGACTTAGACCTTTCCTTTTTGTGTTTTTGCGGTACTGGATCTGTCATTGTGGTCTTAGATCTTTCACTTTCATGCTTCTAAGGTACACGGTCCGCCGTTGCGACTTAGACCTTTCCCTTTTGTGTTTTTGCGGCACTGGATCTGCCGTTGCGGTCTTAACTAGAATGAGTCAAAATGCTGAAACCTGTAGAATGGACCTCTAGGTAGGCCATGTTTGTTTAGGATACCATGCACAGAATGAGTCAAAATGCTCTTAACTAGAATGAATGTGTATGATTTAATGTTTAATTTTTCAAAGATTAGTCTCTTCTATTCTGGGATTATCTCTTGAATTCTTCTCGAATCTAACTTGTCAGATTCTCAATTTGAACTGCTTTTGCAGATTTGATTCTTTTAACTGGCAGTTTTGTTTAGGATCCTTGTATCATTTAGGAATTTTCTAAAATAATACTCGCGAATCCTTGCTTTTTCATGTGGTTTTGATTTATTATCCATTATCTTAGTATGAAAAATACTTGGATGGTGTGGGAAAGAATGAGATTGTATTAAAACTTGGAGGTTTGTTAGCTATAAAAAGGAAAATGTCGAATATTTATAATGAACAAAAAAATGACAAACAGTACTAGCTCTAGATATCAAACATGAGTTTGTCTGATCTGTGGATCATCTTTCGCCTGATATGTCTCTGGAGATCTTGGAGTTACTTCGTCGATGCCCCAAGATGTAAAATATTTCTATCTTGTCACTTTTGAGGAACAGTTGGTTGTCCTTGTTTTGCATTTGAGCCACCCTTTTCGGGTTTTTAATTCACAACCTCTTTAGTTTCAGGATGCCATTTTTACGGGTTTTCATCTTGGCCTCTCTGTTTTTTTTAGGTATAATACTTCTTCACCGAGTCTGAATTTACTAGGTTGCATAGTTCTTTACTATTCATTTCAGTCAAAACTAAGGCTCCTCCAGAGAAGGCTTTCTTTACCACATACGACCCTTCCCAATTAGGCATCCATTTTCCTCGAGATTCTTTGTGTATTGGAAGTATCTTTTTCAAGACTAGATCTCCCTCATTAAAAGTCATGGTCAAATGTACCAAAAACAGATAACCTTTAATCTCTTCTCTTCGATCAAGTTTAACTGATCATATCTGGCTTGGACATATTCTGCTTCATCCAAATTCAGCTCTGACAAGACTCGGAGAGGAGGAATCTCCACGTCGATGGGTAAAACAGCCTCCATCCCGTATACCAGTGAGAACGGCGTTGTCCCAATAGATGTTCTGACAGAAGTTCTATAAGCAAGGAGAGCGAATGGTAATTTCTCATGCCAATCCCTATAGGTTTCCGTCATTTTTGCAATAATCTTTTTGATATTTTTATTTACTGCTTCCACTGCTCCATTCATCTTTGGGCGATATGGGGACAAATTATGATGTTTGATATTGAATTGCTCACAGACATCTGATATCATACTGTTGTTCAAGTTCAGTGCATTGTCTAATATGATCTTTTCTGGCATTCCATATCGGCATATGATTTCCTTTTTCAAGAACTTGCTGACTGTAGACTTTGTAACGTTGGGATAAGAGGCAGCTTCCACCCATTTTGTGTAATAGTCAATTTCCACAAAGATGAATCTATGCCCATTAGAAGCCTTCGGTGAAATTGGTCCAATAACATCCATACCCCACATAGAAAAAGCCCACGAGAAGGGTTATGTCATGCAGTTGTGATAGAGGTATGTGAATTTTATCTCCATAGATCTAGCATTTGTGGCATTTCTTAGCATAGTTGATACAATCAGTCTCCATATTCGACCAATAATATCCAAATCTCATGATCTACCTGGTCATTTTGAATCCATTGGCGTGCGTTCCGCAAATCCCTTCGTGGACTTCTTCTAGGATTTTCTTAGCCTCAATTGAATCCACACATCTCAACAACACCTTATCCTTTCTTCTCTTATACAGAATCTCTCCATCTAGGACATACTCGTTCGCGAGCCTTCTTAATGTCCTTTTGTCATTTTTAGTAGCTCATTCAGGGTATTTATGGTCTTTTACATATCGAAAAATGTCTTGATACCAAGGATGCCCCTCTTTTCATTTTTCTTCGATCTCATAGCAATGGGCTGGAGTTTCATAAATACTCATTCGAATGGGCTTCATATCCTCTGGCCTATTTACTTTTATCATCGAAGCTAGAGTAGCCAAAGCATCAGCCATTTAGTTTTCCTCACGTGGGAGGTATTTGAATGTGACCTCATCGAATTTTTTGATCAGTTCGAGGATCATATTTCGATATTCAATTAATTTGGAGTCCCTTGTCTCCCATTCTCCCTTGAGCTGGTAGATTACTAATACTGAATCTTCATATATTTTTAAGACCTTGATCCCTCGATCTATGGCTACTTGAATCCCCATGATGCACGCCTCGTATTTTGCCATATTGTTTGTGCAATCAAAATCAAGTTTACTGGTGAAGGGATAATGGTCTCTTTTTGGTGACACTAAAACTGCACCGATCCCATTGCCTACAGCATTTGAAGTGCCATCAAAATTTAATCGCCACGGATGCTCTGTCGCGGTCTCCTCTTCGATAGTTGTAACGTACATCAAATCCTCATTTGGAAAGTCAAAATTTATTGGCTCATAGTCTTCTAAAGCCCTACTGGCTAGGAAATCTGCTATTGCACTTCCTTTAATTGCCTTTTGGCTTACATAGACTATATTTAATTCTGACAGCAGGATTTTTCATCTAGCCATTCTTTCATTTAGCACAGTTGACTCCATCATTTATTTAAGGGGATCTAATTTCGAGATTAACCGAGTGGTGTGATATAACATGTATTGTCGCAATCTTCGGGTAGTCCATACCAATGCACACCATAATTTTTCTATTGAAGAGTATCTTGCTTCACAGTCAGTAAATTTCTTACTGAGGCAGTATATAGCACTAATGGTTTGTTGGGACTTGGTGGCACTAAAACCGGAGCATCAGACAAATATTGCTTAACCTTGTCAAAAGTTTTTTGGCACTGATCATCCCAAATGCCTGGATTGTGCTTTCTAAGAAGACGAAAGATGGGATTACATTTCTCAGTTAATTGTGAGATAAGCCACGCAATGTAATTTAACCTCTCGAGGAAACCTCGAACTTCCTTTTGCGTACGAGGTGAGGGTAATTCCTTTATGGCTTTAACCTTGTCTGGGTTGGTTTCAATCCTCTTTTGACTGACCACGAAACCCAATAACTTACCCGAAGTAGCCCCGAAAGTACATTTGGCAGGGTTCAACTTTAGCTGAAACTTCCTTAATCTCAAAAATAACTTTTTCAAAACCTTTACATGTTCCTCCTCAGTTCAAGACTTAGCGATCATGTCATCGACATAGACCTCGATTTCCTTATGCATCATATCATGAAACAATGTCACCATGGCTCTTTGATATGTTGCCCTCGCATTTTTAAGTCCGAACGACATCACTTTATAACAGAATGTTCCCCACATTGTGACAAAGGTAGTTTTCGCCATATCTGTAGGGTCCATCTTTATTTGGTTATACCTAAAGAAACCATCCATGAAAAAGAAAAAGGCATGACCTGCTGTATTATCTACCAGGGTATCGATGTGAGGTAGCGAAAAGTTATCTTTTGGGCTAGCTTTATTCAAATCTCGATAATCTACACACATACGTACTTTCCTATATTTTTTGGGGACGGGAACTATATTGGCAACCCATTCTGAATATTCAACCACTCGGAAGAAACCCGCGTCAAACTGTTTTCGAACTTCTTCTTTTATTTTAAGCAACACATCAGGTCGCATTCTACGGAGCTTTTGTTGGACGGGCTTGCATTCCTCTTTTATTGGGAGCTTATAAACTACAATGTCGGTGTTTAGCCCTGGCATGTCTTGGTAAGACCAGGCGAAGACATCTTTGAACTCTTTAAGCAGCTCAATAAGATTTTTTCGTGTTTCTACAGAGATGTTGGTTCCAATTTTTACTTCCTTCTTCTCACCTTCATCCCCTTTGCTTACAGTTTCGATTACCTCATTATGGGGCAAGATCTGTTTTTCCTCTTGCTCCATCATTCGCAGTAATTCAGGGGATATATTACTATCTTGGTCATCTTCAAAGTTTTGAGGTTCTTCAAGACACATATCCCGCTCGAAATGAGGTTCATAGTCAGTCTCACTCATATTATCGATATCCCAAGATCTGTCAAAAGAATTAGAGTGGTCCAATGAACAAAAATAATTTTAAGAATGATTGTATGGTATGATTATGGGTATATGTATATAAAAATTCAAGAATGATTAATTTGTGTATGTTAAGGGTAAATAATTTACTTGAATTTGAAAGGAAGAATATAAAGAGATATTTGTCAAAAGGGAGCAAAAATACATTTTCATTAAGATAAAGGATAAAAATCAAATGCCCTTTACAAAAGATTTCTATCGCTCTCGGGCATAAAACGATAGATATATATTGAGTATTACTTTGAAATGTTCCTAAAGGCTACAGAGAGCTCCTCTTTCGACTAGTTGTCCATATTACTTCCTGGTGCATACGGGTAAATTTGAGATAAGCTCCTTTCTTTGCCTTCCTCAGAGACAGCATTAATGCTCAATTCCATCACACATCTTCCATTGTTCTCTTCCTCTTTAACTCTCATCCAGCCAGAAATGAAAGTTTTTAATATATGAGGGAAAGTCATCGGCCCCCATTTGATTTCTTCCCCAGCTTGTCGCGCTCTTCTTATTTCTTGCTTTCTTTCTATCTCTTTCTTCTTTTCCTTCACATTTGGCTTGTATCCTAGCTCGAAGCGGTCTCACTTTCCTAATAGCGATGGTGTGTTGATTATTCCTTGAAGATATTTTTAGAGCCCTTTTCTCGGTAATGCTCCTTTTCCAATTATCAGACGCAACCCCATCTTCGTGGTTTGTGATAACTTGGGTTCAAGAATTTTATTTCCTTCTGCAATGAATGTGGCATTAACAAATTCTAACGAATGGAAAGAACATTCCACGGGCTCTTCATTTCTTTCTACATACTGGGCATCACTCGTTACAAATACGATAATATCCTCCTTTGCGTTGATTGTAACCAACCTTCCATCGGTTACCAGCTTGAGCTTCTGATGAAGTGAGGACAGTACCGCTCTTGCTGAGTGAATCCAGGGTCTTCCTAATAAGCAATTATAGGAAGGTTTAATATCCATCACCAAGAAATCAAACTCGTAAGTGTTCGGGCCTATTTGCAACGGTACTTCAATCCGGCCCATTACTTTCCTTTTTGTTCCATCGAAAGCTCTTACTATGTTGTGACTTGTCTTCATATAAGAGCTATCGATAGGTAATCTTTCTAGGGTAACCAACGATAGTACATTTAAAGCTGAGCCATTGTCGATTAGCACTCCGAGTAGGGTGTACCCTTTACTGCGAGTGGTAATATGCAAAGCCTTAGTCGATCCCATACCTTCAGACGAGATTTTATCGTCACTGAAAAAAATAAAATTATCAGCGCTAATGTTGTTAATCAGACGATCCAGCTTGTATACAGATATGTCGTTGGTCACATATGTCTCGTTGAGCACCCTTATTAACGCGTTGTGATGGGCTTCCAAACTCAGCAATAATGCCAAGATCAATATGCGCGCAAGCTGTTTGTGTAATTGCTCAACTACGCTGTACTCGCTGTTTTCAAGAATTTCAAGAACTCTTGTGCCTCTTTCTCTACCACCGGCTCATTTATCGGCTCTGACTTATCAATCACTTTTTCTTCAGGCTCGACTGCTAGGGCTTTTCCTTTTGCAGCTCCCTTTTTCTCTTTCTCTAAGTCATAGACTTTACTGTTACGGGTGACTAGGTTTACATTTTGAAGTTGCTCCTCCTCAGGTGCTACTATGTTACACCCGTAATTCCAGGAAACTCTTTTGCTATCTTTATAAGGAAATGGTGCAGGTTTCCGTATGATAACACAAGGTGTCTCTTGTCTTCTCGTCTCAGTTTCCTTGGATGTAGAGATAATTATTATCGGACGATCGAACTTATTTGTCTTTTTTTCTTCGGAGGAGCAAATATCCCCCGTCTCTTCTTTTTCTTCAAAGAACTCCAGTTCTTTGCGGTCCATCAAATCTTGTACCAGAACCTTGAACTCCACACAATGTTAAATTTCGTGTCCCTCAATATTGTGGAAATCATAATAGTTCTTTGTCGTTGTTATAGTTCCACCATTTTGTTCAATCACTCCTCCATCCACCATTTGACGCCATACCCATTTCAAAAGAGATTTGACTTCTACAATATGGGTCATAACCTTTTTCCCTTATACACTCGCAATCGCGTTTATCCCCTGATCAGGGTGAGCAGGTAAAGGGTTCCCGACTATATTAGGTCCCGATGGCTCATCGAATCTTATTCGTTTCATCTTAATTAATCTTTCTATAACCTTCTTGAAGGCGAAACAATTTTTAATGGAGTGTCCAGTTACTCCTCCATGAAATTCGTATTGAGCGTTGGCGTCATACCATTTCGGGAATGGTGGTTGTACGGGCTCCGTGAAGTACGGGGCCACCGCGTGCTGATCATATAATTATTGGTAGAGTTTTTTGTACGTTACAAGAATTAGAGTGAGCTGAATCTTTTCAGTATTCTTTCTCGAGCTTGATTCTGATTTTGGTGGATTTTGATAATTGTTCGAATGAGGTTTTGATTGCATCATCATAATCGATTTCGCATATTTTGGTCTGTACACGTTTATATTATTTACCTAAGCTTCCTTCCTTCTAGGGGCTGCCCTTTTTCCACTGTCTCCTACATCAATTTTTCCACTTTTAATCGCACTTTCAATCATTTATCCTGACATAACTACGTCTGAGAAACTTCTTGTAACATTTCCCACCAAATGATTGAGATATAATGCTTTTAGCGTGTGGACAGAAAGCATTTTCATTTCTTTTTCCGTTAATGGTGATTGTACTTGGGTAGCTACATCTCTCCAACGTTGAGCATATTGTCTAAAGCTTTCGCTCGGCTTCTTCTCCATATTCTTCAAGGTGATCTTGTCTGGAGCAATGTCAGTAACATGACCATATTGCTTCATAAAAGCTTGGGCCAGGTCTTTCTAGGAATTGATCTTTGTGCGACTTAGTTGGTTGTATCACTTTGCAGCAGATCCAACCAAACTATCTTGTAAATAGTGGATTAATGATTTATTATTATGGACATATCCTGTTATTTTCTGACAGAATATCGTAATGTGTGCTTCTGGGTAGCTTGTCCCATTATTTTTTTCAAATTTCAGAGTCTTGAATTTTGGGGGTAGTACTAAGTCTGGAACCAAACTTAGTTCTTTAGCATCTATTCCACCGTAGGCGTCAATACCTTCCATTGCCTTGACTTTATCGTCCAACCATTTGTACCGTTCTTCTATTTGTTTAGATACTTCCAATTTTGTTCTCTCTACCTTTATCATATCATCGAGTAATTAGTTTGGCCTGAGGCGCCAATGGGCTGTGATTGTGCCCGGATAAGGATGGGTGCTCCTCGCGAGTTTGTTTCTGGTGGAGCTTGATGGTGCACGGGTGTAAAAGCAGGGGGATATTGAGGATCCTCATTTTCCTTTCTCGGGCCTTCTGCGGGACTTTTCCCTTTATCTAAATCCCGCAATAGCTGGGTTAATTGATTAATTATATTGCATTGAGATTTGATAATTTGGTCTCTCATATCCCTTTGGAGTCTTTCTAACTGGTCTTGTAACTGAGCTTGCATCTGCTCTTGCATTTCCTTTTGCAACTGCTCTAGCCTTTTTATTCTCTGATCCATGGCTCTTTGAGTACCGTAAGGGTGTAGTTTCTCTATTTTTTCGGTTTTAACTGTTCAAATTCCATTTAATGAGATTTATTGTGTTTAAAAAAAATGTAAATATGCAATGCGAATAAATGAATGAATGCAAGAGAAAGGTATTGACTTATATTTCATTTTCCATTTAGAAAATTTTATTTAGATAACAAGTTCCTTTACATAAAGTAAATTACATAAATGGTTTTGCTTTAATGCTCAAAGCCTTGACTTTCTTGAGGAGTCCTGCTAGCTTTTGGCTTCGTTCCGTCTTCGTCTCATATTGTATACCTAATTTTTCTGCTTCTGCTGCCAGTGCTTGCACATGTTCGGCTACTCCATGAATTTTATTTAAAGCTTTACCCATAACATAATCTCTCTCTGACTTCTTTTTGAGCCTGTTGAAGATGCCAATCATTTGTCTCCAACGTCCTTTCCAGAACTTCGGTTTGTATTTCACTATTCTGCAGAGAGGCTTCTAGTTCTTCCACCCTCTTATTCAGTCTCTCGATCTCGACTCGTTTTGCTTTCAACTTCATTACTGAATTTTGGCTACGATATCGGTGCAGAGATTCTTCTAAATCTCGTACTCGGGCTTTTAATTCGGTCACCTCAGTTTGGTTTTCTAGAAGGCTACTCTTTATGACATTTTCCTGTACCTGGGCGTCTTGGAACTTGTTCATCCAATGACTTGTTATATTATTTTCTTCGTGGATTTCTTGTTGCCATTGTTCTGAGGTCTTACCCAAGCCGACGGTCCTTATCGATAAGCGAAGATTCTTATAGTCTTTCTTTAAGCTACTGAGATCCTCTTCAGCCTTGTTCTTCCCTTTTGTCAATTTTTTCGCCTCTAGCTTTTGAACATCAACATCCAGTCCTAAAAGTACATATTCTTCCTCTAGCTTTTCTATTATCTTTTCCATCTCCGCATTCTTCCTCTCGAAATCTTGTTTAATTATTTCAAGTTCGGTCGAGACAACCTGCAAGTGTTCCTCGATTGGGCAGACAATCTCTGGGTTTGGTACAGAAATATTATCGTTGATCCTTCTGTTCCTCCACCAACCATATTCTGCAGTTATCATGGGGTTGGCACCGAATGCTTTCATTCTTCTGACTTGGTTCCATGCATTCGAAATTTCTCGAATCCTTTTCTTGTTATTTTCTCTTCTGTATGTGAACTCGCACTGGGCTAACCCCTAAGTTGCTGGTATGAACTGTATCGATCTGTATTGCTTGAAATCAGCAAAGGTGCGTACCCTGTTGCTCCTCATACCCCTGCCAATGGGACCCAGTCAAAGTCTCCACATCGATACAAGATCTCATCTGGAACAAACCATAGTGCTCGCCATTCTATGTCTTCATCTTTAAGGCTTTGGAGTATGGCCATCCATTTTTCTTCTGAAAAATTTTCTTGTCTTTGTGAAGCTACGGAGTCTTTCAACGGGGAATAATCTTTAGACAGGTATTGATAGGAGACTTTTTCTGTTTTCCAGAAATAACTGTGAAACCATACCATTAACAGTTGCACGTAGGCAATAAATCGACCTTCTCCTTCTTTTCTGCATACACTTAAAGATCTAAAAGTTTCTGCGTGTATAGCCGGGACAGGTGTAACTCTTTTGCTCAATCGATCAAATAAGTCTATCATCGCATCTTCTATATGCCCCAAAGCTTTTGAAAAGATGACCAATCCATAAATGCTCAGGGCTAAGATGTTAATATTTTTCTTTGTATCCGGATGAGTCAATATCAAATCTCGTAGACTTTTTCACGTTATGCATTTGTTGTCGCCTTTGACCTTAACTCGAGCTGTCACCCATTGTTCACTCATGTCGGTAATGTTTATAAACCTTTTAACAATAGTCAGGAGATTTGGAGCTCTGGAATAGGCCTTATTTACTGAGATTTTCGGGCAGTGGAGCAGAGTGGTATATTCTTCTATGGTTGGTGTCATGTCTACATTCCCGTAGGTGAAGCAACTGTAGGCCGGGTTCCAATACTACGTCAATGCTCGAAAGAGAAATTTATCCACCCTAACCTCGAATAAGTACGACAAATCTCCGTATTTTTGGTAAAAGGACTGTTTCATGTTGTCATCCCAACTGTTCCATATCTCTTTCAACTCTTGCACATTGTTTTGAGTTGTGCTGATCCTAGTATAAATTACGATCCTCGAATGCATGAGTTATGTTTAAAAGAAATCGATTTTGTTTGGAAGTCACGTTATTTCAAAATGATCGGGAAAAAAATCACGTCCAGTGAGTTAGGACATAATATTTCGGGATCCAGAAATAACGAGCTAAAAGTTTTTAAATTTTGGAAAAGGATGTTCGATTATCTCGATTTGAAGAAAAGTCGCACCTAGTAAGTTAAGGCACAAACTTTTAGAATCGAAGATAAGGAAACATTGCCTTGATTAAGGGTATTCGATTATTTCGATTTGAAGAAAAAATTGCACCTAGTGAGTTAAGGCGCAGAATTTTGAAACTCGAAATAAAAGAATATTACCTCGATTTTAAATTTTTATGAAAACAATTGTTGGAAATAAATGTACAAATTTAATATGAATGAGCAATTAACAATGGATATTAAAAAAAACACGAAGAAAGCAGATAAATGATGTGCGAAAATAAAATACGAGTGCGTAATAATGTAAATATTGACAAGGAAAAAATGATACGAACGGGATTGAAAACAAGACTTTTTGGATACCCGAGGGCAAAATGGTAATTTTGCTTGAAATTGGGTCAAAAATGAGATTTTGAAAAGTTCAAGAGTAAAATGGTAATTTTTGGTAAAATTGAGGTCAAAAATGGAATTTTGGAAAGTTCAAGGGTAAAATGGTAATTTTTAAAAGTTTTAGGGTCAAAATATAATTTTAAAAGAAGTTTAGGGGTCAAAATATAATTTTTTGAAATTTTTGGGGTAAAATGTAATTTTTAGATAATTTAAGGACTTTCAAGGAAATAAAACCAATAATATGTGACACGTGGCAGTCCCACGAGCATCTTGAAGTTAAAGGACTAATTTGAAAATCATGAAAAATTCTTGGGCCAATTTTGTAATTAAACAAAACTTGATTTTAGGATTAAATTAAAAATAAAAATGACCAATTGCAAAATAAACCAATTTTATGACACGTGACAATTTCTGATGCCTTCAAAATGTTAAAGGATTAAATTGAAAACCATTTAAAATTATTAGGCTAATTTATAAATAATTAAAAATATGAAAAGGATTAAATTGAAACAATTAAAAATACAAAAGGACTGAACGTGCAAATAGATCATCCTTCAAAAACACGCGGATCCCAGAGACGGGTCGGGTCGGATCGGGCCGGTCCATGGGTACACTATAAAAGCTATTTTAAAGTTTTTTTAATTATTATTTCATTTCATTTCAAAAAAAACAAAAGACCCCAGTTTTTTACTCTCCTTTTCTCTCGTCTCTCACCCCCTCTCTTTCTCTCCTTCTCACGCCGGCAAACCTTGGTCCGCCCGTAGCCACCGCCAACCCCGCGCGTAAGGCTTCATGTGTACCTCCGACGACCGCGCATGGTCCCCGCGCGTCCTCGCCTGCAGGTGCCCGACTAAACGCGCCGTCGTCTCTTCATCCACGCGTCGTCCGACCAGGTAAGGGCTTCCTTTCCTTTTCTTCTTTTTGTCCTTTTTCATCTAAAGAAAACTTTTGTTTACTAAACTAAAACCATTTTTGTTGTTTTGCTTCTTTTCCATTTGAACAAAATCTCAGATCTGAATTTTTTCGGGATCTGGAAAAAGATTTGAAGCACTCTCTTTTTGTTTTAAAAGAAAATTTGATTTTCTTTTTTTTTAAAAAAAACCTTTTATTATTACTCTTAAATCTACTCTGTTTTTTTTTGTGTTTGTTTGTGCAGGTGTTCGGATACGGGGGGACGTAGACGTCGCTCGGCGGTGGCTTTGCGGTGGTGGATTGGCGGTGGTGTGATAAAAAAGGGAGTACTTCTAAACACCCTTTCAAATTCTTTTTTATTTATTATTAATATTAATTTTATTTATTAAATACTCATTAAGGCTATTTATCACTAATATTTATTATTACTGTTATTATTATTAATATCAGTATTAAAGTTATTATAATTACTTTACACTAAAAGCTAATATTAAATGATAATTATTACTTTAATGAATAAGAAATATTAATAAATGTACATAGAGGATTAAAACAGTTCGAGATTTAGAAAGTTAATATTGAAGAATAAATGTTTTCTGTGCATGTATACCTGAGTCGATGTATACTACTTGGTATTCTGCTTATTATGCTTTTGGTTGCTCTGCTCTTATGTTATGCTTGACGTTTACCTGGCTTTGTGTTCCCTCTTGATTCGAATACTGATATTCCCTTAATAATATACTTTTTATATTTGTAAAGTTTTTTTGTATTGATTTTTCAGAAAGAGAATTGTCCTCTTTTTTACAGAAATCAAATCTGGCTTTATAGCCATTTTTTTTTATAATCATGGTTATTTGTTGTTTACAATTAAATGCATGTCTTTTCTCCTTGCTTGTTGCAGGTCCAACTGCGGTGGTGATGGTTGGAGATGGTAGAGCTGGTTGGAGCTGGTGGTGGCAGGACAGATTGAAGCTGGTGGGCAACAACAGAGGCACGTGGGGAGGGGGTAGCTTAGTTTAGGGTTTGACTTTTAGGGTTAAGGGTCATGAGTTGATTGGTTTGGGTGTAATGGGTTAAGGATATGGGTCATTGGGTTTAAATGTAATTGGGTCTAATTGTTCTTTGTATTTTGGGTTTTGTAAATTGACATTTATTTTATTAAATTTATAATAATTTTAAATTTATATTAAATCCAAATTTAAATTAAATTTAAATTTAAAATAAATTTAATTTTAAAATAAATTTAAAATGGTTTGGTTGGGCCGGTCAAAATTGAGGTTCAACACTTACTACTAGAGAATGTTTCACATTCTACTTCCCATACATATTCTGCCCTGGTGTACATAAAAAAAATTCTCTCCTATCTTGGTTGTCATGGAATTGATCAACCAAGACATAAACCATATTGATTTTTGCTCTTTAGGTTTTGTATTCAACATTGCTTGAATCTAGTTTTGGGATAACACCAATAGAAACATCATTAAAGGTAGTTGTGGCCATTTAATTTATGAATGGTAATAGGGACGAGATTATTTATTGTGGTAGTTAGAGTTGATCGAAAGATTGTAGGATTATTGAGAGAGGGATTAGATGTAGATGAATCCTTAGATATTTGTTCAGATTCCACCATGAAGAGATGATTTTTTAAATAAAAGAGATAGACAAAGAGTAATGGTTTAAGAGTGGAAGGGTAGGGTTTCAAAATCTACAGCTATAGCTCTGATTCCATGTAATTTTGTGAGAATTATGAAAAATGTTTATTATTATTTATGTGAAGTTAAATGCCTATATAAATACATAATATGTCGTACATATGGACTTGATAAGCTCCTATAAATTAGGATCTATAATAGAAAATCTTAACTAATATATAATATCAATAATTTATGTAACTAATCTTTTAAGAATCAGCTATACAGAGTCACATTACTAATCACATGCCTACATTGATTTCCTACAATTATAAAGAAAAACAAAACTATAAAAAAAATTTAAATTACACAATATGTAAATATTTAAGGTTAATTTTTTTAAAATTAAGATTAAATTGACACAATATATAAATGTTGAAGGTTAAAGTTACTATTATGCAAATTTTAAAAGTTAACAAAATATAACAATTCAATTGTTGGTGACCAAAAAAAAAAAAGTCGAATAATTGGATGATCAAAATATTACTAATAGTTAGGTGGATACCAATGTAATTTACTATATAAATTAACAATTCTAAATAGATAATATTATTTTTAATATTAATAATATATATGCTTCAAAATTTGAGAATTAATATTTCATTTTAAAATATTTCTTTGTGTTAATGCTAATTTTTTAATAATGTATATTTTATTTAATTAATAATCAATAATTACATATTTATTGTTTATAATGATTTTATATCTAAAATTTAAATGTATGTTTTTATTCATTTATTCTAGATAAAGGAATTTAATTTAAAGTTTAAAAGTAAAATTTTCTTTTGTTACTGTTATTGTTGCTTAGATTAACTTAGGTTGTTATCATTGTCATCATTTGAATGAACGAATATTCTTTTATGTATGAAAAATTAGCTAATTACATAAGCATTTACATCAATAATTTATGTTAATAATTAAGGATGTGTCTGATATATTATTAAAATTTTTTATTTCATTTTCTACAAAAAGAATTCATATCATTGTAAATAAAAATTTTTAATATTTAATATTTTAAATGTGTGATAACCATTTTAATTTTTTAATTAATATAAAAATTTCAAGAAAAATTATTGAATAAGATAATCACCTAATGTAGAAAAATAAGTTGGTTTTATTTTATCAAAAAATAAAATAAATTATCATTTTAAAATATATATGTTTAAATTATCATCTTTATCTTCCATCTAAAATGATCCAAAATAATATAAAATATTATTAAATAGATTAAAATTTAAAATAAATAATCTTTTAAAAATTAATATTTACTTTTATTAAAAAATAATTATTTTTAATATTTAAATTTACTAATTTACCAAATAATTTTTTAATATAAATTAAAAATTAAAAAATTTAACAGTAAAAATTTAGTAATTAATTTCTCAACATTTAAATTTTCAATTTATCAAATACCCTAAATCTACCAAGGTTATTCTATTTGTTGGAATTGACTCATAAAAAAATATATCTATCTAAATTTTAAAAGATAAATCTTAATAGATTAGATAATTTAAAATTTTAAGATAAATTAATTTTCTATTTAGATATATAAAAATTAAAAAATGCGTAAATATATGAAAGATAAAATTAAAATTAAATTGCAAACTCAACTACAACTCATATTTTCATGACTTGAAAGAAACTAATAGCTCAATTCTTTGACATCAGTTTAATACTAGATATGTTGGATTTCCGATATTTGATAGCGTAATTGATCTTTGACGCTAAAATTATATATGAAAATGACTCATTTGTTGTCGTCTGATGAATCGTTGGCATTACTCTTTTTCCTCTCTAATTATAATCCAATCATCACTATTTAAAAAAATAATTTTTTAGTAGTGCTGTATGATATAGTGACGACACCGAATTGAAGTGTGATTATATAAAATGTTTAGGGACATGATAAAGTAGTTACTCTTTTTAAATTGACAAAACAAAAGAGAAGAAGCAAACTACTTGGAGAAAAAAGATAAAATTTTTTATTTGGATTTTATTTGTTATGTAAATAGTAAGAATGAATGCATTTAGAACCCAAAAAGTGGCTCCAGTGAAAAAAAAGATGTTGTTTATCTTAAGGGTCTTGGGTTTTAGCACCTGTGTATGCCTTGTTAAAGGGTTAAAAATATGAACAGATACCATAATGTAATCACACTAATATATTCAAAAAAAATGAATGCATTTATTATAATCAAATTAATTTAGATTCAATTTACTATACATTAGAAAAGTATAAAAATATTAATTTGTCAAATTTTAAAATATTTTAAAAATTTTAAATTCATTACTAAATAGGCTTTCAGCAAATTGATGAATTTGATAAATGATTATGAATGTTACATTTTTAAATAGTCCACTACTCAATTTACATCATTTTTTAAATCTAAATTTAAATCCAAATTTTAAAATTCTCAAACCCCATCTTTAAAGAAATTATAAATCACAAATAATATATGTCCGATCAACTCAATACAAAGCACAATAAATTGAAAATCAGCATATATTTTGATTAAA
Source organism: Gossypioides kirkii (assembly GCA_005610355.1). Classification (NCBI taxonomy): domain Eukaryota; kingdom Viridiplantae; phylum Streptophyta; class Magnoliopsida; order Malvales; family Malvaceae; genus Gossypioides; species Gossypioides kirkii. The sequence continues at coordinate 13,036,956 of CP032254.1, read as the reverse complement.
CCCCACATATAATAAGATTTAAACCTAAAATTATTTAAGAGACAACTCACACACGACATTTACGTATGATAAAACTTGAACTTCAACACTCAAGGTGTCAAAACTATAAATTCTTTTATATTTATTATTATATGTATGATTTTTTTAATAATGATATGTATAATTATTCAAAGTTAGTTAAAAATGAGAAAATGAGTGATCCCAATAAGAATCTTAAGGGTCAGCAATCTTTCATTATCATCTTTCTTTAAATATTAGTCTTAGAGATCCCAAAAGAGAAAAAAAAAAAAATTGCTCTTCAATCCCTAATTTTCGGTTAGAAAAATTCCAGTTGAGGCCAAACATTACAAAAATACTCGTAATTAAAATTTGAAATAAAATAAAAAAATGGGATAGAATTTGAAATCGATTAAAAGGATTATAAAATTTGGAATTTAATTTGACTTTGGATAAAATTAAATGTAATAATCGGTGCATCGATATTATATTATACTTTAATAAAATAAACATTAATACAATAAAACGATTAAATATTTTATTTTTTTAAGATGACAATCTAATAGTCTTCAAATAGAATGTATTCAATTGGAATTTTTTAAAAAATAAAATACTCTACATTAATCACAATATTTAAAATTCAAAATTATCCAATCTTTAATAGTAAATTTGGTGTTTAAAAGCGTTTAGAATTAAAGTCTGTGTGTTGGTTTGATGGTCAAAATGTGTAGCGTTGTGTTATTGTTAAGACTTTACTTTCTTCTCATATTTCACTAAAAAAATTGATTAGTATTAGTTTCAATTGCTTGAACCGGACTAAATTGGACATCAGACTGATGGATGTATGAGTTGGTATGAATTGATTTTTATAAAAATATTTTTTAATAATTTATTTAATTGAATTATAAAATAAATAATTTTGGTAAAAGCAAAGCAAATATAAGTAGAGTAAAAGAAGAAAGCATTGAAGGGACGGAGCTTAATGAGGTAAAGCAAGGACCGTAGCTTAATGTTAAACTGTACAGCCCCAAACAAAAACAAATAAAACGACATAAACCGATACTAAAAACGGGAAACATGAGAAAACCAGCAGACTAATATTACTACAACACCACCAATGGTGGGAAAGTACTAGAGACTAGAGAGAGTCCAGTTTGTTTCGTCAAATTTATAGTATTTTTGGAATTCGAAGCCTTGCTTAGCTGTAATGGGCGGGATTGCCGGTGGTCAAACCAGAAATTGAATCAGCGCCGGAGAGGGAGAGACAGCTCTGTTGTTCAATCCCTTAATTACTAAACCACCCTTTCACTCTTCTTTCCATTGGTTCAAAACCCATTATTATTAAGCCTTCCTTTTTCATTATATTTACCTCTTATGGGTTTTTACCCTCTCTTCTTTTTGCTCTTCAAAGATCCACCCTTTGCTTTTTGGTCTGTTTAGAATAAGAAAAAAGGGTAAGATAAAAAAAGGTCAACACTTTTTTTAAGTTTTTGACCAGCCTCCTCCTTATCACTCTCTACAATTAATTTTGATTAGTTTAAGAGTTTTTCAATTTCGTTTTTCATTTTAAAAATCTCTTGCTTTTTTTCTTGGTCAGCTTAAGAAACTGAAGGATTTAGAGAGAGAAAAGGAAGTAGTTGGTAGAAAGAGAAAAAGTAAAGGCAAAGAAGAACAGAAGTTGATACAGATTGGTTACCAACAATTTTGAAGAAATTAAAAGTAAAGAGTTTTCTGGGTTGTTTTCTTGGGGGGGGGGGGGCGTTGAGAATGTTGGGGTGATTGGGGGTAGTGTCAATGAGCCATGGTGGATCAGCGTAGCATAAGAGTGGCTTTGTTATATCTCTTGTTGTTGCTGTTATTTGTGTCTACATTTGAGCAACAAGTGCAGCAGCAGCGACTGAGTTCAGGCGTCGAGTTTACAGCTTTGTTTGAACTCAGATCCTCGTTGGGGCTCAGAAGCAGAGATTGGCCTAGAAAAGTTGATCCTTGTTCGAGTTGGAACGGTATAAGATGCGAAAATGGTAGTGTTATTGGGATTAACGTTTCTGGGTTTAGAAGAACAAGGGTGGGTAAACAAACCCCACAGTTTGCTGTCAATTCTCTTGTAAATTTCACGCATTTGGTGTCTTTTAATGCCTCAAGATTCATGCTCCCTGGTTCTATCCCTGATTGGTTTGGTCAAAGGCTGTCCACACTGCAAGTGTTGGATCTCAGGTCTTGTAATGTCACTGGTGTTATACCTTCGAGTATGGGCAATTTGACAAACTTAACTAGTTTATATTTGTCGGATAATAGGCTCACTGGCCAAATTCCATCCACTCTGGGTCAATTGTTAAGCCTTTTAGTTCTTGATCTTTCGAAGAATTCGCTTACTGGATCTATTCCATCATCATTTGGTTCACTAAGGAATTTAAAAAGTCTTGACATTTCTTCCAACAGTTTAAGGGGGTCAATTCCCCCTGGCCTTGGGGCCCTTTCCAAGCTTCAAACTCTGAATCTTTCAGTCAATGGTCTAAAGTCTTCGATACCTTCACGGCTTGGCAAGCTTGATAGCTTGGTGGACCTTGATCTCAGCAGCAATGGTTTGTCAGGGTCGGTTCCTCAAGATCTTAGAAGGCTAAGGAATTTGCGGAGAATGGTTTTGGGGAACAATGGTCTTAGTGGGTCCCTGCCAGTCAATTTGTTCCCTGCACCAAGTCAGTTGCATGTTGTTGTTCTGAGAAACAATAGGTTCATTGGTAACCTTCCTCAAGTATTATGGTCAATTCCTAGGTTGAACCTGCTTGATATCTCTCACAATAATTTCACTGGGGAGCTGCCTACTGCTGTGAACGATAATGCCACTGCTGCGGTTCTTGACATGTCTTGGAACAAGTTTTATGGAGGTCTAACAACTGTTCTCAGGAGGTTCAGTTCTACTAATTTGTCTGGAAACTATTTTGAAGGCAGGGTTCCAGATTACATGCTTGACAATGCATCTCTTACTAGTAACTGTCTCCAAAATGTGTCAAACCAGAGGACTTTGATTGAGTGTGTATCATTTTATGCTGAGAAGGGCCTAAGCTTTGATAATTTTGGGCGCCCAAATGCCACAGTACCTCCTGCAGCTGAAAGTGGGAACAACAACAGAAGGGTAATTATATTGGCTGCTGTATTGGGCGGAGCTGGGTTTATTGTGCTATTACTGTTGTTGCTTTTACTGGTTCTATTATGTGTTCGTAGACGGAACACAGCGAATCATAGAGGGATTTGTGTGGAACCAGTTCCAACTGGAGGAACACCTCCTTCACCAGGATTAGCCATTAACTTCTCGAGTCTAGGTGATCTGTTTACATATCAGCAACTTCTTCAAGCCACTGGTGATTTTAGTGATGCAAACCTCATCAAGCATGGTCATTCTGGTGCTCTCTTCAGGGGTGTTTTAGAAGACGGGCTTCCTGTTGTTATCAAAAGGATCAATTTGCAGTCGATTAAAAAGGAAGCATACCTTTTGGAATTGGATTTCTTTAGTAAAGTTTCACACACACGAATAGTTACTCTATTGGGGCACTGCTTAGAGAAAGAAGATGAAAGGTTGTTGGTTTATAAATATATGCCGAATGGAGACTTGTCAAGTTCCTTGTACAGGAAAAACAATTTGGAAGATGATAGTTTACAGTCATTAGATTGGATAACTAGATTGAAAATAGCAATAGGAGTTGCTGAAGGTCTGTCTTATCTGCATCATGAATGTACACCGCCCCTCGTCCATAGGTATTCTTTTGTTATGCTTAAACTTGCTTCTTTTTCAATGGTTCCTTTTCTCATGCATATGATAACTTCTAGTGAACTGGAATGTAGAGAAATTTTCACTGCAAAAGTTTGCGCTATCTGCCTGAAGTCTAGTTGTATTTCCTCTAGGCAAATTATCATATGATGATGATTTTGTTAAAATAATTAGTTTTGTTTTTTGGTGTTGATGGATTGGCTTACATCAACTATGAGTTGATTATTCAAAGCAAATGCTTTGCTGGCTCGAGTGTATCTTAATTTCTCTTTGCTGTGCAATAGATATAACCTATTGGCACTGAAAAAATTATAACAAGCAATGACATGTTCTGTTTTGATCTTGAAGAGACATTCAAGCTAGCAGTATACTTCTTGATGATAAATTTGAAGTGCGACTAGGGAGCCTGAGTGAGGTCTGCACTCAAGAAAGTGATGGTCATCAAAATAGAATTTCAAGGTTACTGCGGTTGCCACAGTGAGTATTCTGTTCAATCTGCTCATGTTTTCAGATTGACATTTTAGTTTGCATTAGATGTTTATTGGACATATTCTTGAATATGGTTTTTGTTATATCAGTAAATCACTTAGTAAGTTGTCCTATACAATTGACTATTACTGTTTTATTAGTCTCCCAGGGTGTGATGGTTTGACATGCTTAACTTTTCCAGTAAATTAAGTTGCAGAAAACTGTTGCTGGCTGTCTTTCTAATGCAATTATTCTATTTATCGTGTTCATGAGTTTCCTTCCATTAGTTGCAGATAACACAGGCCTTTATCTGTCGTTGGTTCTAGATGTCTAAATGTTTTTGCTTAGGATTTGTGATAAAATCCGTATGCATCAGCACTCAGTGCTAAACTAGTCTTTACACGTTAAATAAATGTTATTTTGCTATGCGATCTACAATACATGCATAGTCTTTACATGTTTCGAAACCTGGAGCCCTGTATGCATGAGAACTCGGTGCTAAACTAGTAATTAGCATCGAAAAGCTTATTATATTCCCACCTCTTTATTCTCTTTGTGGATTTTATTGTCGTTTCAAGCAAAATGTACCTAGCTGCATTGTATTTATTTTCATGCATGTTTTCTCTATAAAAGGTTGTCATGCAGTTCTTTTCTTTGTTATATGCAGGTCATCGGAACAAGGTTCTTCTGGTATGTGCACCTTTAGTTTATGCAATAGATCTCGATCTTTATCTCCTGGCTGTTCATTTGTTTGATTTGTTAGCTTGCACTTTAGGTCCAACATATTTGTTGCACCACTTGTATGGTTGCAAGTATTGTTTGAATAATTAGCTGCCCTTTGCATTCAAGTTTCACATCCTGATGGCATTGAACCCTAAACCATTTTCTGAAAAAAAAAAATGATTTGTAAAATGGATAGGTTCGTCTACAGCTTTATGCTCCTATGATGTTTACTGCTTTGGGAAGGTTTTACTTGGGTTGGTAACTGGTAAGCTGGACATGAGTGCGTCAAGTGATACCCAGATGAAGGAATGGTTAGAACGGACACTGCCATGTATCAGTATATATGATAAGGAACTTGTGACGAAAATTTTGGATCCGTCTCTTCTCGTGGATGAGGATCTTTTGGAGGAAGTTTGGGCCATGGCTATTGTAGCCAGGTCCTGTCTCAATCCTAAAGCTTCGAGGCGGCCCCCAATGAGATATATTCTAAAAGCATTGGAAAATCCTTTGAGGGTGGTAAGGGAAGATAATTCAAGCTCAGCAAGGCTTAGAGCAACATCTTCAAGAGGATCTTGGAATGCTGCTTTTTTCGGGAGCTGGCGTCAAAGCTCTTCTGATGCCACCGTTATTCCGGCAGCCTCAACAACTAAAGCTGAAGGGGGAAGTAGTTTCAAACAACCTGCCATTCCAGAAGGCTCCGCAGTTAGAGCTGAAGGTGGAAGTAGTTTCAAACATTCAGGAACAACGGGTTCACGGGGCAGTGCTCAAAAAGATGGAGGTGACAATTCATCCTCCTGGAGACGACATTCTAAGGAGATATTCCCGGAACCATTATAGAGAGACAGGATGAGAACTAGCATAGAGACTAATTTGTTCTTCATTATTTCTTAATAAGATATCAGGTTTCCCATTTGAGTGCCTGCTGGTTGCCACCTGATGAAGCTCTTATTAGTTTATTGGGATGATATTTGGCATCGAGCCGGGAGGGATTCGAGATGCACATATATTCTTGACAACCAAAAAAGGGTGCTAATCTATTGACAATCCCATCCATCATGGTTCATATTTGTTTTGAGAGCTAGTCTTTTTAGAACAAGCTACAAAAATTTTTTAATCTGTAATTGATCTTTGTTTGTGAGCCTTTTGTGCAATGCAAAGCAAATTGTAATTGTCGAAGATTCCTTCATTCACACCAGAAAGACATGAAAATCCAGATAGAAATGAAAATTATACAGATTGATTTGTTGTTTTATTCTTGGGGTTACTATTGGATCTTTGGATTTGCTAATTTTTTGTTGGTTGGCCAAGAAAGAGGTTTCAATTGTTTTTTTCTAGTAGAATACATGCATTTGTTTCTAGGTGTGATGGTCCCATTCATTGAGTATCGTATTAGTTTTCTTTCACTGCATTATTAGGTCATATTAAAATTCAAAATCTACAAAATTAAAACACACCTGTAATATGAATTTATTATGATTAATGTTTCCTTGGGTTACTGTATTCAGATTCCAATGTCCTTACCACTAGACCATAGAACCTTGGTTGACACATGTTTCCCGGAAATAAACAAACACTTAAAAACTTACCATGACAAATTCCTTTTTCTTGCCGCCTGCTCCTCCCTACCACCGCACACTGCCCACCCCACTCATCCGCACACTATCATCATTGACATATTGAAAATCAGATCAGTGATAAAAACCATTTACTTCTAACTCCCCATCTTTACCGTTAACTGTTGCTACATTAATAAACCCAAAATATTCACTACCATTAAATTGAAGAGTATCATCATAGCACCAAACTGTAAACTCTACAAAAGTTTCACCGTATGCCCATTCTGACCAATATGCATTTTATATTCCATCCACTCCTTAAAAGGAACAAAACAAAAATCTTGCTACATCTCGTTTTGCTTTAGTTTTGCAACTTGAAATCTGTTCGCCTGAATATAGGATCCTTTTATCCACCATTGCCTTTATATGTAGCAAAAACAAAGTAATTCTTCCACGAACTCACAATGGCCAAAATACAAATTGTATATGCAACAAAACCAAGCATATATCATTTTCTTTTTTTCAGCAACTATAAAAAAGCAAGCAGCAGCTGCTGAGACAGTGAGAAGGAAAATAGAGGAACAACATCAGCGATAAAGGCTTTCAGATCTGAGATTCTCTGCAATCTCAGTTTCCCATCGGTCACCATTCTCAAGCAGCTTCTCTTTGTCGTACAGCAGCTCCTGCAACATTGAGATTAACTAATTTACCTCACAACAAACAAGTGAAAATGGGCATTTGTGATTGATTTATCGGAGGAAGACAAACCTCATGAGTCTCGGTGCAAATTCAAAGTTGGGTCCTTCAACAATTGCATCAACAGGACATGCCTCTTGGCAAAGTCCACGGTAGATACACTTAGTCATGTCAATGTCATATCTGCAAAGTTGAACTAATGTAAGACAAAGAAGACAACCATAATAGAAAAGAGGGTGGGAAAAGGGAAAAAGAAAAAAGAGAAGAGAAGAGAGATTGAACCTTGTAGTTTGACGACTTCCATCCTCCCTTTCCTCAGCCTCTATTGTGATTGCTTGCGCTGGGCATATCTGATAAACCACCATCACTACATGAGAACAACATCATAACAGTAAATCCACATTCAATGAGAGGAGCTTAATCAGGAGTTGATAATGGATAGGATTAGTGAAAATTAATCAGCAAACCCAAGAACAGTTTGACGGGTCCAACTTCTCACAGATTGCTTACTTGTCAAGAGAAGCAATAGCAGACACTAATCTTCCTTTCTATATAAGAAGAGGGTATAATAGAGACAATACACACAACAAATATAGTAAACTTTTTTTATGCATATTACCAGGTGAACCAATTCAGCGACCATAATACCCATTTAATTGCGAGTATGTTAACCTAAGACCACATACAAATTAAAAGGAAAAGGCATAAAGCCCCGAGACTCCCACTCCAGTCAGGTGTCCATACCAGAGGGCAGGGGATACTTTCTCCCAGGTTGATAATAGTCATTCCATATTGTATCACTGCATGCCGGTATAACTCCCACCAAATAAAGTAATATAGGTAACTGATAATGTTGAACTTACAGCTTCACAAAGTTTACAGGCAATGCAACGTTCCTCTCCAGTTGGATATTGTCGGAGAGCATGTTCCCCTCGAAAACGTGGGCTCAATGGACCCTTCTCAAATGGATAGTTAATCTGTACAAGAAAGACAGGTTTGTATCATAATATGTTCAATGCAAGCTCAAAGAAAAGAATCAGGAGGAAACTTACTGTAACTTTTCTGTCAAAGAAGTACTTGAGAGTCAGCATGAGGCCCCTAACCATTTCAGTTAGAAACAATGTGTTTATGCTTCGCTCAAAAACTGTCATTGAGAAGAATATAAAAAGACATTAATTGCAAAAGATAAAATTGAATTGCTGACAAGTAATAGAAACAGAAACATTTCAGTGCACACTATATTACCAGAACTCCAGTCTTTAGAAATCTCCTTTGCAAGCTGCTCTCTTTCTTCATCATCTGCAGTTAATACACATGAAAACACACATGAACCAAGACATCTTATATCAAGAAAAAGAACAGCCTTAAGAATAGAAGTCCCATCAAACACTAGGATTGATGGTCATGCATGGAAGAAAATTGTTAAAGAATTGCTTATGATTTCCATGGAGCAATGTGGCGCAAAACTGAAAGGCATTTATTCCCCATTGCATGCTCTTCCAAAACTCAAAACATATCTCCTCATTAATAACATAAAATAATTCATAATCTTTACTACCCATCCATATTCCAAAGAATTCCTAATACTTTTCCATTTCAAAATAGCTATAGCTATAATAAAAGGGAAGATCAAAGAGGGAGTAAGGCAAGACCTTTCTTGGTGCTGTAGGAGTGCGAACTGAGTCGCAGACCATGGTTTTGTGAACCTTGCAACGCTTGCCCCGACAAGCCTATAACTACACAACCCAAAAGAATCAGTAAAATATCCCAAAACAAATATACAAGTCCCAGAAAAATAATAACAACGTTGATGACAAATAATCAGTGAGGTTCTGTCAATACTTAATAGCTTTTGAGCCAATGGATAAAGCCATTAAAACAGGAAAAAAGGAGAGCTTAATTTATGGAAATTGAAGTAAAACAAAAGAGCATAAATTTTAAAATTATATACAACAGAGGAAAAGTCTCTAACCTAAATCTACATATGAGCCTCACCTTTTTCCACAACTTCATTTCTGTACATTATCAGGTGCCAGAAAAATAACATTTTAATTCCCGCTGGCTATGAACAAATTCTAATGAATAATCGATTCCATGATTATATAAATCTAAGGCATGGATTAAAAGGAGAAGAGGAAAGTGAGTTCTTACGAGGTGTCGAGCTCGGAGAGCATTGAGAGAGTTACGAGCGAATATCGCAGCCATTGATTTTGATTGTTGATGGCGGTGATCTCGATCGGAGCTGTAACTAAACCTCCCCTCCCCACCTCATTAATTTGGTATTTTCTCTTTTCAGTTCTTTACGGCGTCGTTTTATCCCGCGCTACATTAATATGGACTTGTGAATGTCCAGCTCAAAGAAAGTAAGGCCTAATGGCCCAAGAAGAACATTTCAATCTAACGGCGTCGTTTCGAAGGAGCTCAGGATCTCAAATCTCTGGTCGAATATTTTTAGGGTTTAAGGAAGACACCACTGCCAGCCTCCCGGTGTCTGTTTCAGCCCTCCACCCAATTTCCAAACCAGCGAGAAATGGCGTCGTTTTTCGGATCAGCAATGCGGGCTGGCTCGAGGATCCTAGCTTCTCGGTCTAAAACCCTAGCTGCAAAGAGCCTACTCCCAAATCCTTCAACAAGATCCCTCCCTCGCGCCTCAAGGTACTTGCTTTTTGATTTTTCCATCTAAATTTCTTATCAATTTCTTAACTTCATTTTTTTTAAATTTTTAAAGGCTTGTTTCGGCGTTGGGAGGATTGGAGTCGATGATGCCACTTCATAGTGTCATTGCATCTGCTCGCCTGCAATCAAGCATCGCCGTAGATTCCTCCTGTTGGAGCTGCCTCTCTCAAGGTTTTTCTTCTTTACCTTAGAAAGAAACAATTGTGTAATATATCAATGTCTCGTCAACGTTATGGTTGTTCTGTTGGTTCAAGTTTTTTTTCTTTTTTTATGCTGCAATTTGGGAATAAGTTTCAAATGCAGTATTAGGGGTGAGATTTGATCGAATTGAGTGAAAATTTTTTGAGTTAATTGAGTTTATAAATTTATTTTATCATCCTAACTTGATTGTTCGAGTTAAATTAAAAAATTAATATCAAATTAAAATATTATTACAATATAACTAATTTTATAATTAAAAAAATACTTTAATATGATAAACTTGAATAATTAATTAATTAATTTAGGTCTTCAAAATTATTATTTTAAAAAAATTTAAAATTTTAACTTTTTTAAATATATTTTTTAGAATTTTTATAATTTTGTAAGAAATATATAAAATTTGAAATTTTTATAAATATTTTGAATTTTAAAAATTATTTTGGATTTTTGAAAATTATTTTGGATTTTTTTAAATTTTTGTTGAGAGAGATCAATTTGTTCATTTTCAAAGTTGACAGGACCAAAAAGTATTTAAATTTATTTGTTATTCGAATTATTCGAGTTAGTCGAATTGTAAAATTCAACTCGAAATCGAAATTTGAATCGAGTTATTCAAGTTGACATGAATAATTAGAATAATTCGATTCGGTTAACTCGAAATTTGAATTTTTATTTTATTTTTTGAATTGAATCGAGTTTTGCTTATCCCTATACAGTATAATTTTGGTTGCAAGTTAGAATGAATTGTCCTTTATTTCCCTACGTTCCCTTTGACGTTATTCAATAATTCAAAGTAGAAACTTCATATAGACATTGACTTCCGATGCTCTTAGCTGTAATATTGTTGAGGAATTATATATGTACAGATATATACTAATTTCTGGTAATAATATGGGCTTGGGATTGTGAACTTGAAGTATTTGAAGACAACCGTGTGATCTGCATTGTTAGAATACTGGGTTCTAATGGTCATGGAACACAACTTGGCTATGCATGAAAGCATGTTGTTTGATGTAAAAACATAGCTGTTCTGCTTCTAACATGGTTTTCTAATTCATGAAATAGGGCTTGCAACACCCTTGTGACAAAGCTGGATACTTGGGACAATAAGAGCATAGGGTCTTTGTTTCTGGACAACTGAAACTTCTTCAGCTCCAATGTCTTAGCAAATGATTAGCTACCTTTGCAGCATATTGGGGTTTTTGTTGTTGATTTGTGATGCATCTGATTTTCGACCTTTTATATGCTTTGGTGGAATCACTGCCCAAAGCAGAATCCATATTACTCCTTTTACAAACTCAACTTCTAAGCTTTCTTGCTCTAAACTTTTTTATGAAGTTCTATTTGATATACATTTGGACATGAATAGAAAAATGATGTTTTAAGGTGCACCTAATTCATGAAAAACCATGAAAACAATGGACAGGCACGTGTACCAATAACATAGCTTCTTCTTTTTTTTTTGATGAATGAAATAAGAGACATTACAATACACTATAAAGACTCAAATGGAGGATTTACAAATATTTGTAAGCCTTCCCTTCTACTTATGCTGAACGCGAATTTGACAATGCGATTAACTTTTCTATTTTCTTTCCTAGTGATATATTTAAGAGACCAACTCTTTATTTCTTGTAGGATCTGAGTTGACTTCTTAATAGTCTCAATAACTTTCATGTTGGCCGTTTGTACTAATACTTTGTCATGAAATTTTTCTTGCATCAACTTCACACCACTCAAGATAGTAATTTGACTAATAAAAGAACAGCAGTGAGATAAATCAATAAAGCCCTGCATTTAATTTTTGATTGATAAATCAATTTATACATACCACTGTATGCATAGTGGAATTTTCAAATATTGTTAGCTATAACCTCACTTTGAACGCATAGATAGGTTATAAATCATCGAGTAACCGAACAATTTCAACCATCTAATCCCCTTTCCAGCCAACAATAACTTTCACATTTAAGGCTACGTAAAGAGGTGCATGGCGGCTTCAAGGTATATTATCAAAAAAGCATTTCAATTTTCGCTTCTTTTATATATATATATAACATTGGGGAATATCTAGTTTTATGCACAGAGTAGTCAGTTCGCGTCATCATTCACCAGTTTACTATATGCACAGAAGTCTGAGAGAAATCTAAACCTCCATAACCAAAGCAGCACTATCTACAATCAATGCCATCGCCATTGATAAATACCATTCTTTCTAATCAAGATTTTCCATTTGCGGAGGTTGAGTTGCCCTGCGGAACCAAGTATTGAAAGCTGTGACCAAGTGGGGGCAATCTTCAACTTTCCTGGTTGAGAAGCGTAGACATTGTTGCAACAGAACTTGTGCATCTGACATTGGCAATGTTGAGATAATTCTCAGGAATGTCTCCTCCAATTCTAGGTACAGTGTTTTATGACTGGGCATCATAGGTGAGACATTGTCTTTGCATGAGATCAGAACAGGAAGCCAATCTTTCACAAGCTCCATTCTCACCTGAAAGTTTACAAAGACTAGGCTCATTTTCACCATCCATAATGGGCAAAAAGCTGATGGTAAGAATTGGCTTAACCCTCTATTCTTGTAAGAATATATATATAACTCTACCCTTAAGTACCCTGCACTTTATCATTCAATTATTATGGTGACAACACATGTTCAGACCATCCTTTTGCCTAGAAGACAAACTTAGTTTTAGATCATTTTGAACTCTAACAACCAAAAGTATTTGCATTCCCTTTACATTTGTTAGATCTTAAGAGCATTAAGTTAAATGATTCTGATATATGAAATCATAGAGGTCCTAGGATGAGGGACTACAATTCAACCATAAATGTATTAACAGATGCCCAAAAAGGGTGATTAAGGCCTGCAATTAAACAATTACCCTATCAAAGACTCGGACGTTAACTTAAGACATTAACTTTCAGCAACTTGACTGATGAAGCCAAATTTCTTGGGGTTTATAATAATTCAGAATCACTTTTACAGCAAAGCTTAAATAAGATTTGACTAACAACACATTTACATATCATATTATAGCCAATCCATACTCCATGGTCACCTAGACGATAAAACTAATAAGCTTACTTCAACATTGCAAAATACCCATCATAACCTTAAATTGAAATCAACTTATTCCTTTGGGCTATTAGTTCCCAGAAAAAACAATTTACATTCCTAACAAGCAGACCTAACCTGAACTCTATCCAGCAAACTCTTACAGAACACAGCGACAAAACATCACGTTTATCTATTGATTAGGCAATGTTAAATAAACACCAGCAGGTTTGTATAATCAAATAACTTGCAAAAACAACAATACCTGTCTGGAAGATAATATTGTTCCAGCAGCAACTGCACGGGCAAGCTTACAAGTACAGCGGAGCATGACAGCAGGGAGTCCTGGAACAATATTCCTCCAAGCATCATCCCTAAACGCTTTCTGCAAATCCACCGTAAACGCTGCCTGCTCACTCCATCGCTTCACTGCCGAATCTGCCACCTTCAACTCAATCATCCTCTCAACCAGCCACAACAAATGCCTCCCATTAGTCATCGCAATATGCAAATGCAACCTCTGTATTGCCTCTGTCTCGTTATGATCCTCTCTAAAATCAGGGCTCGAATACTGCTCCAAACTCTCCTTCAGGATCTTCAAACTCGCGTCGAACGCCCTCTCCAAAACCCTCCTCGCTGATTCCCGCGACGAAAAATCTCTCAGAAGCTTAGCCACCAAGGCTTTAACAAACGCCATGTTAGGATGGCTACACATCGTTGTTTCAATCAATCCATGCAACATCTCCTCACAAGAATCATCTTTCCCCGGCGAAACTCTGGCGAGGAGTTCCTTGGATTCTTCTTCACTCAAGAGAGGGATCAAGCTCAAAACTCTCTGCTCCTCTTCCTCGCTCCATGGCACGGCTTCTAAGAATTTGACGCATGCTTTGACACAATCTTCGAAGAGTAGTTCGAGAGCGACGGGGAGGATTTCGAGTGCGGTTGCAGCTGAGGCGATGACGGTTGGGAAATCGTAGGTATAAAGCAGTTGAAGCACGGTTAAATGGACGGTCGGATCGTCGTGAACGCTGATATTCAAATGGAACATGTTATTATCACGATTAGCATTGGTTCTAGAATCATGGCCGGCATTGTGGTTGTTTGCTTGATGTTGCCAGCGATCAGATAAAAGAGCGGAGAAATATTTGGCGCGGGAGATGACGCGGGAGTGGAGATAGATCTGGAATTCGGAATGGCGGGCGGAATCAGAGGGGTTGGAGGAATCAAAGGGGGAACGGTCGATGAAGAAGCGGAGGATGACGTCAGCGGTAGAAGGATCGTTGAAGGAGGAGGAGGTTCGGGAGAGCTTTTGGGAGGATTCGGAGATGGTCTTGTGGGGGAAGGCTTCGACGATAGCGGAGGCGTGGTGGTGAGGCGGGCGCTGACGCTTTCGGGAGCTGATTGGTATCATCTGGGAGTTTCTTGAGGAATTACTAATTTTGGTTTAGGGTTTTTGAATGAATATATTTATATTTTTGGTCTAGGAATGATTTGAATAGAAGAAGAGGAAGAACTGGGAGTTTTATTTACGTCGGGAGGACAGGTTATGGACTCATGTCGGTTAAACGGAAACCAGTTGGATGAAGGTTAGTTTGTATTTTTAGTTTGTGCCTTGGTAATATATACTAACCGACAAACAATTAAGTATTGTGGTTTTTATTTTCAAAACTGACCTAAACAAAATTATTATTTATGAAAATGAATCAGGTATAAAATCTATTACGAAAATGATTTAATTTTTATAATGTATTTTGATATCGGTTATCTTATTATCGGCACTATCCTCTATCATCTTCTAATCATTGTTTCATGATTGCTCAATGAATAAAAAATAAATTTTTTTGTGTCGACACTCGTATATATATTTTCAAATACACATTAAAAATACTTGTATTTTAAAAAATATTTTAATAGGTGGCAGTGTTCAGGTTGCTGACATCGATTTAATTTTTTAAAAAAGGTGTGTCAGTGTGTTTTTGGTGCCGACATTCTCTTTATCGACATCAATGTGATTTTTGAATTTTTTTACCGGCATGCTCTGGTTGTCGGGACTGGTGATTGTTTGGTTTTTCTTCTTCAAGCTTTGGACAATGTGACTTCCAAGCCTTTAATTGCATGAGAAGACAAATTTGAAGAAAATAACGCAATATTAATAGAGAAGAAATACTGAATATTTGAGAAGAAAAAGAAAATATTTTTGAGTTTAATTTACTGATTATATTACTTAGCAGGCAAAGGAAATAAGAGAAGAAGATGATGAAAAAAATCCAACAATCAAGGAAGAAGAGAAGAAGAGAAGAGGAAAATCAACGGTGAAATAAATGAGAACAAGAAGAGAAATATGCAAGAAGAAAATGGAGAATTACACTGCATTTATTATTAGATTAACAATTCCGATAAAATGCAATTGACAACGTAAGAGTCACATTGTCCAAGGCTTGAAGAAAAAGAATTAAAAGGTTATCGGTTTCGGCAACCAGAGCACGTTGAAAAAAAATTAAAAAATCACACCAATGTCGATAAAGAGAATGCTAGCACTAAAAAAAACATTGACGTGCCTTTTTTTAAATTGAATTGATGTCGGCAACCCGAACACTGATATCTATTAAAATATTATTTTATTTTAAAAAATACATACGGGTGTCGACAGTGTCGACACTGCCGACTCAAAAAATTATTTTTTATTCACTGGGCAATCATGAGGCAATGATTAGGGGATGATGGAGGGTGTTGTCGAAAGTGAAATGATCAACACCAAAATGTACGATAAAAAATTATTTTTATTATTGATTTTGCACCTGAATCATTTTCATAAAGTAATTATTTTTAGGTCAAATTAAAAAAAGAAAACAAATATTGTTTTACAAAAATCTAAGGTCAACTTGGTGATGGCATCCAAATTTTGCTAGGTGGCTTGTTTTTTTGCCTTGTATGATGGTTTAAGTCGTTTGACTTTCTCTACCTTATTTCATAATTTTGAAAAAAATATAATGATAAAATTAGTCTTATTGATCATTTTTTAACAGTCATGCTGATGTGGCCGTTAAGGGACTAACGACGTTGACGTGATAATTTTTTTTCACGTGGACACTACCACACATGCACCTGCTGACATGGCATATAAGACAAAATTTTCCACGTCAGCAAAAAAATTAAAGTGAAAAACATAAATTAAATTTTAAAAAAAAGGTAAAAAATTTGTTGGGCTTACCCCATAATTAAAATAATTAAAACAAGTAAAACAACTTTAACAAAATTTCATCTTCTTCCCCATCTACTCAAACAACTAGGTTTTTGAAATACCCAAATGAAATTTGGAAAAAAAAAAAACAAGATTGAAATCCTATATCGAGAACAAGAACAAGAAATGAGAAAGAACAAGAAGAAGAAAGGTCTGGAACAAGAACAAGAAATGGGAAAGAACAAGAAGAAGAAAGGTCTATGCTTATTGATATAACAAACGATTCGTCGATTGTTGGGGTTACAATGAAGACTCCATTATATGCTGTAGTAGGTAACGGTAAGACCAACATGATGACGATGATGACCAAAGGAAAGCACTTGCGCTTTCCCCTGAAGGAGAAGGATGAGCAAGATGGAGGATTGGTGGATGAGCTGTGTAAAGACATAAGTAAAATAAGCATGACATAAAAGTTCAGGGGAAAGCACACAAGATTTCCAGATTTCATTTGGGTATTTGTCAGACAAGTCCAAGACTTCTAAGGAATTCATATCACCAATTGAAGCCAGAATGTTATTGTGAAAATGATTTTTTGACATGTTCAAATACCATAATGATGGTAGTTTTGCACCAATTTCAATTGGCACTTTGCCATAGAAGGAATTTTTGGAGACATCCAAATACCCTAAACCCGTATGTGAAAGAAAAAGTAACTCCAAATAACCCAGGAGAGAGTTGTTGGCAAGCTTGAAACTTCATAAATTTGTGTTGTTTTGCAACAACCAATTTGGGAATTCCCCTTTTAAGTTGATGTTAGAGAGATCGACATACTGCAAGTCATTTTGATGGTAGAGAAAATAAGGAAATTATCCCGCATCTTCACAACATGATAAACTGATTTCATTCAACTGGAATGTTGGGAGCAATGATTGCATCTCGCTTTCAACGTATATGGTATTGTTGTCTACAACAAAACTCTTGAGTTTTGAAAGGTTGAAAAAAGACCTCAATGAGCTTAGGATTTGGAAATAATTGTTTGAAAGGCCCTAGTCTTTGAGAGATGTTAAAGACTTGAGGGCAGATACATCTCCAGATAACTGATTGGAAAAGAGATCTTAACTCTCAAGAGATGTGAAATTGCTAAAACACGCTGGCAAAGTACCCTTCAGATTATTGTTTGAAATTTTCTACTTCAGTGATGGATTCTTTGAGCAGATTTCCTGATTTTATTTGGGTATTTAAAAAATCCAGTTGTTTGAGCAGATGCGGAAGAAAATGAAATTTTGTTAAAGTTGTTTTACTTGTTTTAATTATTTTAATTGTGGGGTAAACCTCAAAAAAAAATTACTTTTTTTTTAAATTTAATTTATGTTTTTCACTTTAATTTTTTTTGCTGACATGATAAATTTTATCTTATATGCCACATCAACAAGTGCATGTGTGGCAGAATCCACGTGAAAAAAATTTTCACGTCGGTGATATTAGTATCTTAACGACCACGTCAGCATGACCGTTAAAAAATATCAATTTAACAAAAAAAGATTATGTATAAAAATGAGGCAAAAAAACCACAAGAACTAAAATAATCAAATACCTAAATGTTAAGGGTTAATTTTATTATTATGCCTTTTGAAAACTATTAGTAGGCAGGAGGCGCCCTTAGAATTTGGAGATAGCCTGCACAGTTCCACTTATAGTGTGGTCAAGAACATTAGAAACTATATAAAAACTCCAAACAACGATAAATTATTTCTCTGTATAAATACACTTCAATAAGCAAGAGAGAGGAATCCCAACAAAAATACAAAGATTTTACAAGAATATCCATGAAAAGTTTCATTTATTTCATCTTTCTCTTTGTACAAGTTTCTATTAGTATTCTTGAGAGCTTTAACTTTGTAAGCACTTACCTCAGAGAGTGCTTCCTTGTTTACACATTTGAACACATCAATAAAAGGAGAGGTTTCTATTTTAGCCTTGAAAGTCAAAACGGTTATATTTTAGTCCTAAAAAAGATAGGTGAAATGGTTTCTATAGTAGTTATGTAAAAAATATGAAGTTGTAAAGGATATATATTGTCCTTGAAAGGTAGTTCAAGATAGTGAATTGGAAATCCCTTGACAATTGAGGCTAAGAGAGGGGACATAGGCAAGTGAGATCAAAACATCTATAAATTTTTTATGTTCATTTTTCTAGGACCTTCCTATATTTGTAAAATAAAGGGAAAATATATTATCCACTCATTTACCCCCTCATGGTGTTCATTCAATTACTTGAGCCTAACAATTAGTATCGGAGAAATGTCTCCATTAAATGTTTCACTATTGGGAGAAAAGATCATTAAAGCTCACATTTTTGAATAAGAAAAAATGACATTAAAGTTGGGGTCAATAGCATGGGTTAAAGTCATTCCATCGTGAGGCCATGACTCTTCAATGGAATAAATTATTCCTACTGGAGAAGAACAATGAAATTGTTGAAATTGTTTCATCTAACCAAATGACTATGAAGTGTAGAGAATTATCACAAGCAAGCTGATCATTCCAAGTAAAAGAGTAGGAAAATCTCATGTGTTAAAAGACAAAGATAAAACGGATAAAATTAACATATAATATGACATAACTTAACATTTAAAAATTCTAAAATAGATTGTATTTGGCTCCTATCAAAAGTAGATTATAATGGAGAGTATTATGATTTATTGACATGATGCGTACAAATATTAATGCATGTAAAATATCATATCATTACATATATAAAAAGTTTTGTTCTTAAAAGTAATGGTTTAGTTACTAACTGGAGTTTGGAAGCATTTAATCATTAATTTTGCTAAATTATTTTATACAAAAATAACATGCTTTTGCGATAGTTACTCGCAATGAAAATCTAAGATACAATAATCATTGAAAGACTAAGTAATAAGCTCACAAACATTAGCAAGAATTGTTTCGATTGCATAATTTGACAATTTTGTTATTAAACTAATTATTAAATAAGTAATCTCACAAACGACAAGTTGCGATTTGATAACTCAAATGAGATTATCTTGTAGATGCATCTACTAAAATTATATTAAAACATTTTATTGTTGGATAAATGAGCTCATACTTCTTTAAAAATACAAGAGATTCAATATCAACTGTTGTCGGTGAGGTTTTATAAATCATCTTATTTAATAACAAGATGCACTTGAGAATTTTTAAAAATGAAAAATCTTCAGATTCTTTAATAAACTTCCATGTAAATTCTCATTTTGTTGCATCATTATTGATCGGGATAATCTAACCAATCATATAAACTAATTAATACATCTAGACTAATAAACTTTATTATGCATGTGATTCAACAATATTAATGTAAACTTTTGATTTACCATTGCATGTAATTTAACCATACAAATATATGCGCGGTAAAAAGTATAGGAAAAGACTAAAGTTTTCCAATACAAAGCTCTTACCCAATATAATAGATTTAATATATAATGCAAGTAGGCCAGAATAATTTAGAATATTTCTTATGGTAAATATGTGGTCAATTTAAGAGAAATTAAGCAATACAATCATTGAGCAAGGATTAGACCGTAGGGATCCAGTTTCCAAATCAATGCACTGCACTGCACCGTCCCTCTTGATGTGGAGCTTGGCAATAAAATCGAGATTGCCACATACTATAAATGCATTTTCACAACAAATTATAATCAATATATGCATTATCAAATCCAAACGTAAAACTTATCTCTGGGTATATTCAAACCTTTCATGCATTCAACTTTTATTTATCACGAAGGAAATATTATGATTTAATCGTAAATTTTTCAAAAGGACAATTCGATAATTAATACTTAATAAATCTTCAAAAAAGCGTATGGATGAGAATTCTTTTTTAAAAGAAAAGACCCCTTGGGTAATCCATTAACCAAATGGGTGAAGCATCGTTAAGTACAATGTCGTGTAGTCCAAACCAATCCTAAGATTATCAATTCTACTTAAGCTCACGCCGCCTAGGATGTTTGCTGGCCTAAAAAGGAATAGAATATAAAAGAAAAAATAAAAATAAAAACCCTTTAGCAAAATCATTACACGAGTTGTTAAGATTCAAGATAATAATAAATCACTTTTCATCTCTATACCATATGGCACTGTGAGCTACGACCCCACTCCTTTGCTCATAGGCCTTCATTGTTGAACCCACTGGGGGCTGCCACTGTATTTCTCCTCCAGTTCTTGGCAATAAACGCCTTTTCAACAAGTTGTGCACTCAAAGTTTCATGTTGAAAGTCTTGCGTATTGTCCAAAGTGATGTCTTCATAAATGCCATAAGAAGACAATCAAGGTTTGTGAAATTTTCCTTGTCAAGTAGCTACACATTGAGGTGAATCTAGAAAAATTTTTAATGGCCGATTTGTTGTACAGATGACAAAATCTAATGAAGGTTTGTATTCTAAAAAGTCATACCATTGATTATTGATTTGATTGATTTGTTCAATTTTATTAAAAAATAAAAAAATTTAAAACTATATTCAAAAATAGAGAAACGATTTGCGGGTCAATTAATCTAACCTTTTATTTTGGATTGATACCTCGATTGATTCTTAACTCAAATAGTTCGATCCAATTATGAAAACAATGATTCTAATTCAATTGTATAAAAAAATAATTTTAATTATTTTTATCTGAGTAAATGTAATTATTCATCTATACAATAAATAAATATAAAATGATGCCATATAAATAACAGTATGCAAACACCAAATCAAAATTAAAATTTTACATATATTAATATTAAATAAAAAATTCTGGAAGTCTATTAAAATAAAATCCATATATAAATATTAAAGTTATGTTTTAGATTTGATTTTTAAAAGCTTAAAATGATTTGATTGTATAAAATAATTGCTCTAGTGGTAGCTGAAAACGATAAGGTTTGTAAAAGTTTTGTAGATTGGAATCAAAGTGGGGAATGATGGGAAATTGTTGAGGGTGGACCTATGTTTAAAATTGACTTACTGGATTGAAACGCAAGTAAACAGACAGGCAAAGTGTAGAAATGAATGGCAGGAGTAGGACCACACCACACACCCATTTGCGGATTACCGAATGAACACTTAACAAAGCACACTGCACTCGCACAAGAGTGGGGCACAGCTGTGTTTCCCCATAGCCCAGCACCCACAGAATAGTTGCTGTCCTCCCTTAGTCCATATTCCAAGTCAATCCCATGAAACATAAAATATCACCTATGATTGATATAAGTTTTAGTTAAGCTATTATTATTTATTTTCTGAACCCAGATTAGTTTTGGAGTACCATTAAAATTTCTTACAATTTCTTTATAATTTTTTAAAAATACCGTAAATTTTGCATATTAAGTTAATATGTGTTGATACAACAATACAATAAAAAGAAGGCAAGAAAGAGAGAGTGGTGGTTGCTGTGGAGTTCGGAGAAGTGGTTGTAAGAAACCTTTCTTATACAGAACCCCATCAGTCAAGTTATAGTGTGAAACTATTCATGCCATCTTCAGATATTCTTTTTGGTCCTGAAGTGTCTTTTCTTCCGTTAAGAAATTCCGGATGGGAGTGATCCAAAATCCAAGTATATTTTGAATCGAGGGCAAGAACTTGTCTTGTTGCCTCATAACTTTAGATGTTGTTTATGTTCCAACAAGATCTTTCCCTTCTCCGTAATGTTGATAGTAGCTACTAGTTTGGATAGGGCATCGGCTCTGACATTTTCTGCCTTTTTGGGGATTTTATTCACTTGGACCTCAGGGAGCTTTTTTAGCAAATTAATGGTTAGAGAGTAGTATTTGGCCAGTGTTGGCTCTTTGACCTCATACTCTCCCTAGATTTGCTTCACAACTAGCTGGGAGTTTATGTGGACCTAAAGAATTTGGATGCTTAACTTTTGGGCCATCTCAAATCCCGTTACCAAAGCCTCATACTCAACAATGTTGTTGGAGGTGAAGAACGCAAAAGATAAACTATATTGCCATTCTTCTCTTTCAGGACCAATCAGTAAGACTCTAGCTCGGAACCTCCTTTTCCTGCAAACCGTCAACATGAAGCACCTAAGGCTTTTCTCGTGGTAGGTGGTGGGCCATCTCAAATCTTCTTCTGACGTTTTGATAAAATTAAATGTCGACAATAAAGAAATATCGTAAAAAAAGGGGAAAACACACACAGATTTTACGTGAAAACCCTTTCGGGAAAAGACCACGGACAGAGGAGAAGAAGATTCACTAATGTCAAAAAATTGAAGGATTACAAGAGGAGATGACTATGCCTATTTATAGGTTGAAAAACCTTATTCCAATCAACAACTAATAAAAGTAACATAGTAAAGTTGAAACACCTTATTTTAATTAAAATAAAATAGATGACCTATTCTAATTAAAATAAAATAAAAGAAGTCTAGTTTATTTGGACTTTACTTTTATTTTATTTTACCACTGAATTTTATTTTAACAAGAATTCTAGTCACCCAATTTTAACAATCTCCACCTTGACAAGAATTCTCTACTAACAATAACTCTCAGCGAACAAATTCTTCACCTCTTCCACAAAACCCCTTGAGAGGTATTCTTCAACAATGAACACTAACCAAGTCCAAGCAATACTCAAACTTGGTTATGGGAAGTGACTTAGTCATCATATCTACAGGATTTTCATGAGTACTAACTTTGCTCACAACAATATCCCCACGAGCAATAATATTACGCACAAAATGATACCGAATATTAATGTGCTTTGTTCTCTCATGAAACATTTGATCTTTTGTAAGAAAAATAGCACTTTGACTGTCACAAAATATTGTACCAATCTGAAGATCTTTATTGAGTTCACCAAAGAGTCTTTTTAACCAAATAGCTTCTTTATAAGCCTCGGTAATCGCCATGTACTCAGCTTCAGTGGTAGACAAAGCAACTGTAGTTTGTAAAGTAGCTTTCCAACTAATTGCATAACCTCCAATTGTAAAGACATACCCTGTAAGAGATCTTCTTCTATCTAGGTCTCCATCAACATCAACATACCCAATGACTCCATCTCTAGTTCTTCCAAACTGTAAGCAAACATCAGTAGTACCTCGTAAGTATCTCAAAATCTACTGAACTGTTTTCCAGTGTTCTTTACCGGGATTCGTCATGTATCTACTAACTACACTGATTGCATATGATAAATATAGACGTGAGCAAACCATAACATACATTAGAGAACCCACCGCACTAGAATATGAAACACGTGACATGTAATTAATCTCATCATCTGATTGCAGAGACAAAGTTGATGAAAGTCTAAAGTGGGCTGCTAATGGAGTACTAACTGGTTTGGCACTCTGCATATTGAACCTGCAAAGAACTTGCTTAATGTACTCTTTCTTACTTAGGTAAAACTTACATATCTTTCTATCTCTAAGAATCTCCATCCCAAGCATCTTCTTTGCTGCTCCCAAATCTTTCATCTCAAATTCTTCACTATGTTGGGCTTTAACCTTTCTTATCTCTTCTTTATCTTTCGCTGCTATCAATATGTCATCAACATAAAGGAGTAGATACACAAAAAAACCATCACCTTTTTTTCTTAAAATAAACACAACTATCAAAACTACTTCTTTTGAAATCATGGGTAGTCATAAAAGAATCAAACCTCTTGTACCACTGCCTTGGTGACTGTTTCAAATCATAAAGGGACTTTTTCAACAAGCAAATATAGTCTTCCTTTTCTGAGACTATAAAGCCCTCTGGTTGTTGCATGTAAATATCTTCCTCAAGTTCTCTATGCAAGAACGCTGTTTTTACATCTAACTGATCAAGCTCCAAATCATACATGACCACAATACCAAGTAAGACTCGAATCAAACTGTGTTTCATAACTAGAGAAAACACGTATGTGAAGTTTACACTGGGAATCTGACTGTAACATTTTGCAACAAGTCTTGCTTTATATCTAGGTTCTTTAATTCCTGGAATCTCTTCTTTCCTCTTGAATACCCATATACAGCGAACAACCTTTTTACCTTTTGGAAGCTTCACTAAGTCCCACGTTTTATTCTTATAGAGTGATTCCATCTCTTCTTACATGGCAAGCATCCACTTTTCTGAGTCTTCACAGTTAACTGCCTCGGAATAAGTAGATGACTCTTGATTTGCATTAATATCTTCTGCCACGTTTAAAGCATAAGCCACTAGATCAAACTCGGCATACCTCTTTGGAGGTTTAATTTCTCTTCTAGGTCTATTCTTGGCAATAGAATATTGTGGTGAAGAAGTGGCTTTATTATGAACTTCTATACTAACTTGAGAAGTTGACTTTGTTGTAGATACTGGATCAATCTGAAAGTCTACCTGTTTTTGTTGTTCTTTATTGGAAGAGTCTATAAGAAATAAATTAGGTAACATAGCAGTTTCATGAAAAACAACATCTCTGCTAATCACAACTTTTATCTTTCTTGCTTTGGTATCCGTTCTCAACCTGTTTTGATTGAACGGTTGGGGTTGTATGTGTGTCTGCCGACTTCTCTTCGGTGGAATTCTGTCTTACTGAATATTTTTCTTTTAATCTTTCTTATTGCGAGGGTGTTCTGGTTGCATTTGGCACTGTTTCTCTTGGCTGTTTTTCATTGGATCGACCGTGAATGTGAGCCTGGCTTTGTTTTGCATGAATCCGAGGGTTTTTAATGCCACAGTATGATTTCTTGGAGCTTTCTTGCACGTTTTGCTAATCTGAGGGCATTTCTTGAAAAGCGTGCCGCCTGTTTTATTTTTTGATGTGGTGCTCTTCTTGAAGACCATTTCGGGGGTTCTTTTGGATTTGGCTTGACACTTGGGGTTTTCTGTGATTGATGTTACATCGGCTCTCTGGCTGTTTGCTTGATTTAACGCGGCGTTTGTCATGCACCTGCTCCCGTACGGTGGTGACGATGTAGAGTTAGGAAAGTTGACTTTTTTCTTTTTCCTGTTTTCTCTATCTTCTTTATCAAATTTTACTTTCTTTTTCACTTTCTTTATTTTTTTCACATGAGTCTACGTTTTCTTTTTTGCATGGTCTGCATGAAAAGCACGTAGCCTTCCATTTTCCTTGGTTTTTGGTTTCACGTGATATTCTTAGTTTTGTCATTTCCTTTCATATTTTTTCATTTTCTCTCATTCTGTTTTTGCTTTTTTTTTTCTTGGTCTTTTGACGTTGAGTGTTTTTGCCTGTACAGTTTCTCCTTTCTGGTGGGTGGATTGTGCAAGGGGCGGGAACCCATGGATGATGAGATTAGAGAAATGCTGTTACGCCTCAAATTCTTTGAGGAGGAGGCAAAAAAGGTGCTCAGCCAGAAAAAGATAACTCAGGATGACGAGGAAGGGGAAAACTGGGCACTGGGGAAAATGCTTACAAAAGATAGATTCCATAAAGAGTCGATGTATAGGGTTTTACGATCCTTGTGGTTTACGAAAGAGTGGGTAAACTTTGTGGAAATGGAGGAGAACATCTTCCTAGTCAAATTTGGCTCGCCTGAAGATCGAGACAGAATTCTAAACTTGGCCCCATGGTCTTTTGACCAACATATTCTATCCTTTCTTCCGTTTGTAAAGAATCAACAATGTCAACTCTACAATTTCGACTTGGTTTCTTTTTGGATACATGTGTATAATATCCCTTTGGGTTGTATGGAAAGACAATTGGCATTGGAGATTGGTGAAGCAGTGGGGGAAGTATTGGCCATAGATTGGAGAGACAGAGAGGAGGGATGGAAGGATTTCATGAGGATAAGAGTCAAAGTTGACACTTCGAAACCCCTGCGAAGGATTGTGCGTATAGTGGACAGGGAGGGAATTGACATGACAAGCATCCTGAAATACGAAAGGCTTCAAACCTTTTGCTACATCTGCGAACATATAGGGCACAATACCAAGAAATGTAGCCCTTTTTCAATAGAGATAGATCCTAAGGAATTCCAGTTTGGAAACTGGCTGAGAGTTCCAATAGTACAAAGATTTTCTACAGAGGGAAGAATGAGAAATTTGGTGGAAATCATCTCAAAAGAAGGTATAGGATGGGAGAGAGAACATTCAGCCAGTAAAGAAATGGGTGCTGACATCTTGGCTTGCATGAAATCAAAAGGATAGGGTCGATCTTCGGAAAAGGTATCAATATCTGGTTCTCCAACTCACAAACAAACATCTATCTTACTACGTGACAAAGAGGGCAGGTTTAAAGCAAAAAGAAAGAAAGGGCGAGCTGGCTACGAGGGAGGAGAATGTAGCCCAGCTCCTATGGTCAAGAGGAAACTTGCAGATGGTTTATCTCCTTCGAAGGCGGCGGCTGGGGAGCAGCCCCGTCGGGAATTATGAAGCTTCTATGTTGGAACTGTCGAGGGTTAGGGAACCCATCGACAGTTACTGAGCTTAAGCAGCTCCTCGCTGCTAACTCCCAGATATCATTTTTCTATGCGAAACTAAACTTTTGTCTATTGAATTTGACAGGATTAGGAGACGCGTGAATAGCGATGGTTATTTTGTGGTGAATGCCATTGGAAGAAAAGGAGGCCTAACCATGTTATGGAAGGATGACTTGGACGTCCACATCCAAAGCTATTCTGCCAACCATATTGATGCCTTGATTAATCTTAAATGTGGTAAGAAGCTAAGGGTGACCGGCTTCTATGGTTATTCTGACTCGCAGTTACGCGACCAATCTTGGGAGCTGCTGCATAACCTGGCTAAGAACGGGATGGAAGATTGGATTGTGGGGGGAGATTTTAATGAAGTCATGGACGAGAATGAGAAATATGGTGGTCGCAGGAAGGTCGTGGCGGCCATGGAGGCTTTTAAAAAGGTGGCGGATGATCTGGCTCTGACGGATGTAAAACCTGACAAAGGTTGGTTCACGTGGTCTAACAACAGGAGGGGAACAGGTTTGGTTAAAGAACGGCTTGATAGGTTTTTGGTCAGCACGAGCTAGCTTACCTCTCAGCCTTTTTTGGTATCTAACATCATTTGGTAAGCAAACTCAGACGACGATGCTATGTTTCTTGATACTAAGGGTCGGACGCCTCGGGGTGAAAAGAAAGACCCAAGGCTTCTGTTTAGATTCGAAGCCCGCTGGTCTAAAGATGAGGAGGCCAAGGAGGTGATTCGAGAAGCATGGACGAGAGGGAATGACCATATTGGCAAAATGGTGGATAATGTCTGAAACTCTCTAGGAAAATAGCAGTTCTCGAAGTACAACAACCGAAAAGAGCGGTGCAAAGCTTTGATCAGAGAGATCAACAGCATTATGGAAGGGCAGAATTTGACTCCAAGTGCTGAGAGACTACGTCAAGCCCGCAAAGAACTTTCGGACATTTACAACGTAGAGGAAACCTACTGGGCGCAAAGATCCAGAATTACCTGGTTGCGTGAAAGAGACCGAAATACTCGTTTCTTCCACGTGAGGGCATCCCATCGGGCTCGTAAGAATAGAATTAAAGGGCTAACCGATACTGATGGAAAGTAGGTTACCAACGAGGTTGAGATCAGCAAAGTTGCATGCAGGTATTTTGTGAATCTGTTTTCTACTGATAATGTTTTTGATGTGGAATAGATTCTTAAACATGTTCCCACATGCATCACGGCTGACATGAACAAGGGTCTCTTGGCTCCTGTTTCTAAAAAAGAGATTGAGGAAGCTGTTAAGCAGATTAATCCGAGGAAAGCCCCTGAAAGTGATGGGCTACCGGGTCTTTTTTATAAAGACCATTGGGACGTGGTGGGGCTTGAGGTCATTAACGTCTGCATGGAAATTTTACATGGCTTCCGTAGCGCGAAAGAGATAAATGACACCATTATTGTTTTAATTCCAAAAGTTGACGAACCTAAGGATCTATCCCAATATCAGCCTATAAGCCTCTTTAGAGTCCTATAAAAAATCGTGGCTAAGGTTTGGGCGAACAGACTAAAGCCGATCCTGCCAAATTGTATTTCTCTTAATCAAAGTACGTTTGTTCCTGATCGCATGCTGCATGACAACTTTATTCTTGCGCATGAGCTTATTCATTACCTTCAGAGCTCTAAGAATGGACCCAACAAAGGTTTTGTGGCAAAGCTCGACATGAGCAAAGCCTACAACAGGGTGGAGTGGGATTTCATGGAGCAAATTATGCTTAAATTGGGCTTTACTAGTACTTAGGTGGCTAAAATAATGAATTGCATCAGGACTGTGAGCTATGCGGTGAAACGCAATAACACCTTATCAAACACGGTCATTCCGCAACGGAGACTCAGACAGGGAGACCTTTTATCACCCTACTTATTTTTATTCTGTATGGAGGCTTTTTCAAGATTACTAATTGCAGCACAATCCAATAGTCTAATGATTGGGATAAGGGTTTGCTATGGCAGCCCTCGTATCAACCATCTTTTTTTCGCTGATGACGCTCTTTTGTTTGTCAGGAATAAGGAGGAGGACGTGGAACACATACAATATGTTATACACTTGTTTGAGCGGGCCTCTGGTCAGAAGATTAATAATGCAAAATCTTTCTTGTTCTTCAGTTCCAAAACCCCTAGGGCGCAACGTTTGAACATAAGCAGGCAGCTGCGCATGAGGGTCGTAGATTCGATGGAAACTTATCTTAGACTCCCTGTGGCTGTTGGTAAAAACAAAACTAACGCTTTTAAGAATATGGTGGATAGAATTTCATCAAGGATACAAGGATGGTCGAAGCGGCTCCTCTCGTTTGGAGGGAAGGATGTCTTCATGAAAGCGATTCTTCAATCCCTACCGACCCATTTTCTTTCGGTGTTCCTCCTCCCATAAGGTACTATTGATAAGGTGGAATCTCATTATAAAAATTTCTGGTGGGCTAGTAACAAAAAAGAAAATGGCTGGGCTATGTTACCTTGGGATAAAGTTTGCATGCCTAAGGGGATGAGAGGCATGGGGTTTAAAAATCTCAAATTCTTCAACTTGGCTCTCCTTGGCAGACAACTATGACGTCTAGTCAATCACAAAGACTCCCTGTGTTATGCGATGCTCTCTGCAAAATATTTCCCTGAGGGGGATCCTTTCAATCCAAAAAGGGTTGATAAACCTTCTTATGCTTGGAAGAGTCTCTGCGCTGCTGCAAAGAAGTTAAAAAGAGGTTTTGGGTGGCAAGTGGGGGACGACCGTTCTATCAACATCAAAACTGCCAGTGGGGCTTTGAGGGTCTTGACAGTGACTCTCTTACTAACAAAATGGATGTTGCTCGTTTGAACAAGGTGAGTGACCTTGGGCTACATGAGGAGAAGAAGTGGGACAAAGATAAGGTCTTCGAGTTCTATGGCCAGGACATGAGTGAGAAAATCTGCTGTCTTCTTATCGTCCAGGAGGGTTTGCTCGATAGAATTATTTGGTTCCATGATAAACAAGGCTTATACACTACGAAGTCGGGGTACTCGTGGCTACTGCTTAGAAAGGCTGGTTATGGGCCTCACAGATTATTTTGGCGTGCTATATGGAAACTCAAGCTGCTACAAAAAATCCGTATCTTTGCATGGCGGGTCGGCCATAACCTGCTCCTTACCCTCGCTAAGATCTCTGTCCTAAATCCTTTGACTAATTCTTTATGCCCTAAAGGCTGTGATACTCCTGAAACCTTACTTCATGCTCACCGTGACTGCCCAAAAGCTAGAGCAATTCTTACTCATTGTGGCATTGATGATCGTATTTTAAAACTAGGGTGGACCACTGGCATTGACTGGCTTGAAAACTAGATGCAGTTATTGGATAAAGAAGCTTTTGAGTACTTTATGGTGGTTCTATGGAACATTTGGAATGATCGAAATAACCTTGTGTTCAAGGGGAGTACAACCGAGCCTCATACGGTATGGGATAGAGCTGTTCATTTTTGCCAAGATTTTCACATTCATAATCTCTACCTACCGGCATTGATCCCTAGACAGCATCATCAACTAAAATGGCAAAAACCTCATACTGGAGAGTTGAAGGTTAATTTCGACGCTGCATGGAATAACAATAATGCGGGGCTGGCTTTTATTACACGTGATATGGATGGTTTTGTCTATGGGGGAGGAGTTCTTTTCATTCTTGACGTGTTTAGCGCTGATTGGGCAGAGGCTGAGAGTCTTATCCAGTGTCTTAAATGGGTCAACAGCAAAGATTGGAATACTATATGTGTCGAAGGAGATTGTGCTTCTATTATTAATAAAGTCAACAACAACAGAGATGACATCATTGCTTTGGGCTTTTTGGTTCGGAAATGCAAAGTTCTTTTAAATTCACTGAATAATTGTAAAATCTAGTGGTGCAATAGGGCTTGTAATACAGTAGCAGATTCGTTCAGTAAGCTGGGCCTCAACAAACGTTATAATTTTTACTTTGATATGGATTTCCCTAATGAGATCCAAAATCTTGTAATTCGCGATTCTATGGAATAAATTTTGAGGGTGGCCTTCGGCCTCTTTTTGATAAAAAAAACCAAGAAAAACACATTTAATGGATCTTGGTTCCAATTTTCCATTATTAACATGAGCATATGCAGGACACCTAAAAATCTTTATATCAGAATAATCAGCAGGCTTACCAGACCATATTTCTTGTGGAGTCTTTTTCTCAATGGCAACGGATGAAGATCAGTTGATCAAAAAATATGCAGTAGAGGCTGCTTTAGCCCAAAACGACTTCAGTAATTAACATTCGACAACATACATCGAACATTCTCCATGATCGTTCTGTTCATTCGTTTTGCAATGCTGTTTTGCTGTGGAGTATGACGAACTGTCAAATGTCTCACGATCCCTTCTGATGTGTACAATTCATTAAACTCATCAGAACAGAACTCCAAGCCATTATCTGTGAGAAGGTGTTTTATCTATTTTCCTGTCTGTTTTTCAACCATTAGTTTTCCAAGACTTGAATGCAGAAAACACATCGCTTTTCTACTTCAGAAAGAAAACTTAAACTTTTCTGGAAAAATCATCAATAAGAGTTAGCATATAATTAACTCCACCTCTCGAAGGCACTCTAGATAGTCCCTAAAGACCAAAATGAATATAATCTAATATTCCCTTCATGTTATGGATTTCTTTGGTGAATCGAACTCTCTTTTGCTTCTCAAAAACGCAATACTCACAGAACTTCAGTTTGCTAATGCCTTGCCCATCAAGAGGTCCTCTTTTACTCAATTCTGTCATGCCATTTTCACTCATATGCCCTAGACGCATATGCCAAAGTCTAGTAGTATCATCATCTGACAAGGAAGAGGAAGCGACTGCAGCATCACTAGTAATAGTTGAATCTTGCAAAACATATAATTTGACAGTCTTTCTCTGCCCTTTCATCACAACTACAGAACCCTTGCTAATCTTTAGAACCCCACTTTCAGCTGTGTACCTGTGTCCTTTTGAATCAAGAGTACTTAATGAAATCAAATTCCTTTTCAATTCTGGTACATGTCGCACGCTACTAAGAGTTCTAACGACCCCATCAAACATCTTTATTTTGATTGTGCCAACACCTGCGATTTTACATGAAGCATTATTTCCCATCAAAATAACACCTTCAGACACAGCTTCATATGTTGTAAACCAATCCCGATTGAGACTCATATGGAATTTGCAACTAGAATCAATGATCCACTTCTCGCTCACTTTAGAATTGTCGACAGAAGCAACTAAGAGTTCACTATCACTGTAGTCTTCTACTACATCAGCTTCACCAGATTGTTCTGATTGTTTTCCCTTTTGATTCTCTGCCTCCCTTTTGATATTATTTTGTAACTTGTAGCACTCTTTCTTAACATGTCCTTTCTTCTTGCAGAAGTTACAAGTTTTACCTCTATTTGAAGATCTTGATCTACCTTTAGATTTACTGCGGAGATTTTGTTCCTGTGTCCTTCCACGATTATCATCACTATTTTGATCTTGTCTTCCACGAACAATGAAACCCTCTCCCTGAGAGTCAGATCTAGTCACAAGATACTTCATCTTGTCATATTAGGCTAAAGAAGCATAAACTTCATCATCTGTAAAAGATTCACGACTATACAAAATTGTATCTCTAAAAGTTGAATACGACGGTGGTAACGAATGAAGAAGAGTTAACCTTAAATCTTCTTTATCATACTGAACCTTCATGACCTCCAAATCCGAGACAATTTCTTTAAACATATTCAAGTATTCGTGCACAAACGCACCTTCTTCTAAACGATGAGAATACAGACGCTGCTTAAGATGCAATTTACTGTTTAGGGTTTTTGACGTACGTAACTGCTGGAATTTTGCCCATAATGCAGCAGCAGTCTTCTCTTTTAACACATCTTGTAGAATTTCATTCGACAGATGCAACTGTAATTGTGTCAAATCCTTCCGATCTTTACGCTTCTTCTCTTCACCTGTCAAATTCAAAGGCATCTTATCTAAACCCTAACAGGGCAGCTTTCAAATTCATCTGCGCAAGAACTGCTTGCATCTTTACCTGCCACAACGCGAATCTGGTGTTGCAATCCAACAGCGAAATATCATACTTCAATGTCACCATTATCATGATCGAGACTAGTAACCTGAAAAACTCTGATACCAATTTGATAAAATTAAATGTCGACAATGAAGAAATATAGTAAAAAAGGGGAAAAAACACAGATTTTATGTGGAAACCCTTTCGGGAAAAACTCACGGGCAGAGGAGAAGAAGATTCACTAATGTCAAAAAATTGAATGATTATAAGAGGAGATGATTATGCCTATTTATAGGTTGAAAAACCTTATTTCAATCAACAACTAATAGAAGTAACGTAGTAAGGTTGAAACACCTTATTTTAATTAAAATAAAATAGATGACCTATTCTAATTAAAATAAAATAAAAGAACTCTAGTTTATTTGGACTTTACTTTTATTTTATTTTACCACTAAATTTTATTTTAACAAGAATTCTAGTCACCTAATTCTAACACGTTTCAATCGAATCATTGGTGGGATTGTTATTCTCAGGGGCTTCCTATGGTCGGGAAAATAAGCATTCGGCTACCATTGGTGGGATTGTTAACGTGTTGGACTTGTCCTCTAGTCATTATTACGGAATCCATAGGACAGATGTCTTCGATAGGACGAAGATGCCTATAATCGAACTGACCATATCAACTCTAACTTAATGATATAAGACTGTTGAATCCACGTGGTGTTTAGTAATCAACAACCTCTTGCTCCCAATGAAAACCTGAGGATCCGGATGACGAATGACTTGTACTTTTTCGGATGATCTCTACGAAAGGAAGCCTTACGGGTGGCCTTTCAATTTGCTGACAATTGACCTACAATATGAATATCTATTTGATTTACCACGTGTTATGACACGAATAAAAGTTTAACAATACGAAATGAAATGATTTGTGGGGACTTATGAGTAATAAATATGAATATAATATACATCATTGTTATGGTATGATATGATTTTAGAAGGTTGCAGGGTTGTGATTTTCAATAAACTAACCGTTATGATTGTCATTTTTCTTTTTGCTTTCAGCTTTGGACCAAACAGATTCGTTTTAGTTTGGCAGCATTCGACGCTAAGTGTATATATGAATGTGGTGATACAACCAACGTGAAGTTGCTTTCCCTGTTTTTGCTATTTTATTTAACAAGAGACAATCCTGCTCTCTAACTTGTTCTCTTTTGGTACAATTTCAAATCCAACAAACCTCATCCATTACAAATGGTTTTCTCTAAAAATATTTAATTTTTTTATTGAATTGATTACCAATTAATTGAATTATGTCTCAGGTTAAGTAATTATTAATTTAATTAAAGGATTTACAAAAATATTTTCTTGTATAAAAAAATCTACTATTGTGAGGTTATTTTTATATTTTCAATAAAATCAATAAAAACATGATGAAATTTAAACTCATGTCTCTAGCATCTACAATACTATTTTATCACTTCAACAAAAACTTGAGTTAGTATTTGATACACTGATAATTTATTTTTTTATTCTACAAGTAATTTTAAAAAATTATCATATGTCTTTTTTAAAATATTTATTTTTTTAATATTTTATTATACTTTTATAAAAAAACACTTGTCAACTCCAGATCTTTCTTATAAAGTCTAAAAACTCTACTAACCGTATACAAAATATTTTCCCAAAACTTTATTTTACAAACTTTTTCATCAACATCGTCATTTGTATATCTATGCTTATATTAAGTCCTTGATAAAGTTGGTGTTACAAGCCAATTGGACTCCAACTTATTGAGATATTACAAAATTACCCTTTCACATATAAAGTAACAAATATTAATACGAATATATTTTTATGTTTTCATTTTTTAATAAAATAAAGGGTAAACAATACAATAGTCATTCAACTATAAAATTTTTTTATTTTAAGCATCCAAAATAAAACATTTACAATTTTTTAAACACCCACGTTACATTATAGAATTTGAACTATTTGCGTAATTTACCCTAAAATAAGATACTATGATAGAATTTGAACTTAGGACATATGCATATCAAATTTTTAATTTTGTCATTTCAACCAAAACATCATTTGGATTTTATATAAAATTTTAATAAATATACTTGTTACATAATTTTTTTCATCCACATAATGGGTGTGCCATAAATCTAGTATTGATATCGTTAATTGAGTTAGTGTCACAAGTCAACTTGATGCTAACTCAAGATTAATGAGGTTTTTTTTTTTTAATTAAGTTATCACTCTTGACTCTACCTATAATTCAGTTGTTAAATAAATATTTTATAACTATACTTTTAATGTTGATTTTTTACAACATGCTAAAATTTTGACATTTTGATAACATGCAAGGGCGAACTTAAGGGGGCTGGCTGGGACCCGAGCCCCCCTAAAATAATTTTTTTTCTTTTAGATCCTTTAAAAATTTTAAATTTTAAATTAGTAAAGATAAAATTTTACTTTGATTCTCTTAAAATGATAAGATTTTGATTTAATCTTTTAAAAATTATAATTTAATTTCGACCTCCCTAAAAAAATTTATGGCTTTTCCCTCAATAACATGTTAAATGACCTAACATCATAGGCAAATACAACGGGGCAGGATTAGACTCCATTTAATATTTTTAATCATGTGTATTTACCTATTTATTTAAAAATGTTTATAAAAAATTAAAAATTTACTAAAAATTTAAAATTCATAAAATAGCACTCATTTTATTTAAATAAATCAAAAAGATTAATATGAAAAAATCTAAATCAAATTATAATAAGCCGTTAAATTTTTTTAAAAAAACCACTGAATTAAAAATTAAAAGAAAACTCCATTGAGTTGAATTCAACTCTGGTAAACTACTATTTACAAGAGAATTTAATCTCCCTTTATGTATTAAAAATCTCGATAGAAAAAACAAAAATTTTGCGATAATTGTTTGATATAATTAAAAAATGAAAAAATATCCTTATCATTTGACAAATAATTTTCGAATTAATAGCCATAATTTTGGAATAATTGAAAATGGACCACTTGTAACAATAATATTAGAACAAAAGATTAAGCTTTATTAAATTAAATAATTCCATTTCAACTACCAGCAAAGCTATAATTGGTTTTTTTTGGGGGTACTATCGATTTTATTGTCTTAAATGAAAAAGAGAAGCATAATTTTATCACCGGCATGTGACACGAGATAATCATGACTTATAATGATTTTTATTATTTTCTGATTAATTCATGAATCTAAAGTTTTCAAAATATCTTCGACACATATTTGAGATTCGTTCTTAAAATTTAAATTTAAAATTAATATTAATTTTTATAATATAAAAATATTGGTTTGGGGTAATTGTATTAAATTAAATTTGTTGATATTTGGTATCAATGGAGATACAAGAGGAGAGGGATGGTTTGAAAAAGGTCGGTTCATCTATTTTAGAGTCGAGAATCAAAAAAGTAGGACTCAAGCAGAGCTGGTAGAGGGTTTAGTGTATTAAGGTTTTTGAGAGTGAAGAAAAGTCTCCCTACAATGTTGATACCTTTAAATATTTATATGTAAGTATGGGTTCCACACTAACTATGCCACTTAATGGGTCCTAGGTGGCACAATGGAGGGTCCAACCGGATCCAAATTAAGGTAGGGATATAATAATAGTTCCTCCCTAATCGATAAGTAGGTTATAAAGTGACTGTACCTCGAGATCATCTATAGATTGCCCCTGTTGATGGTAGATATGCAGTACAGATGTGTTGTATGTATATCGCGAATGCGATTATTGAAAATATAAAATAGATGAAGTTCAAGTCATTCATTGGCAATATAAAATGTAAGAGATGCAACTCATTCATTGGTAATATGAAACGCGAGAAATGCATACTATCTGTTGGTGATATAAAATGTAAGAAATGTGCACTATCCGTTGCGTAATAAATGCATAATGCTCGTTAAATCACGAGCGAGAGGATTATTCATTGTTATAAATAATGGTAGCGAATGTACCTTTTGGCCCGAGCTTTTGACGAGAAATATTAGATAAGTGCTTACAGAAGGTGGTATTATAATGTTGATTTGAAAATAACTCTTGCTCTAGAGAAATAAAGTGCATGTGCTTGTAGTTATAAAATTTATTCATTAACTTAACTCTGATCTTTATGAAGATGATGTGCCTCACCTCTGTTGAGAGCCCGAACAGTTCACGAAGGGGCCCGAATGTTAAAGATATGCCTCACCTTCGTCGAGAGCCCAAATGATTCATGGAGGGGCTCGAATGTTGATGATATACCTCATCTCCGTCGAGAGTCCAAAGGGTTCATGGATGCCTCGCCTCTGTTGAGAGCCCAAAGGGTTCACGGAGGGACTCGAATGCCCTACTCCTAGACGCATGAAAGGAGGCTTACAGAAAGAATCACA
Source organism: Gossypioides kirkii (assembly GCA_005610355.1). NCBI lineage: Eukaryota > Viridiplantae > Streptophyta > Magnoliopsida > Malvales > Malvaceae > Gossypioides > Gossypioides kirkii. Next base: position 12,999,784 of record CP032254.1, on the reverse strand, counting down.
CGTCAATCGCACTATCGTGGCTCTTGTAGCTCGAATTTACATGGAGAGTAAGGTCTTCCCGCATCGAACCACAACCACCGACCAAGTCTGCTCGACTTGGATTTGCGTAATGAAAATCATGTTGAATCACTATTGTTAGCCAAATCAACCCAAATTTAGGTGATGAAAATCATGTCGAATCACAACTGTTGGCCAAGTCTACTCGACTTGGACTTACATGACAAAAACTGTGTTGAATCACTACTGTTGGCCCAACCGGCCTGGATTTATGTGATGAATGTAAAATTTATAGATATGGCATAAATATAAACAATGGATGTGACTATCTATGAGAGTCCCTTGTGAATTCTCTCTCAACAATACACGCTATAGGAACATACATATATGTAAGGGGGTATAACCACCCATGGGGACCCTACATGGATTCTCTTTCCCAAACTCATATAGACATGCACATACAGGCAAGTATAGATAAGCATGCCGAATGTTTACCATCCATGGGGTATAACCGTCCGAGAATGCGAATACAGACCCTGAAAGCTGGTAACCGCCCATGGTGTGTACACGCTCGTGGGAGTAGTATTGCAAGTTGAACTTTATGGAATAGAAGGTACAACAATAATTTTGGATGATTACGACAAAGGTTAGTCGGAGAGGTGCAACTGCGGAACATGACCCATCATTCTTTGGGTAAAATGTGCAAATACTCACCCCTTATACAGTTAAACAGTATGTGAGGATCCATTTTAAAGAGATCAGCAACCATGGGTATCAAATGATTTCAAACCTCTCAATTCATAACACCTCACGTCCAATTCATATTAATGTAACAATAACATGCAAACACAATGAGTCACATTGCTCCCCCTTCAAAAATAATAAATGAAATAACAATTTTAATATTCTAAAATCAATTTCAATTAGTTTTTTAATAAATGATGAGGTGGACATGTTGGAAATTTTTTATGGGTTAACTATAAAAATGGTCACACAATTATGCTTTTTATTCTATTTTGGTCATCCAACTATTAATTTTTTTGATTTAGTCATTAAAATTTTTGAAATTAAATATTCTAGTCACCCTGAGCTTATGTGGGCTTTTTTTATTGGTCTAGTACCAAAATTAGCCCTCTAATGTTTACACATTCTATCAATTTGATCCTAAATATAAAAAAATTCAACAAATTTAGCCCTTAATGTTTACTAAATTTGTCATTTTAGTTCTAATTCTAAAAAATTAATAAATTTTACCCTCAATATTTAAAAAATCTATCAATTTAGTCCTAACTCTAAAAATTTAAAAGATATTTAAAAAATCATTTTTAGCTCTTTATAGTCCATCAACTAACCCATGTGAGATGGTAAAATAAGAAAAAAGTACCCTCCTTCAAGCCACTTGCAAAATAACTCTAAAAGTCGGGTTAAAACAAAAAAAAATGATCCAATAGAAAATAAAGGCATTAAAATTGTTATTTGTTTGTGTAGTAATGCAACCAATTATTTCAAATAGGTTCCAAATCAATTGGATCGGTCCAATGTGAAGCCTAGATTATAATAAAAGAAATTGTTACAAGTGACTTAAAAGACGGTATTATTTTCTTATTTTAATATCTCATATGGATTAGTTGATGGATTATAAAGGGCTAACAATGATTTTTTTTTAAAATATTTCTTCTTAATTTTTAGAGTTAGGATTAAATTGGTAGATTTTGTAAAAATCGAGGGCCAAATTTATTGATCATTTTAGAATTAGAACTAAAATGACAAATATTGTAAACATTGAGGGCTAAATTTATTAAATTTTTTATATTTAGGATCAAATTGATAGAATGTGTAAATATTAGAAAGCTAATTTTGCTACTAGACCAATAAAAAAAAGCCCACATAAGCTTAGAGTAATTAAAATATTTAATTTTAAAAAGTTTAATGATTTGAAAAAATTAATACTTGAATGACCAAAATATAACGAAAGGTATAGTTGGGTGACCATTTTTATAGTTTACCTACAAAAAATAATTTCAGCATCTCCACCTCATCATTTAATAGAAAAAAATTGACAAAGGAGCTAATTTGCATGTTTCAAAATATATAAGGACTAGTTTATCTATTTTTAGTAGAGGGACCGAAATGTAGTCCGCCTCTAAGTACAAGGGCTTCACTGGTACTTTTACCAAACAGGAGATGATGAAAACAGAGAGCCTAACCTTCATTAAACAGCCCTCTGTTCCATTCTTACTCTTTTTGAACCTTCCACGTTCAAAGGAGGCCAACATTTTCTACTGCTTTTTTTTTTTTTTTTCTCAATGGCGGAAAGTGCAGTTCTTAGATCATTCTTATGCTTTTAGAACAATTTGCGTTATCCCCAAGTGGAAAACCCGTTCATCTTCAATGCTATTTTAATCCATATTCCCTCTAATCATAAAACGAAAATTATCAATATAATTTCTTAATAAAGCTCGAAAATTTCACTAATCAAATATTTTAAGGCCTAGAAAAAGTAGAGGGAGTCAGGCAGGAATCGTAGAAGGTTTAGTGTATTATGATTTTTGCGAATGAAGAGGAATTTCCCTACAATGTTAAATACATTGGGGTATTTATAGGTAGGTGTGGGTTTCTATTCAATTATGTCATTCAGTGAGTGTTAGGTGGCTCAAGGAAGAGTTCAACCGAATCCAAATGGAGGTAAGGATGTAACAGAATTAATTTTAATCAAATTTAATATTAGATTTGAAATTAGCTTCTTCTTTTTTAATTTAATTTTATGCATGTTTGAAAATAAACACATTGTTTTGAAAACTTTAAGATTTTAAATTCAAATTTTATATCATCTAAGTTTTCAGTTCTTAATTTAGATTTAGGTTCAACTCTAATTATACGTGGATTTTATCTAAATTTATTATGATTTAAGTTCGAATATATTTTTATTATCTATTTGTTTATTTGTGAAATGTAATGATTAACTTTAATTGATTTAGTTGCAGTTATGCAAATATATTATACATTTATCCAGCTACTTGCATATTAAATAAATATAACATAATGACTGATTTTTGGTAGTAGTTATATGGAGTATTTATTATAATTATAATTTTATTTGTGCATTGTATTAATTTATTCTAGTTATAATTATACAAACATATTATAAGTATATCTAATTAATTTTATATTAGAACTCAACGATGTTGTTTATTCTAGAAGATTTAGGTTCGAACACTTGTGTGTGCTTGTCAAAAGGTTTAAAAAGTATGAACAAATGCTATCATATAATCATACCAATATATTAAATAAATATCGGCTAAGTTTTATAAATATGCTGGAAAAATCTTTATTGAGAAAGTAGGCTGTTTTTTTTTTTTAAATTTACCAATTTACACTAATTTTGAAAAGAAAAAAAAAAATACGTCCTACAGAGAGAAGATATAATAGAGACTGAGAGGAAGACATGGTTTCCTTACCATGTAGGGTAGTGATTTTTGTTGGGCGGAGACATGGTTTCTCATTTGGCTTCCCATTGGAGATTTTTTTTTGGTTAAAGGCAGTTCACACCTTAACTATGGTTTTAAGAGCTGCAAAATGAAAATTCTAGTGGGAAAAAGATCCCTTTTATAAACAACAAGCTTTGGGGATAATGTGTCGGACATTGTCCAATAATGATCCTTATTTAGAGATCGGAGACTAGGGTTATGTGTGATGTGATCTGATGGGGGAGGTCATATAGTGGTGGTTGATGGAAGAAGGCTATGCCATTTGGGATGTGGAGGATATAATGAGAAATATCTTAAGTAGGATACGAGTGATTCCTTAGACGAAAACTTTGAATTTAATTTATATTGATGAATTTTTTATGATTTCGAATTATCAAATATAGGCATAACAATTATCGCGACCAAATGAGATGATGCCGATTAAAGTATTTAACCAACTGAATTAAATCATTGTTCAAAGGAAGCAAAAACACAAATCTATTAGGTGGCAAGTTTACGTTAAGACATTCACTTTCAACTTGGTCAAGCGTTTAGAGAAACAAGGGAAATGGTTGTTCAAATCTCCAAAGAATTTTGGTCGGCTTAATTGTGATTTAGGTAAAACCCTAATTTGCCATTGCCCCAGGAAATAAAATGTTGGTAATGTTATCTCCATTTGTTTTCTTTGATTCTCATTTCCAAATTAATCACAAAGAGACCTTGTTTTTATTTCTCATTTTAGCATCCTTGGATTTTAACTGTATTCAGATTTACAAAAATCTTATTAATATCTAAATTAGTTTGATTTTTGAAGCGATTTTTTTTTTGTATTTTTATGTTTTCAAATGACATTCTAAAAGAATTGTTGAAAGGTAATGATACCTTAATTACTAAGCTAATAGTAATTTAATATTAAAAATACATCAACTTTAAGAATAAAATATTAGTTTTGCGGGTGAAAAAAAATTATATAAAAAATATGTTTATAAAAATTTTATATTAAAATCAAGTTAGACATTCGATAAAATTATTAAGTTAAAAATTTTAAAAATAAATGTAACAAGTTGAAATCCTATGATTATTAAAGAAATAAATCTTATGATAGTATTGTTTTGGTTGAATTATGTTATTAGTTTTTGTATTTTAATTTGATTAATTTTAATATTTGTATTTTTTCGAATTGGTCAATTTAAGTTTTGATCCAAATATAATAGTTAAATTCAATTACTAGTTTTATACCATGCATACAATTATAGATTTAATCCACATTCTCCATTTGGATCATTCTTAAACTCTATGCTTTTAAAATTTTGAAATTTCAGTTTTGACGCAAATGAAAAACTTCAATCCATTAATTGAATTTTAAATAAGTACTATGTTGGCATTGCACATATGATAATGTGTTTGCCGCATCAAATTTCAAAAATAGTAGAACTTAATGAATTTAATAACCAGCTTTAGTGAAAACTTAAATTTTAAAATTTGAAAAGCACAGTGACTAAAAATGATAAAATTAAAAAAACACGGGCTAAATCCACAACTTTTTATAAAGTACAAAGACTAATACTAAATTTAACCTATTATTTTATGAAAAAGCAGAAGTACACTGGTATTAATATTTACTACTTTATAAAAATAAAAATTATAATAATTTTTTTAAAGAATTATATTAATTATATAGATAAATTGACAATATGTTTATTCAAATGAACTTTAATAATACTAGATAGGGTAAACTCCAAAAATAGTCATTTTTGTGTGCCTCAGGTTATATTTTAATCATTTATGTTTGAAATATTACGTTTTAGTTACTTATGTTATTATTTTGTTACGAAATGATCTCTGCCGTTAAGTTTCGTTATCTCCCTAACGGTAATCCTACATGACAGTCCAACTAGATTTTAAATGCCAACTTGGATTTCCAAATGAGATTAGAATAGATTTTTAATTAAATAAATTTAATTAATTAAAATTTTTAAACTTAAATCTTAGCTATCCTAAACCCATTCCTACACACTTGTCTTTTTCATCTTCATCTTCATCTTCATCTTCTTCCCTTTTGATTCCAACATCTTTAATTACAAATCTGTCTCAAAACTTAAATATTTGAAATCCATTAACCCAAAGAAACTTAATGGGAAGAAGATATTGAATCTTAACTGAAAAAACCTTAAACCCATTTCTACACACTTGTCCTCTTCATCTTTATCTTCTTCCCTTTTGATTATAACATCTTTAATTACAAATCTGTCTCAAAACTTGAATATTTGAAACCCATTAATCCAAAGAAACTTAACGAGAAGAAGATATTGAATCTTTGAATCTTTGAATTAATGAGTTTTAAAGATTTAAGCTTTGAGACAGATTTGTAACTAAAGATATTGGAATCAAAAAAGAAGAAAATGAAGATGAAGAAGAGTTTATGTGGAAATGGATTTAGGATTTAAAAATTTTGATTAATTAAATTTATTTAATTAAAGATTTATTCTCATCTCATTTGAAAATTCAAGTTGGCACTTAAAATTTAGTTGGACTACCACGTAGGATTACCGTTAGGGAGATAACGGAACTTAACGGCACAGTGACTATTTTGTAACAAAATACTAACATAAATAACTAAAACGTAACATCTCAAACATAAATGACTAAAATGTAACTTGAGACAAACAAAAGTTACTATTTTTAAGTTTACCTTATTAGATTTAACTTAATTTTATTAATTTTGATTCTGAAACTTTAGAAGTAAATAGAGTCTAGAGTGGCATTACCGTAATAAACCCGCATACGCAAACCCAATTTGGTTACACCTCAACATCTCTCATGTCTACTTCACTCTTTCCCTTTTTCTTTTTATCCGTTGAAGCTTGAAAACTCCTCTCTGTTTTTTTTCCTTCCATTTCCCTTTAAAGCACAAAAACCCCTTAGTTCCCTAACTTCTCTCTGATCTCTATTTCTGCTAACATTTCCTTCAACTTTCCCGAGAAATTCCATCCCTCGCCGGAACCAATGCCAGTCACCGGCGAAACCGATGATGGCAATAATAACAATTCTATATCTCACATTCTTTCATACAAAACCCCCCTGTTCAACCTTAAGCTCTACTTAGTAATCTCAATCTTCCTGGTCTTCTTTCTTCTTCTATTCTCTTTTACGATCTTCCTCTGTTGCCGTTTAAACAGAAATACCCGGAAACGGAAAGTGAAGCATAGCTCAGGTCTGATTCCGTTGGTCTCCAAAGAGATTGTGGAGATCAAGGCGTTGGATCAACATGCCGATTGCTTTAGAGACGAGGGCAAGATCGGAATCCTGGTTCCCAAGAAGAGTAACGAAGGTGTCAGCGACGATGCCTCCGGAGCTAGTGACGTGTCGGCGGATGCTCAGAATATTGGGTGGGGTCGATGGTATAGCATGAGGGAGCTGGAGATGGCGACTCGTGGATTCGCCGAGGAGAATGTGATCGGTGAAGGTGGTTACGGTGTCGTTTTCAAAGGCATTTTGCAAGATGGTTCGGTCGTTGCTGTAAAAAATCTGCTTAATAACAAGTACGTAAAAAGAGCTTCCTTAAGTTATTCTTCACTCTGTTTGTTTCTGGGGAAAAGACAAAAGCAGTTTCCTGGAAACCTCTGTGTCTTGATTTTTATTTTTATTTTATTTTATACCTTCTAGATCCAAGACAGACTGTTAAAAGATCATGCTTTTGTTTTATTTTAATCGCTGTTTTGACTTTAATCTACCTCTTTCAATTTACTTTTTAAAATTGTTAAGTAAAATTAACTACATCTCTTTGTTGGGTGGCGCAATATTAGGAAAAGTAATAAAAGAAATGGCTACTTTGTTCTTTATTGCTTTAAAATAAAATAATTAAACTGTTTTTCGCTTTCTTTGCTTTTACTTTGCCTCTCATTTCTTTTAATGTTGACTAGGAAACGGTAAGTAATATAAGATTTGTTTATTAACTTTATTTTAATTATTGTTTAAGCGAAATCGCTGTTGCATTGTTAACAGGGGCCAAGCAGAAAAGGAGTTCACCGTAGAAGTTGAAGCCATTGGCAAAGTGAGGCATAAGAACTTGGTAGGATTAGTTGGGTACTGCGCTGAAGGTCCTCGAAGGTAATTTTTTTATATGCAACTTGACAATGACATACACAAAACTTTGTATCTTTAAGTGAAAATGAACTGGAAATACTAAATTACTATTTCTTCAGGATGCTTGTGTATGAATACGTCGACAATGGGAACTTGGAGCAGTGGTTACATGGCGATGTAGGTCCTGTTAGTCCGCTTACCTGGGATATAAGAATGAAGATTGCGATAGGAACGGCAAAAGGGTTCGGAGTTCCCTCCTTCTTTTACCTTGCCCAGGCTCATGAAACATTATTTATATTGCATCTGCCTGGAAAAATAAAAACTTTTACATGTGCAGCTGGATATCATCTTATGTGGCATTACTCGCGTCCTTTGTGTCTGCTTAGAAATCTTTTTATGCTTAGGATCTTATTGGTTGAGAAGAAAAAGAAGAAAGCTAAAAGTTGAAAAATTAATAATACCTGTATCGGCTTCAGAGCAGGAGAGGTTTCATCAAAACCTCCTATGCCCTGATTTTGTATCTTCATATTGTAAACTTTCATTAGTCTCTAATCTCAAAGTGGCATCTAGTTTTTGTCATACTTGCATCCTTTTTCAGGTTTACCCTCCACTAATTATTATGTTTATTACTTACTTTGCAGGTTAGCCTATTTACATGAAGGGCTGGAACCTAAAGTTGTGCATCGGGATGTAAAATCGAGTAATATTCTTCTTGACAAAAAGTGGAACCCAAAAGTATCAGATTTTGGACTAGCCAAGCTCTTAGGATCTGAAGCTAGCTATGTGACCACTCGTGTTATGGGAACATTCGGGTTTGTTCTCTTTTTGTCTATATTTTTGTAGATGTGAACTTATTCATACCCTACACCATTAGTTCTTATTGTGTTGTATATTTGGTTTTCTTTGCAGTTATGTATCTCCGGAATATGCAAGCACAGGTATGCTTAACGAGGGAAGTGATGTCTATAGTTTTGGAGTTCTACTCATGGAGATAATTACGGGGAGAAGCCCAATTGATTACTCTAGGCCACCTGGAGAGGTAAGAGTGCTTCTCCTGCAATAATACCACTAAAACACCATAATAACACCATCTTTGTCTGATGTATTTCAGATGAACTTAGTTGATTGGTTCAAAGGTATGGTAGCGAGTCGTCATGGAGAAGAGATTGTGGACCCATTGATTGAAGTTCAACCCTCACCTAGAGCTTTGAAACGAGCATTGCTTGTTTGTCTCCGCTGTATAGATATGGATGCCAATAAGCGCCCAAAAATGGGGCAGATTGTTCATATGCTTGAGGCAGATGATTTTCCCTTCCGCACTGTAAGTCTGTCACATGCTTTCTTCACAACCTTGTATAATTCATCCCTGAGTACTGAAATTCTGAAAACATACCGAGTCCTTATTATAGGATACCTTTTTACTACACTGAGTGAATGATTTCATGCTGAATTTTATGCACACACCAAGCACTTAGGGACATCAGGTGTGCCAGAGGCCAACAGTTGCTGATGGCTGACATGTTTATAAAAACCTTTAAACAGGCTGATGTAGTAATCTAAATTGTCTATTACCTTTGGACATGAGGTCCCAGTTCCGTTTTCCCCTGCTTTCAGCTGTTTTCAGTTAGTTACCTGTTCCCTTTCTTTTGCCTGCAGGAGCACCGACAGGCACGGGAGAGAGATACTGTTCCACCCTCTGTGCCGAAAGTTGGTCATCCGAAGTGTGTCGAGAATGTTGACATAGAGAAATCAAGATGGAGATAAGTTATTGTTTGTTAAAAGGCATTATGATTATGTTGTAGAATAAGTTTTATATGAAAAGATCTTACACACCTGGGATGTGCATACGCATATATATATATATAATTTTTCTTACATTGTTGATACACTGCAGCATTTTAGAATTCAAGGAGCCTTGTAAATATGTAGTTGCCATTTTTAATATTTGATATTATAGATTATACCAGTCTGTTTAAGTGCATCGATCCTCTCCATTCCTACATGGATGAAAAGCATGATATTGCAGCCTGATATCTTAGGTTACGGGGGTGTTCAAAATTGGTAGCAGAAGTTAGAACATTATATTATAAAATTGAATTTTATGTTGATTTGATTAAAAAAAAAAAAGATTTAGATTTAAGATAGTTAATCTCATTTGAGTCAGTTTTGAAGAAATTTAAAAGATAGGCATGTGAAAATGAGGTTGAGATGGTTGGGTCGTGTTACATCATTTTTGGATAAACAGTCATTGTTGAGTATGATTAACATGTTGAATCAAAGACACAAGCGAATGCTTATTGCCGAAGGCCTGCCAGCCGTCTGATTATTATTATTATTATTAAAATTATATATATAAGTTAAAAATAAGGATTTTGAAATTTTAATTTATAAAATGCACTTCAGGGTCTCATCACCCATTTCAAATTTAAAATACAATAAATTTGAAATTCTGAAATTGGTTCATAGAATTAACCTCGTCGTTCATAGGTGATTATGTCAAAGTTAAAAAGATCTTCCTATTTAATTTTGAATCCTCCAACTACTTGAATTAAATTGATGAACCAACCTTGCCGGTATTAGGTAATGACAAGGGCGGTTGTAAAGTTGCCATGCAGAGGTCTACCCCCAAATTATATTTCAGTCCCTTTAAAAATCAAGTTATAAATTTATATATGGTAAAATTACACCTCAAGTTATAAATTTATATATGGTAAAATTACACTTTAACCCTTAAAATGAAAAAAAATAAGTTTAGCCTTTTCCAAAAATGATGAAATCATGAACTATACATGATAAAATTATATTTTGATATTTAAGAAAATCTACAGATTAATCCAATTTGAATTCTGATTCATCTAAATTTTTTTATCAAATACTCTTATTCACTATTCTCAAACTCAAATATTTAAGAAGTGGACTACAAACTAAAACTATGAACACAAGGTAATGGATAGATCTAAAAACTAGGTTTTTCAATTTTGCTTCTCTTCTAGTTGGCCACCACCTCAAAACTATAGATCTCATATTATAATTGCTTTGATTAGAAACAAGTATAATCACTACTTAAATATATAATTTAAAACTTAGAAAAATTTTAATTATTTTAAGTACAAAAAAATTGCACAAAAAAATCATTCTTAATTATTGCAGAGTTTCTCTTAAGGTGTTTATGCGTCTGGAATGGCCAGCCAACCACTATATTTATGAAGAAAACATATTGAAGAGTTTAATATTAATTCGAAATTTAAAAATAATGAAAACACAATAATCATTGTACAAGTAGTACACTAATCAGCTACTGAGGGGCTAAGAAACCCCTTAGCCGTCTTTGCCTTGGTCGAATAGGGCTTGCTTGGCGACAAGCTATTGGTCATGAGCCTTGGACCTTAAGTATTTGACATTCTAAAACTTCATCAATTCAGTTCCTTTGTTAACAAAAGTCATCGTGGAACTTGCTTATTTTGTTAGATTTTTAAAAGATTAAAAATTAGTAAAAGTGAATGAATTTCAAACTAAAAAGAAAAATAATGAAAAAAAAAAAGGCATAACGAAGCCAAAATAAAAAGGTTTTGAACTTTCATCCAATCCAATAATTCACAATGATTTTTGGATTTCTTTTCCTACGATTTATTTTAAAGTAAAAAAGTTTGTGAAAATAATTATGTAATAAAATTGGTAAAAGTTAACATAAAAACCAAATATGGTTTTGCTTTAAAAGATAAAATTGAAGTGAATGTAATAATTTAAGTTTGAATCTTATACATATATTTTTCTGAATTTTATATAAGACAAAAATATCCTAAAAGTACTTATTACTTTGTTAAAATAATAATTTAATAACTAAAGTGAAACCCAATTTAAAAGTGACACGTAGTCAAAATCTTTATACATAGATATATTTTAGAATACAAATAAATGTTATAATTTGTATAGCACAATATATAAAAATATAAAAATATATTAGTTAATAAATTTTAAATTAATTTATTATGAATTAACTGAAAGTTATAAATAATTTATAAACAACCCCTTTTAGTTTGTGATAATATCTAACGCCTATAACAACTATCACCATATAATTTCATGTATTCATTTATCATCCCAAGGAACTGATTAGAATCGAATTTGGAACCTCGTGTATCGACTTGGTGAGTAAAGTATTCACCATCCTAAATATAATTAAAATTCGAATCGTGCTAGTCACGTTTCTGTTAAAATCTTGCCCTCCTTTTCTAATTCACCAAAAATTCACCAAAAGAAGTCGGTTCTTTTATAAACTAAGACTGAAAATCAAGTACAAAGGTATGTTAACCCATTTGAATCTACCACCCGGGAGTATTCATTGGAAAATGTGATTTCAAAATTACCAAACGTTTCTTAAAACAAGACCAATTCAAAATTCATGACATAGAATTATGATGTATCCTATTCTTAATCCCATATAAGAAAATCTATATCTAAAAAAAAAGAACAGTAAAATCCTTCCCCTGAGCGTGACTCGCATCATAGAGTACTAATGCAAGATTAAAAGATAGGGACCTGGTAAATGCAAGTGAAAACCAAGATTAAGGAGCAATCAATCCTTTCTACTAGCTTATATTTTTCATTTTTAACGTGTTGTGTAGCCATAAGCCTCCCGCGTCTCATATAAAGCCACAAATAGTTTAAAAGCCGGCCTATATGCACAAAAAAGTTAATTGAAAAAAGTACAAACAAACAAAAACTGGACAACCTACCTAGCCGCTAGCTACTAGCTACAATCTCATGAATGGCATCACTAACAGCTTCGTCCTCAGATCTAACAGCAAGTTTCATAGCTACATCCTTTGGACCGTCAAGTCCAAATTGCAACCGCACTAGCACCTTCACATTCCCTATGTATACTCCTGATAGTAGACATGTGTGTGACCTTGAATTGCTTGGTACAACCTCCGTCCCCTAGACTCCCCACACCAAAAAGAAAATCATAAAATTAGAGTGGAAACTTGACAGTGCAATGTAAGGTAATCAAGGTATAACACACTGCATATCCTTCAAAACAACATATAGCAGAAAAACACAGTGCAGTTACCTCACAGGGTTGCATGCCAAGAAGATTTATGACGGCATTAACAGCTTCAGCCAGGTTTTCCCTTGGGCCAAGGCCGTATTCATCTACACGCTCACAGTCTGGACCCATGCTTTCCCATGCATTCCTGAAATTTGAGACACCCACTTTCAACATGTAGTCAGCGGCAACAACTTCAAGCTCCTCTAGTTGATACTCATCCTCTACTCCATCATCCTCAGCCTCACCAGTACTTGGATCAACCTAGAAGAATATCAGTGTGAGCATGACACATGGAAAACAAACTCCTTCAATTCATGCCAAAAGGCTATATAGATAGATATATGCACATAAGGTTTCTTCACAAACGTGTGATCATTCAGAAACAATTTAAATGTGTAGGCTTCACAAAATGGGTTGTCATTCAGAACAAATTCAAAGCTGATGCATGGCCATGAAACAATCCAAATAAAGGAACATTATTGAAGGCCATAAATTCTGCCAAAGCCAGAAACGGAAGATGTCATACCTCTTTTACGATGAACCTCAGCATATTTGAGAATTTTCCAACAGCTGGGAGCCCCTCTGGCTTCTCAAATGCCACAAAAGTCTGTCCAGGTGAATCATATGGAAGTGATCTTAAAGGCTTTGAAGCTACTTCAGCAAATTCCTCAGCTTCTGAAGCATCCACAATAACAGTGACCTGGAAATGAGCAGATTAAGATATCAACATAGAGTCGATCATAGGTTTTGAGTAATTTATAGATGCTTTGTGTAATTTGATCATTTACATTCTCCAATAATTGCTCTGGAATAGTATTGGTGCAGTTGTACTGAAACACAACATGGCCATCAAAAATATGTTTGACAACATTAACTGCATATTCTGTTTCTGCTTCTGTCAGCTCCACAGGTGCAGAGGACTGGCCAATAAGAATTAGAAATAATGTAAGTTTAAAATCATGCCTAAAACATTATACACATGGAACACAAGTCAAAGTCAAATGAAGTACCTTGAAAAGTTTGCCAAAGTTTGCGAACTCGGTAATTGATGAAAGAAGCTTCTCATAAGCATCAATAGTTGAGGGGGGCCAGGAGGAGGACCACCAAGACCAGTTGGCTTTTTACCAGGCGCTTTCTTCTCAGCAAGTGGCTGAGTCTTGACCTCCTTTGGTACAGAATTAATGTCAAATGACTCTTCGGATGGCTCCTACACCCAAACAACCAAATTAAAAACACGTGAGATGATCAGAAAAGAAGAAATAAATGTAACAGAAATTTAGAAACTTACATAATTTTTTAGACTTCTCTCGAGGTTCACTAGAGGGATATCTAGGGAGCCAAAGAGAAACTCCTTCACATGTTCACCAGTTTCAACAACTGCACCATCGGCGCCAAGTGTATTAAGATAAAGCGTAGCCCTGTCACGAACCTATAGAAAAATTTTAAAATGCTCAGATTGTTTGAATATGAAGGAAAAAGAATCAAATTTGGACTTTCCAAAGCTTGGAATTAAGCATGCATCAATAACAAACGAAAGGACAATAATGCATGCATCCGCATTTACTAAAACTGTCCAAATACAAACAAAAATTACAAGTGCAAACAGTAAAAAAAGGGGATTATTAGACTCACCTCATCATCAGTGTCAAAGAGACATCGTCTTAAGAGAACAAATATGCGGGGCTGCAAAAGAATGCATGACCGGTAAGTCACAGGTTAAGTTTACTACAGAAATGCAAAAGAGAAAAATTAAGATTTCACACCTTCAATGAATCAACCATAGCACCAAATTTTGCAAGGGTGCTGACTGCACCGGCCCGGACAGTAGCATTCTCAAGATGTACGCGGTTATAAATGTATCGTATATATTTACTTGGATCTGAGGTTTTTGGGCCTTCAATCCCCAGAAAATGAAGTATCTATAATACAGTGCTCAGAAAATTCTAATATAAGTCATCGATGGGAGAAAATGGGAACAAAAAGCATAAAGAGCATGACAGAGATGATGAAAAAAAATAGATAAAAATGCTACCTGTGTGGAAAGATATGTGAATTCACAGTCTTCAATGAACTCACACAAATGGAGCAATCCACTCTCCTTTGCTTCAGGTATATCCCTGATGAGAATCACAATCGAATCTACAATGGCCTTTTTATACTCAAACCCACCTTCTTCCCTAAGAATATTGCTTAAGAAGTTCATCCTGAAGACAAAAGAGGATAAAGAGAACTCAAGGCTCTAGAAAAGAAATATCTAGTAAAGCCTATTGACCAATAATACAGCGCCAAATATCCCTTACAAAGATCTGTGCTTCAATGGGAACTTTAAGCATAATGATCTTATGGCTTCAATGACAACAATTTTGAACTCATCAGCAATATCCGACATAAAGGTAGTTATCTGCTTCATTAGGCGATCCACACTAGACTCATTTCCAGTCTTGAGAAGGGTAGTGATTGCAAGTGTGGCAATGCTTCTATTTTGGTCAGAAATTAAACTCTCCATGTCAATATTGCAGTTAGTGACAGCAATGGGATGAGTCATTGCAACCTGAAGAAATTTAGTCACATAGTCAGAAATAAGAATGCACACAAAACGCATGCACTCGACCTAGAAAGAAACAATAATCATTTATGATCGAAACGTGTGTATATGCTTTATAGACAATATAGCAACAAATTTCCGACAGGCCCAATAAGTGCGTTTGAACTTCTGAAATTTGCAGAAGAAACCATCTCAGCCCCTTCACTAGAGTGTTCAGTTTGCATTTTCGTAGAACCAACAACATAGATGTCTGTATAATAGCATAACATACTACTGAGAAAAGGAAAATAAATCAACCTTGTTCAAAGTACGAACTGCAGCAAATCTCAGCACTGGCTTAGTAGAGCTCAAAAAGAGCTGAAGAACTGTAATTGCTGGTGTCAGTTCTCGGCTAGTCACACCATTGAGCTCTGTGATTGCTCTAGCAGCCTCAAAAATTACCATCTCAGCCTTATGGCGCAGGCAACCCTCAAGGAAATCATAGAAAGGGCGATCCCCTGTTTGAGTGTTACTAGCTGACTCACGAATAACCTGCAGTTTCACCAATTACTTCATAATGTTTATGAACAAAAAGCTTGGAACAACGACAGATATATTAGAGAAGGTGAGTACCTGACTAGTATAACGTATCAACAGGCATTGGGCTAAAGGTGAGCGGACACTTCCCCTAGTCAAACTACTAACCAGCTTATTAACAGCTAGTCGATCGTTTTGTCGAATCTGCAAGTATGAAATCACATACATTCATCAGAGATGTGAATCGATTTCACACAGAGTGAAAGTTCAATTTAATGATCACCATCCCCCAAATCCAACCATGCATATAAACATACAAGCAAGGATGCAAAAGTACCTTGGTTCTACTACATCAGAATACTTTTATTACATACAGTTTTTCTACCACTTGCAGCAGAAACCTATAAATACTGTTCCAACTTGGATAATGATCCAAGCATGCAATGTCTTAAAATCCCGTAAAAACAAAACCAACAAGACAGCTAAAATCAATCAGAAGATATGAGAAACTGTGACAGCAAACTATTTTCAAGGAAGACTCTTATCTTCATAGACATGAGACAACCAGTTGGGCCTGAATCTACCAAACTGGTGTCCACAAGCAAATAATTTCCAACCAAGACATGTAACATACCTGGTGGAGCAATGCCAGAGCATGAAACTGCACAAGGGCGGCCCTTGATTGAACAGCTTCTTGAACCTCATTACTCCATCGTTTCACAATCTCAGGATTTGTCTGGAAAAATATTTATGGCATGTTAACAAGTCATCAGAGATTTGATGACTAATCTAAAAACTATATGAAAACAAAACAAAATCCTAAGAAAAGAGTAGCACCTGAAGCAAGTGTATACCGCTGACTAAGGCTGCACTTGCAACAACAGGATTTTTGTCAACGATTGCTTGTTTCAAGTATCGCTCAATCTGGGTTAGAAGAGTCCCATCTGTTATCCGGCAAAGCACACGAATAGCATTTGCTCGATACATATCAGTCTTGCTAGTCATGTCCTTCATAAGAGAGCTTGTGACAATAATAACCTATACTCAATGGGAACAATAATTAATTAGCATGTAAATTTGCATGAATGTGTGCACTATTCAAGAAACATGGAAATTCAAAAGATATACACCTCATCTGCTGATGGAGATAGCTCCTTTATTATCACGTAGACCATTCTCCTCAAACCTAAATCTCTCGATTGGAAGAGCTTTGTCACAGCAAAGAAAACTTCTGTAGCTTCTACCTGTTCAAATAACAGGAGAAAATAGTCATTGCTCATTCACAACGGAAAATTTCATGACAATGAAGCAGTTCCTTAAACATACAAACTTACTACAATACAAATCCATACAACAGGGTCAAATGTTTGTAAACTGAAAATTTTAATCTTTCTGGCACAATTAAAAAGACAGACCTTAGTAAATGTTTCTCCTTGGTTCAACAGATAGAGAAGCTTTGTGATAACCTACATAGAAACATCTAGAAAGATTCAGTCACTATAAAATGCAAAAACAAACACACCAAATAGAATAAGAAGATTGATTAAAATGCAGTAACCTGAGAGCATCTTCGAGGATCAAGCTGAGGATCATTGAAAACCCTAGCTTCTTGAAGAACCGCACCCTTCTCAATCCCCAAAAACGGAGAGTAGTCCGCTGTTCATAAAACAAAATTACAAAATTAACAATAAAATACTTATCAGATCACCTAAAATGCCATGAGAACTCAAGAATGATACAAACAGAACTCTAGATAATAGATAAAAACCGTGAGATCCACATCAAATCAACAAAACTTAAACGCATCAATTGAAATTAACAAGCTACAATGCCCTTACCGGAATTCAAATCTAGTGGAGCAAGAGTATAGATCAGATCAACTAGAAGTTAACCAAATTCAGCTAAAACTATAGCGTAACTCTTGTAAATTAGATAAATTACGCAATGCATCTTTAAATCAATCGAAATTAATCAAAACCGTACAGATCTAGAAGCTAACAACTGCAAAATCTTGTATTTGCAATAATTAAACACGAAGCGGACAATCATTTCCGAATTAGCAGAGAGAGAAAATAAACGAATGAATGGGAAAAAAAGGAAAGGAGTGAAGAGGAATCGAAGAAGAAGAAAATTGAACTTACCTTCATCGTCGTGATCGTCGTCTTTCTTCAGAAAAGGCTGCGCCATAGTTAATTGAAAATTTGAATCTTTGAGATCTACAGCGAGTGATATAGTTTCTCCTCTTATATATCTGCAGGGGTGAATATTTCCCTCCTCTCGCTCAGTTCTGTGCTGTGGTTTTTTTAACGCATTGGTACTTTTCAAGAGGGGGCTTCCAACTTAAGAAATGTTAGGCAAGGGGTGGGGATCTGGTGGATCTGGTAATATTTACACAATTACTGTTGATTTCTTTTACTAATAGAACTATGCCACGTCAATGACAGTAATTTAATTAAGAGGTGACTTTTTTACAATAAGAACAATATTACTTTTTTTTTTTGACCAAAAAGAACAATATTACTTTTTTTTTTTTACCAAAAAGAACAATATTACTTGGGTGTGATTGAAAAAGAAAATTAAAATCAACCCTATGTGTTATGGTTTAAATGTTCACTGTATCAAGTATAACTTGAATTCAAATTGTGTTAATCGAATTGTTATTAATATTTTACTTTCTTTTAATTTATTAAAAAATTTAAACTTCGTAAAATAATGTACTAATACTTAAATTAAAGTGTAATTGCTTGTAATTATTCTGACGTATGTTTGAGAAACTATTATAATTTGTGATTTTATTGAATTGAGTGTAAAATTAATTTTTTTTAAAAATATTTTTATATGAGTTTAAGTTATAAAAAATTATATTATGAATATATACGAGTGCTTGAGATGATTATGACCAAAAATTTCTAATTATATTATAAATCTTAAACATTTATATTATAAAATATAATTTATGATTATAACAAAAATATTATATTATATAAATCTTAAAAATTTCTAAAGTTATAACAAAAAAATTTATTATAATAAAATTTACGTCTTATAAAAGTGTGATAATATATTTATTTATAAAATTTTATGATTAAAAGTATGAAACATATTTATTTATGTATTCATACTATATTATAAAAATAATATATTTATTTTAAAAAAAAGTGTTTTGTTTTTTCATAATTTATTTATAATTTTCAAAAGTTATGACAAAAAATTATATTATTCTGTTTGAGAAAATGAAATCAGACACAAGTACAAGACATGACTCGTAAATTTTTTTTTTTAATATACTGGTTTGATTACATGATAGCATCTGTTCATACTTTCTTAATCTTTTGACAACGCACACACACCTTGCACACACAGGCGCTCGAACCTGAGACCTCTAGGATGAACAACATCCTTTTTTCCACTGAAACCACTTCTAAACTCTTTAATTTGAGACATTTAAAACTTTAAATTGTGATTGAGAGGACATTTATTATTCTAAAATGAAAATTTTCTCATATAAACAGTATAACATAAAAATGGTTAGATTGTATTAATATATTGCACTCCATAATTTCATTCGTTGGTGGAATTGAGTTGATCCATATTTTGAAAAATGCATAGAAGAAAGATATCTTAATAATATTAGTGATAAATATTCAGATAATAATAATGATAAGAATAATATGTTAAATGTTAAAAATGGTATGATGTGGCATATATATTTTTATTTTTTACAATTAAATAAACATTATACTTAATTATTTTTTTTTAAAGGTGCAAAAAATTTATACATTATAAAAAATTGTAAATATATCTTATATCACCTATTTTAAAATATAAGTTCTTTTGGCGAAATTTTTAGAACTAAAGATGTAGATGGAAAGATACAAAACTAGAAATGAAAAAATTCTAGTAAAAGGACTAATATACCAAAAACACATAGTACAAGGAGCTTCTATAGAATTTTGCCAAATATAAATTGATTCAAATTTACATTTAAGAATTTAATTTTTATTTTCCTACAGAACTGCAGGAATAAGAAAAGCTAGAAAGTGCAGCCAATTTTCCTAGGGAAATTTCCCTTTCAGACAAACAAGTCCACGTGCCCGTTATTCACTCTCTCTCTTTCTAGATATAGAAAACCTTAGCTTTCTTTTTTCATTTACATCTATAGATCCGTCGGTTCCTTACCTTTCCTACGATGCCATCTCGCCGTAGAACCCTCTTGAAGGTCATCATCCTCGGCGATAGCGGGTTAGTATGTTTCTAGGGTTTCCAGAACGGATCTTTCGATTCAAATCATAACTTGTTTGTTTCGCCTGCGATTTTCTTTAGTTTTTCTTTTTGGTTTTTAAAGTAATGTTTATGAGTGTGATTGATCTGTCATTTGCAGGGTAGGGAAGACGTCTTTGATGAATCAGTATCCTGCAGCAGCCATTGCTTTATTAAAATTTAACTAGTATTTAATTATTAATTAATAGTAGTAATTATGATCTGAGTTAGGGTATTGTTTGCCTTTACATTTTGCTTTTAGATATGTTAATAAGAAGTTTAGCAATCAGTATAAGGCAACAATTGGGGCTGATTTTTTGACAAAGGAAGTGCAGTTTGAGGATAGGCTTTTCACCTTACAGGTTAGTTTTTGTTGCTGAGCTCTCTATTTGATTTAGTATAAAGTTAATATCCTTTTCCTTGTGCTTGGACACTAGCATTTATCAGTTATCTTATGAGTTTGCTTCAGATGTATGCATTTGTTTTTTTTGGGATCTTAATTTCATGCCGATTATGATGTCTTTTTTTACAGAGAAAGGTTTGGTTTTGATCTCTAACTCGTGAATTAAGCTTAGGTTTGAACTTCCATATAATAGAGCTTAACGAGGGGTTCTTAATTACATTTCCATGTTCAGAACCATGATTTAAAAAATTTGGATTAGGGTTTCATTTACTATATAAATTACAAGAATCAAATGCTTATCTTATTTATATGTTAGTGAAGGTTCAACATGGTTATTTATTTGAAATGTATAAAAACATGAATTTCAATTTCACCACGAAATGGTCATTCAATAAATCCATGAATTTGAAAAATAAGCATTATTGTTGCAGTTAAATTTGTTATTCCGCAATTTATATTACTTTTGAACTCAAAGTTTCCAAACACAATTTTAAGATCTCAAGTAAATGCATCTTACTTTGCACTTTTCTCATTAATTCAAAACTGCCAGTGAACCCCCCCCCCCCCCATTTTCGTTTATTGGCAATCTTGTCAGAAGTTTCTTTTTTCCTGGTTATAGTGTTGAGGGGCAGCTAGTTTGCAATGATTTAGAATGTGATAATTAACTAGGTTATGATGTTGTTCCACACATACCTGAACCTAGGTGGATCACTTAATGAATTTTGTCTCTTCAAGGTCCTATGATTTAGCATTTGACAACCTTATGGAGCAGGACCACCATTGAGAATTATCTAGTAAATTGCAGCATTACATTCTAAGATAGGTTTATATTAGCTTTTATATGTCATTTGGAGCTGGCACCATGTTAAAAGTTCATTATGTTATTACCTTTTCCCAGATCTGGGATACTGCTGGCCAGGAAAGATTCCAGAGCTTAGGTGTTGCTTTCTACCGTGGTGCTGATTGCTGTGTTCTTGTATACGATGTCAACTCAATGAAATCATTTGACAACCTTAACAACTGGAGAGAAGAGTTTCTTATTCAGGTATACATTCTAAACTCATGTGAATGCTACTGTAAATAATTAAATCAACTCTCTGAAATTTATTGAGTAGAGAAATCATGATTTGAAAACTTCTTGCAGGCAAGCCCTTCGGATCCAGAGAATTTCCCTTTTGTTGTTTTGGGAAACAAAGTTGACGTGGATGGTGGAAACAGTAGAGTGGTGTATATTTTTATTATTTTTTTCTTCTTCTAGCAGCATTATAATTATATGTACTCTCTCCCCCCAAAGATACAATTATCTGCTTCTCGTGGACTCTCTAGGTGTCCGAGAAAAAGGCTCGAGCATGGTGTGCCTCAAAAGGAAATATCCCATATTTTGAGACCTCTGCTAAGGAGGGAGCTAATGTGGAAGAAGCTTTCCAGTGCATAGCAAAGAACGCCCTGAAGAGTGGTGAAGAGGAAGAAATGTAAGTTAATCAGCTTTATCCATGTGCATTTAGTTCCGTCCTCTTCTGGAAAAACAATTTCGTACTGTCAGCTATAAGTTGCTACATATAGATATGCAACACCATACTTTGATGGACAAATATGAGTAGCAGCAGCTAAAAGTAATACTATTAGTTTTAACTTATTCCATGTTCAATTATCTTTCTATGTATATTTCATCGCAAATCATATCCATTTTGAGGACCCATTTCTGCTGACGGAAAGTTGTTAACAACTTAGATTCTGGAATTATTTTTCAACATCTTTATTTCATTTCACTTTGTATTTATTTGATTCATACCTAATTGCTTTCTTATATATTTTCTTTCATGTTCCTCTTGTGGATATTCCATCCGTAAAGATACTTGCCTGACACCATTGACGTCGCCAGCAGCAGCCAACCAAGGTCAACTGGATGTGAATGTTGAAGCATATCATGTGATAATTTTTTTCCCTGTCGGTAAGCATTATGAATGATTTGGCCAACCCATCCATTGTTATGGATTCATGTGGGGGATATACTGTACATTAGTGAATGTGTGAAGAACAAAATAGTCTGTTAATTCTCTTTTGGTGCCCTTGTAACGTCTTAATTTGTTTAGTATTCTTGTTTTTTAGTCAGCAGTACCCAAAGTATGGTTATTTTAAAATATCAATCCAGGGTTGGCTCTTGTTTAACCTGCAGTGAGGTCACTTCTGAGAGCAACTTTGCTTTCTTGCTTTTGGGGATGATGTAAGCTTTTATAGGTTAAATTCTGCCATTAGTCCAAGTTGTGGATTTAGTTTCTATACATCAAATTTGATAAATTTTAATCATTGTACTTTTCAAATTGGTTATTTTTAGTCTTGACTTAAATGTTAGCAATTAAATATGTTTGATTAAATTTAATTATTAGTTTTGTACCGTGTGTATAGTTGTAGATTTAATTTATATTGTCCGATTGGATTATTCTAAGTTCATTTACTTTTTGAATTTTGAAATTTAAATTTTGATGTAAATGATCATTATTAATTTATTATTTAAATTTTGAATGAGTAATATGTGGAAATAACAAAAGAACATGGTATTACATATGTGATAATATATTTGTCGCGTTAGATTTTGAAAATAGTATAATTTAACTTAAAAATATTGATTTTAAAATTTAAAAAGTATAGGATTGAAAATGAGCAAAGTAGAGGGATTAAATTCAATTTTTGCGTAGTATAGAGATTAATTGTGTAGAATTTAGCCACTTTTATATAAGAGATAATGTCATTTTACACTTTTGTATTTTGACACTTGTTTGAAGGTGATACTTGAAGTTTCAAAATGTTTAATGTAGTAGTTGAAGTTTAATTTCGTTACACAATTTGGTATTTTGTTAATTTTTGATTGATTTTGTCATATGGACCAATTATGTGTCGACACGTGATAATAAGCAGGTTGAAGGGTAGTTGCACGGGAGATTAGGGAAGCGTTGTTTTGCAATTTGCCTTTCGCTCCCTTTTTTTCATCTTGATTTGAAATAACAAAATTAATTTAAAAAAAATTGTCTTTCTCCCTCAGCTTAAACTTTTTATGTTCTCTCAACTCAAAACCAGATAACTTTTTTATTTTCTTCTTTGTTTGCTTCTTTTCTCTCCCCAATCTATTTCTTTCATCTGGGTATTGTCTTTAGTTCAAAATCTTTTTAATTTTATCTCGACCGAACACAAAATTCCAGTGAATAAGCTTCTTAAATCAGAGTTCATTCAAGACCTCCTCCCAAAAAAAACCAAATAAATTTTTTTTTTGTTGAACTAAAACAGATCAAAACATCAAAGGGAAAAATCAAAAGTTGAGATCCTGAGTTCTATGTTTTAAGTTTAATCTCTGATGATGAAGAGAAGACATGAAGCCTTTTGGTTTGATTATTGATAGGAGGGTTGTCGAGGTGGGAGGGGTTGCTTTTTCTATAGCAGAACAAGCTGATAACGAAATGGCAGTAACATTAGCAAGGGCAGGTCTGAATAGTGGTGATTGCTTCAAAGCATGGTGGTGATTTTTAGTGTTGAAAGTAGAGCGGTTGGCTGTGTTTTTTACTCAGATTTGAATTCTTGTGACTTTTTCTAAATGAAAAGTTGCAGGTTCAAGAGATTTTTTTGTGGATTTGTCCAAACAAAGCTTGGGGGTAAGTTTGCATAGTGTTCGGGAGGTTGTGATTGCTGCAGGAGGTTCTTTGTGTAGTTGCAATTTTTATCTTTCTATAGGTGTATGTTATCTTTGTTGATTTACTTCGGCATGTTGGTCAGATTTTGAAGGCTGTTTTGTTAGGAGTTTGTTGCAATATGCAGTTTTGTTGCTTAGGGAAAGTCTGTAGCAATTGAATGAGTTGGGTAATGGGTGTTGCTTTGCAGGTGTAATGATTTGGCTTTAGGTGTTGTTGCTTTGATAGGTGGATTATGGTTTTTGTTCATGTTGCATTTGCAGGTCTGTTTTGTTTTGATATGGCTTGGTGATTCCAATGCCTTTCTTGTAATATTTTGACTGAGTAAAAAAAAAACATCATTGTCACTTCCAACTTCCATTGAAGCCATTTCATCTTCCAAACACAAACAAAGAAGAAACAGAAGTAACAAATAAGCTCAAAAGTTCAAAAAGAAAAACACCCAAAGAACTATCAATAAGGAAGAAGAAGAAGGAAGTAGAAACAAATTTTAAATTAATTTATTATTTATTTCAAATCTAGATGAAAAAGTGAGGGAAGGGTAAATTGCAAAATAGCTATTCCCTAATCTGCCCGTGCAATTACCCTTTCAACTTGCCACTGCCACGTGTCGACACATAATTGGTTCACGTGGCAAAATTAGTCAGAAATTAACACCGTTACTGAAATGTACCAGATTGTGTAACGGAATTAGACTTCAGGTACCACATTGGATATTTTGAAACTTTAGGTACCACCTTCAAACAAGTGTCAAAGTAAAGAGGTGTAAAATGACATTATCCCTTTATATAATAATTAACTTGATCCTTGTGCGGGTGATGACTAGGGTGCATGCTTAAGTAGCGGTGAGTATCAAAATGATCCAATGATTGGATGAGAATGTTAGATAAAAAACAGCAACACGCAGTATTTGGATTAAGTCATAACAACGTGGTTTGAAGTTTGAATTGATCAAATTGATGGATTGGATTGGAAATTAATTGAGATATCGGTTTAGAGAGGTGAATTGAATTGGTTAATTCGAAAATTTATATAAATCAGTTGAATTGGGCAAAAATTCAGTTGAATTGAGTTTTTAATATTATATATATATTTATGAATTTTTATAATTTATTTAATTAAATTGATTGAATCGATTAGACTAATAAACATGTGGCTTAATTAGTATACTGACTCCTATTGAATTTTTGAGAAAGGTTCAATTTTAAATCCTTTCAACAAGTTAAATAGGAAAATAATAAAAATAAACTTTAATATTAATTAAATATAAAAGTATAATAAATAAATATCTATAATAAATAAAAGTATAAATGTAAAGGCATTAGGGCCTTATAAACATGGTTTAAAGAATCCTCTTTGGAAAGCGACAACGCAAGCAGAGTTTGATGCACTAAAACGAAATCGAACTTGCGAATTGGTTCCACCTAATCCTAATCTGACTACTTTCATTGTTGATTGTAAGTGGATATTTCAGGTTAAACAAAAACATGATGGCTCTATTGACCGCTATAAAGTGAGACTTGTTGTAAAATGTTTTGCTCAAACCGTTGAAGTAGATTATCATTCTACATTCAGCCCAGTTGTTAAACCTATATAATGATTCTCTTGGTTCATTCTGTAGCTGTGCAGAATTATTGGAAACTCCATCAAATCGATGTTGACAATGCTTTTCTTCAGGATTCTTTTGATGAACAAGTCTTTATGAGACAATCGTCGATATTTGAAGACTCAGTTCCAAATTATGTTTGCAAGTTATCTAAATCCCTACAACAATGGTATAAAAAAACCACCAAAGTTCTCCTGCAAGTTATCTAAGGCTATCTATGGACTCAAGCAAGCTCCACAACAATGGCATAAAGAAGCCACCAAAGTTCTCTTGCAAATGGTATCACAGCCTTAGTAAGAAAACTAAAGACCGAAATAAACTATATACCAAAAGTATATCTACCTAAGCAAGGTGATAAACTAATTCTTGAAACAGATGCATCACATAATCATTGGGGATGTATTTTAAAAGCTAAAACCAATATTAATGAAGAAGAATTAATATGTGGTTATAGTTCTGGTAAGTTTAAAACAAATGAAACCAATTATGTTATATTTGAAAAAGAATTATTAGCAATTAAAAAAGGAATAAAAAATTTTCTTATTTATTTAGCTCCTGAGAAATTTATCATAAAAACTGATAATCAGGCAGTCAAACAATTCTTAACTAACAAAAGTTTAGAAACCAATCCAAGGAGAATACGTTGGTATAATGAATTATGTACTTTTAATTTTGAAGTTATTTATGTAAAGGGTGCTGACAATATTATTGCTGACTATCTTAGCAGGCCCGATGGACAAAGGTAAAAAGCCTTTGGAGCAAGTAGGAGAATGGACAACGGTCCGTAAAAAACGGCCCGATCCAAGAATTGCAAATCCACAATTCATAAGAGTTCCTTTACCCAATATATATCCTAATCAAGGATATTATTTACCATATCCATATCCTATAATGAGACAACCAGTCCAACCCCGACAGGTTACACAATTCATATCACCAGATAATCTTCCGGGATGGTCTCAGGATCCCAATACTGCATATCAAGCCAGCTATGCAGAAGTAATTAAAGATGCAGAAAAATTCTGTATCAATGAACAACTGTTGAAAAAACAACAGATGAGTGAGATTAAAGATTTTTATAATCCTGGTATACCACCAGAATTATATAATCTCATTAATGAAATATGGAAAAACCATATTACAAATCAAAGAGTTAATTTTAGAAGAGCTTTATCTAAGCTTTCTGATTTACTAGCTGAAAAAACAGCTCAGGAAACTATATGCCAAAACCTTCTATTAAATTCCATTCTAACCAGAGAGTGGGATGATTTCGAAATTGGATATCTTGATCTCAAGGAGATCAACAATCTTCTTGATACAGTCTAATTTTTTAAAGAAAAGGGTAACCCTAATCCAGTAATAAATAAACTCTTCAAAATATGTCTTTTCCATAAATCTCAATTTATCTTACCACCAGATATCTTTTCAAAAATAAATAAATACATTTGCAAACAGCAAAATGTATTCCAAAAATCTTTCTCTGAATATTTTTATCAGGCCTATGTTTATAATACCATTTCAGGAGAACAAATTCCTGCTATAAAATTCAGGCTTGACCATGAACCATTTGATATAGCAAGTATCGAATGGGGATTTGTAAAACAATTAACTGTACAAAATTTTTCTTTTCATCTAACAAAAGATTTTCCTGCTTTTATAAAATCTATGTTAATAAAGAAAACAAAAAATTTTGATTTTATGCTTTACTTCCATTTTAATATTTATAGTTTAATTGGTTTTGCGGAGAAGGAAAGATTTTATCAACCATATCAGATCTGGGAATTCTCCAAACTCATAGCAGGACCTCTTTTATCAGCAGTAAATGAGGAACCAGAGCATCTAAACAAAACTATTGAAAGATGCCAAAAGAATTTCTGCTATTATCAAGTCCAATCAGGAATTGATCTAATGAATAAAGCCAAGGAAATATTGTCAAGACAGACATATTATTCCTGTACCGATGGCAAAAGAATATTTGTTTATGATCATTATGATATGCACCATGAAGAACCAGATGGTGAAGCAATAAAGCTATTAACAAAGATAGCTGAAATGGATATTGACGACTATCCCTCAGATGTTCTTGAAAAAATCAGGGATACATGGCAAAATTGGAATTCTCCTCCTAGAATTTCAAATGCCTCCTTAAATCTGGATGAATTGGAGGAAATGAACCTAGACAATATCCAGGAGGGATAACGACAAAATAAATTATCACAAAATATATGTCAGACCTCAATAAAGAAGGAATGACTAAAGAATGATCCGGAAGAACTAATGCCAGGTGTTTCACTCCAAGAAAATGAAGTGATGGCATCCTTATCTAAAGAATAATGCTCATCAAGCATTTGCCAGGTGTTTCACTCCAAGAAAATGAAGTGATGGCATCCTTATCTAAAGGCATCCGGACTTCAAAACAATTGTAAATATAGTTTGTAAATTTATCCTATAAAAGGGGAACTGAAGGCCTAACCAAGGCATTCGGAAATCATTCTACTTCTTCTTAGTTTTCTTAGACACTATATCTTCCGCTTGTAATTATCTCCCAGTTTCCTTGTAACTGGTGTCCAGTGTCTACCATCCCCTGTAACTGGTATCAGAGCTACAGTGTTTCGTTTCTGGAGCAATAATATCATAATATTTTTGTAAGTTCTATCCCTCTATATTCAACTCTTGTTAATTTCATGTTCTTTTAATCTTAAAACCCATATATCTATTATACTGTCTTACTGTTGCCTGTTTAATCTCAGAGTGAGAGCGGTTAGGCTTTTTATAGTAAGAAAATTACAGATAACAGAAGGTTTTAGGTACCAAAGATTAGAGAAACATGGAAGAAACAGATTGTTTATATAAGGATAAAACTTGTAATCATGTTATGCATATTGATTCTAAAAACGAAAACAATATAGCTTCTATAAGTAAAGGTTTTAATAGTTTAATAGATATAACCTCTGTATATTTTAATAAACTCTATCATAAGATTAATAAAGTAGAACAGCAAGTTAATAATATAGGAATGATATCCGAATTAGATTTGAACAACGAATCTAAAAATATGCTATTAGAAGTAAATAAAAAATTAGAACATGTTTTAGAAAATAATATATAACCTGAAACCAATCTAGGTCCTCTATATTATGGTAATAGTAATATAATTTTAGCTCTCTCAGATGATGAAGAAACCTCATCTGAAGAATCGTCTTCTAGGCATAAAAAAGTAATAAAAAATTACACAAAACAACAAAAATATGATTTTGAATCCTATAAGCAATTAATAGAACATTGGAAACAAAAATTTTCCAAGACAAATGACCAACTTGAAAGAATAGAATACTTAAAATTAATTGAACAACTATATGAGGATCAAAAAGATCTATTTATATTGTTTAACTACCATTATATGTTAAACTATGACACTACAGACAGTAGTAGTAGTAGTTCAGAAAACTCTAGTAATAGTTTAAATTTAGAAGATCTAAAAATTAATAGTGACCATTCTGATGAAGAAACAACTTCAACAGAAGAAGATGAAAACATAGATATCCCAGAACCCATGGATACAGATCAAAAAGATCAAGATCCAAAAGGAAAAAGAAAAATAAAATTTGATGATATCAAAGATGATTTATTAAGATCAGGAAACAAATCCTATGAACAAGTAGATAATACCACAAGAATTTTCGATTATCAACCCGATAATATAGAAAATCTAGCTACTAATGAGATTAAACCTGAAAACCCAGGAGAATCTTCTAGTCACCCTATTCCAAATAGGATAGATGACTTAAATAAAAGAAATGTTGCTCAAGGAGGAACATATCTAGACTTTACTAATATACCCATATCAGATTATGAAAAAACCATAGATGATTGGACACAGTCTATGACAATTGTTGTAAACAACAATAATTGGACTAAAGAAAAATTCCTAAATTATTTTACTGGAACATTTCAAGGAGATGTTCTGCAATTCCTAAGAAGATGGGAAGAATCAGAAATAGGCAAAGAACAAAAAGGTCAGTTAATTAATCAGATACAGACGACCAAAGATTTACTAAAAAGATTGACTCAAATTCTAAAAATAGAATTTTGTGGATACAATGATAAACAGGATCAAAACAGTGCATCCAGTTACATATTAACTAAAATTAAGTTATGTGATATAAGATATTTAGAAAGTTTCTCTAAAAAATTCCTTCATGAATATCAAAAATTAAATAATGATAATATAGAATTCTGGAAAAACCAGTATTTCCATAAATTACCACCACCGTGGGATGAGATTTGTGTCAAAAAATACGAATCTTATTTAGAAAAACATAGTAAACTATCAGGTTTAGATACAGCTACTATAGATTCTATAGGTAATAGAATAAATTTTGCTAAAGAAAGGATAACCAATCACTGTTTACAAACTAAAGCTGCTAAACAAGTGAAGCATAAATTAAGTTCACAATATTGTTCAAAAATATTAGAAAACGAATGGGAATTTGGCTGTAAACAACCCATAGCTCCCTTTAAAAAATAAAAAGAAGAATAGAAAATATAAATTCATAAAAAGAAAATATTGGAATAAAAATAAGGTAAAAACCAATAATAATAAAAAGAGAAAGTTTGTTAGGAAAAAGAATCCTAATAAATCTAGAAAACAAATTTGTAAATGTTTTATATGTGACGAAGAAGGTCATATAGCACCAAATTGTCCTAATAAAGGAAAAAGTGCTAAGAAAATGATAAAAACCTTAGAAGAAGAAAATCTCGAGGTTTGTTACGAAGAGGAAATAAATCCTGAAGAAATTTTATATGAACTAATATCAGAAACAGAATCTGATACAGATAATGAAGAAGAATTTATTTTTATGATGAATAGTTCTAATAACCAATTAGAAGAAATTCCTCAAACGAAACAACAGGATATACGATTAGAAAATTTAATTGGAGAAGAAAAAGATCTCTCTGATGAAATGATAGAAAAGATTAATAAAAACCATATTTCTAAAGAAGAAATATATAAGATATCAAAGTTCAAAATATGGACTCAAAGACATATTGAAAAGATTAGTGGCAATACAGTCGCTAAGGATACTAGAGGTGGATTAACAGAAATCCCGTTATTTTCCAAAGAAAAAATTAAGAGGATTAAAAAGAAATATCCTCAGGTTAGATATATCCATTTAGGAATAATCATGATCACAATTAGAGCATTATTTAGAAGAGGTCATGATATACCAATAATAGCCGTTTTATTAGATAAAAGATTTGAAAATCCAATAAAAGCACTTATTGGAGGAATACAGTCTAATTTGCATACAGGAGTAGTAAGATTTAAGGTGAAACCCAATTACTTTATTTCCATTACCGACCCTCTAATAGAAGAGTGTCTATGTCTTAGAATTCAGACAAAAAATTCTGATATAAAAGATTTAGCAGAAGATCTAGCAATCAGTTGGACTTCTATAAATGAATATGCTAATACAGCAGAAGTAGAAATAAAAGAAATTAATAATAAAATAATTGAATTATTTGAACCTAATAGATATACTACTGATATTCAGCCTAGATTAGTACATCTAAGTGATCTATCAGTCCCAAAAGACTGGATAGTAGGTAATATTAACAATCCAAGTACATCCAAACCGGCTTGTACTATAGAATATATAGCATCTGGCGATAAATTATATTTTAAGAATAATACAATTACAGACAGTAATAATCTTGTCTTGCCTTCTAGCTCTCAATCAGAGGAAGATATAGAATCAACACCAATAGGAATGAAAACCGTTCATATTCCTATTTTCCCTACAGAACCAACTGTAAGTTCTAGAAATAGTATATCAAGAAATAGTAGAATAGAAGATATCCAATCTTCTATAATAATACAGCAAATGAAAATTGGAAATAATGACATAATTACATTTTCAAATTTCCAATCTAAAAAGTATTATACATATGTGGAAATTACATTCCAATTCAGAGAATATAAACCATATTCTTTACATGCTTTATTAGATACTGGAGCTACAACCAGTAGCTGTAGAAAAAATGCCATTCCTGTAGAAAAATGGGAAATTATGAAACATCCGATTAGAGCAGTAGGAATTGATGGTAACGAAACCTTAATTCAGTATAAAGCTAAAAATATACCAATCTACATAAACAATGTAAGATTTATAATACCAAAAATATTATGTTTCCCTGCCATGCATGGAGATATATTATTAGGTAATAATTTTATTTATCAACACTTACCTTTCTCTATTAATAAAAATACAATTAGGCTATCTATAGATAAAACCTCTATAGAAATACCTTTGGTAGAAAACCATAAGTTTGTCTGTGATAAACACTTCTTACCTTATAAGAAAGAACAAATTAACCAAATTGAAACAAATCATTGGTTATATAAAATCTTAGAAAATAACTTTAGTGAAGAACCATTAAAATTATGGCAAAATAGCCCCCGATACTGTGAAATAAAATTAGAAAATCCCAATAAAATCATTAGGGTAAAGCCAATGATCTATACTAAGCAAGATATAGATGAATTTGATGTTCAGATAAAAGAACTACTTGAAAAAGGATTAATAGAAGAAACTAATAGTCCTCATTCTAACCCAGCCTTCATGATAAGAAACCATGCAGAAATAAAAAGAGGAAAAGCTAGGATGGTAATCAACTATAAAAGATTAAATCAAAATATAGTTTTTGATGGATACTTTATTCCAAGAAAGAATGTCTTAATAAATCAGGCTAAAAATGCCAAATATTTTAGTAAATTCGATTGTAAATCTGGATTTTGGCAAATCATGCTAAAAGAAGAATCCAGACCATTAACTGCATTTAGTGCTCCTAATGGTCATTACCAATGGAAAGTAATGCCATTCGGTTTGTGTAATGCCCCACAAATCTTTCAGAGATGGATGGACACTATATTTAGTAAGTATAAAAAATTTTGCATAGTTTATATTGATGATATTTTAGTGTTCTCAGAAAACCTGGAAACACATAGAAAACACTTAAATATAATTTCTCAAGAATTCATAAAACATGGAATTATATTAAGTCCTAAAAAGATAGAGTTGGAAAAAACCGAAATAGAATTTTTAGGATTAAAATTATCTAATGATGGTCTTAAATTACAAGATCATATTATTGTAAAAATCCAAGAATTTCCTGAAAAAATTGAAGATAAAAAACAACTTCAACAATTTTTAGGAATACTTAATTATGGTAGAAATTTCTTTCCGAATCTATCAAAAAAGATAGGTGGCTTATATGATAAACTCAAAAAAGATATAACCGCTCTGATACCAGTTACAGGGGATGGTAGACACTGGACACCAGTTACAAGGAAACTGGGAGATAATTACAAGCGGAAGATATAGTATCTAAGAAAACTAAGAAGAAGTAGAATGATTTCCGAATGCCTTGGTTAAGCCTTCAGTTCCCCTTTTATAGGATAAATTTACAAACTATATTTACAATTGTTTTGAAGTCCGGATGCCTTTAGATAAGGATGCCATCACTTCATTTTCTTGGAGTGAAACACCTGGCAAATGCTTGATGAGCATTATTCTTTAGATAAGGATGCCATCACTTCATTTTCTTGGAGTGAAACACCTGGCATTAGTTCTTCCGGATCATTCTTTAGTCATTCCTTCTTTATTGAGGTCTGACATATATTTTGTGATAATTTATTTTGTCGTTATCCCTCCTGGATATTGTCTAGGTTCATTTCCTCCAATTCATCCAGATTTAAGGAGGCATTTGAAATTCTAGGAGGAGAATTCCAATTTTGCCATGTATCCCTGATTTTTTCAAGAACATCTGAGGGATAGTCGTCAATATCCATTTCAGCTATCTTTGTTAATAGCTTTATTGCTTCACCATCTGGTTCTTCATGGTGCATATCATAATGATCATAAACAAATATTCTTTTGCCATCGGTACAGGAATAATATGTCTGTCTTGACAATATTTCCTTGGCTTTATTCATTAGATCAATTCCTGATTGGACTTGATAATAGCAGAAATTCTTTTGGCATCTTTCAATAGTTTTGTTTAGATGCTCTGGTTCCTCATTTACTGCTGATAAAAGAGGTCCTGCTATGAGTTTGGAGAATTCCCAGATTTGATATGGTTGATAAAATCTTTCCTTCTCCGCAAAACCAATTAAACTATAAATATTAAAATGGAAGTAAAGCATAAAATCAAAATTTTTTGTTTTCTTTATTAACATAGATTTTATAAAAGCAGGAAAATCTTTTGTTAGATGAAAAGAAAAATTTTGTACAGTTAATTGTTTTACAAATCCCCATTCGATACTTGCTATATCAAATGGTTCATGGTCAAGCCTGAATTTTATAGCAGGAATTTGTTCTCCTGAAATGGTATTATAAACATAGGCCTGATAAAAATATTCAGAGAAAGATTTTTGGAATACATTTTGCTGTTTGCAAATGTATTTATTTATTTTTGAAAAGATATCTGGTGGTAAGATAAATTGAGATTTATGGAAAAGACATATTTTGAAGAGTTTATTTATTACTGGATTAGGGTTACCCTTTTCTTTAAAAAATTGGACTGTATCAAGAAGATTGTTGATCTCCTTGAGATCAAGATATCCAATTTCGAAATCATCCCACTCTCTGGTTAGAATGGAATTTAATAGAAGGTTTTGGCATATAGTTTCCTGAGCTGTTTTTTCAGCTAGTAAATCAGAAAGCTTAGATAAAGCTCTTCTAAAATTAACTCTTTGATTTGTAATATGGTTTTTCCATATTTCATTAATGAGATTATATAATTCTGGTGGTATACCAGGATTATAAAAATCTTTAATCTCACTCATCTGTTGTTTTTTCAACAGTTGTTCATTGATACAGAATTTTTCTGCATCTTTAATTACTTCTGCATAGCTGGCTTGATATGCAGTATTGGGATCCTGAGACCATCCCGGAAGATTATCTGGTGATATGAATTGTGTAACCTGTCGGGGTTGGACTGGTTGTCTCATTATAGGATATGGATATGGTAAATAATATCCTTGATTAGGATATATATTGGGTAAAGGAACTCTTATGAATTGTGGATTTGCAATTCTTGGATCGGGCCGTTTTTTACGGACCGTTGTCCATTCTCCTACTTGCTCCAAAGGCTTTTTACCTTTGTCCATCGGGCCTGTTAAGATAGTCAGCAATAATATTGTCAGCACCCTTTACATAAATAACTTCAAAATTAAAAGTACATAATTCATTATACCAACGTATTCTCCTTGGATTGGTTTCTAAACTTTTGTTAGTTAAGAATTGTTTGACTGCCTGATTATCAGTTTTTATGATAAATTTCTCAGGAGTTAAATAAATAAGAAAATTTTTTATTCCTTTTTTAATTGCTAATAATTCTTTTTCAAATATAACATAATTGGTTTCATTTGTTTTAAACTTACCAGAACTATAACCACATATTAATTCTTCTTCATTAATATTGGTTTTAGCTTTTAAAATACATCCCCAATGATTATGTGATGCATCTGTTTCAAGAATTAGTTTATCACCTTGCTTAGGTAGATATACTTTTGGTATATAGTTTATTTCGGTCTTTAGTTTTCTTACTAAGGCTGTGTCCTTTTCTGTCCAACTAAAGATTTTATCTTTTTTGAGTTTATCATATAAGCCACCTATCTTTTTTGACAGATTCGGAAAGAAATTTCTACCATAATTAAGTATTCCTAAAAATTGTTGAAGTTGTTTTTTTATCTTCAATTTTTTCAGGAAATTCTTGGATTTTTACAATAATATGATCTTGTAATTTAAGACCATCATTAGATAATTTTAATCCTAAAAATTCTATTTCGGTTTTTTCCAACTCTATCTTTTTAGGACTTAATATAATTCCATGTTTTATGAATTCTTGAGAAATTATATTTAAGTGTTTTCTATGTGTTTCCAGGTTTTCTGAGAACACTAAAATATCATCAATATAAACTATGCAAAATTTTTTATACTTACTAAATATAGTGTCCATCCATCTCTGAAAGATTTGTGGGGCATTACACAAACCGAATGGCATTACTTTCCATTGGTAATGACCATTAGGAGCACTAAATGCAGTTAATGGTCTGGATTCTTCTTTTAGCATGATTTGCCAAAATCCAGATTTACAATCGAATTTACTAAAATATTTGGCATTTTTAGCCTGATTTATTAAGACATCCTTTCTTGGAATAAAGTATCCATCAAAAACTATATTTTGATTTAATCTTTTATAGTTGATTACCATCCTAGCTTTTCCTCTTTTTATTTCTGCATGGTTTCTTACCATGAAGGCTGGGCTAGAATGAGGACTATTAGTTTCTTCTATTAATCCTTTTTCAAGTAGTTCTTTTATCTGAACATCAAATTCATCTATATCTTGCTTAGTATAGATCATTGGCTTTACCCTAATGATTTTATTGGGATTTTCTAATTTTATTTCACAGTATCGGGGGCTATTTTGCCATAATTTTAATGGTTCTTCACTAAAGTTATTTTCTAAGATTTTATATAACCAATGATTTGTTTCAATTTGGTTAATTTGTTCTTTCTTATAAGGTAAGAAGTGTTTATCACAGACAAACTTATGGTTTTCTACCAAAGGTATTTCTATAGAGGTTTTATCTATAGATAGCCTAATTGTATTTTTATTAATAGAGAAAGGTAAGTGTTGATAAATAAAATTATTACCTAATAATATATCTCCATGCATGGCAGGGAAACATAATATTTTTGGTATTATAAATCTTACATTGTTTATGTAGATTGGTATATTTTTAGCTTTATACTGAATTAAGGTTTCGTTACCATCAATTCCTACTGCTCTAATCGGATGTTTCATAATTTCCCATTTTTCTACAAGAATGGCATTTTTTCTACAGCTACTGGTTGTAGCTCCAGTATCTAATAAAGCATGTAAAGAATATGGTTTATATTCTCTGAATTGGAATGTAATTTCCACATATGTATAATACTTTTTAGATTGGAAATTTGAAAATGTAATTATGTCATTATTTCCAATTTTCATTTGCTGTATTATTATAGAAGATTGGATATCTTCTATTCTACTATTTCTTGATATACTATTTCTAGAACTTACAGTTGGTTCTGTAGGGAAAATAGGAATATGAACGGTTTTCATTCCTATTGGTGTTGATTCTATATCTTCCTCTGATTGAGAGCTAGAAGGCAAGACAAGATTATTACTGTCTGTAATTGTATTATTCTTAAAATATAATTTATCGCCAGATGCTATATATTCTATAGTACAAGCCGGTTTGGATGTACTTGGATTGTTAATATTACCTACTATCCAGTCTTTTGGGACTGATAGATCACTTAGATGTACTAATCTAGGCTGAATATCAGTAGTATATCTATTAGGTTCAAATAATTCAATTATTTTATTATTAATTTTTTTTATTTCTACTTCTGCTGTATTAGCATATTCATTTATAGAAGTCCAACTGATTGCTAGATCTTCTGCTAAATCTTTTATATCAGAATTTTTTGTCTGAATTCTAAGACATAGACACTCTTCTATTAGAGGGTCGGTAATGGAAATAAAGTAATTGGGTTTCACCTTAAATCCTACTACTCCTGTATGCAAATTAGACTGTATTCCTCCAATAAGTGCTTTTATTGGATTTTCAAATCTTTTATCTAATAAAACGGCTATTATTGGTATATCATGACCTCTTCTAAATAATGCTCTAATTGTGATCATGATTATTCCTAAATGGATATATCTAACCTGAGGATATTTCTTTTTAATCCTCTTAATTTTTTCTTTGGAAAATAACGGGATTTCTGTTAATCCACCTCTAGTATCCTTAGCGACTGTATTGCCACTAATCTTTTCAATATGTCTTTGAGTCCATATTTTGAACTTTGATATCTTATATATTTCTTCTTTAGAAATATGGTTTTTATTAATCTTTTCTATCATTTCATCAGAGAGATCTTTTTCTTCTCCAATTAAATTTCCTAATCGTATATCCTGTTGTTCCGTTTGAGGAATTTCTTCTAATTGGTTATTAGAACTATTCATCATAAAAATAAATTCTTCTTCATTATCTGTATCAGATTCTGTTTCTGATATTAGTTCATATAAAATTTCTTCAGGATTTATTTCCTCTTCGTAACAAACCTCGAGATTTTCTTCTTCTAAGGTTTTTATCATTTTCTTAGCACTTTTTCCTTTATTAGGACAATTTGGTGCTATATGACCTTCTTCGTCACATATAAAACATTTACAAATTTGTTTTCTAGATTTATTAGGATTCTTTTTCCTAACAAACTTTCTCTTTTTATTATTATTGGTTTTTACCTTATTTTTATTCCAATATTTTCTTTTTATGAATTTATATTTTCTATTCTTCTTTTTATTTTTTCTAAAGGGAGCTATGGGTTGTTTACAGCCAAATTCCCATTCGTTTTCTAATATTTTAGAACAATATTGTGAACTTAATTTATGCTTCACTTGTTTAGCAGCTTTAGTTTGTAAACAGTGATTGGTTATCCTTTCTTTAGCAAAATTTATTCTATTACCTATAGAATCTATAGTAGCTGTATCTAAACCTGATAGTTTACTATGTT
Source organism: Gossypioides kirkii (assembly GCA_005610355.1). NCBI lineage: Eukaryota > Viridiplantae > Streptophyta > Magnoliopsida > Malvales > Malvaceae > Gossypioides > Gossypioides kirkii. The sequence goes on along the minus strand of CP032254.1, from coordinate 12,961,545 downwards.
TTTCTAAATAAGATTCGTATTTTTTGACACAAATCTCATCCCACGGTGGTGGTAATTTATGGAAATACTGGTTTTTCCAGAATTCTATATTATCATTATTTAATTTTTGATATTCATGAAGGAATTTTTTAGAGAAACTTTCTAAATATCTTATATCACATAACTTAATTTTAGTTAATATGTAACTGGATGCACTGTTTTGATCCTGTTTATCATTGTATCCACAAAATTCTATTTTTAGAATTTGAGTCAATCTTTTTAGTAAATCTTTGGTCGTCTGTATCTGATTAATTAACTGACCTTTTTGTTCTTTGCCTATTTCTGATTCTTCCCATCTTCTTAGGAATTGCAGAACATCTCCTTGAAATGTTCCAGTAAAATAATTTAGGAATTTTTCTTTAGTCCAATTATTGTTGTTTACAACAATTGTCATAGACTGTGCCCAATCATCTATGGTTTTTTCATAATCTGATATGGGTATATTAGTAAGGTCTAGATATGTTCCTCCTTGAGCAACATTTCTTTTATTTAAGTCATCTATCCTATTTGGAATAGGGTGACTAGAAGATTCTCCTGGGTTTTCAGGTTTAATCTCATTAGTAGCTAGATTTTCTATATTATCGGGTTGATAATCGAAAATTCTTGTGGTATTATCTACTTGTTCATAGGATTTGTTTCCTGATCTTAATAAATCATCTTTGATATCATCAAATTTTATTTTTCTTTTTCCTTTTGGATCTTGATCTTTTTGATCTGTATCCATGGGTTCTGGGATATCTATGTTTTCATCTTCTTCTGTTGAAGTTGTTTCTTCATCAGAATGGTCACTATTAATTTTTAGATCTTCTAAATTTAAACTATTACTAGAGTTTTCTGAACTACTACTACTACTGTCTGTAGTGTCATAGTTTAACATATAATGGTAGTTAAACAATATAAATAGATCTTTTTGATCCTCATATAGTTGTTCAATTAATTTTAAGTATTCTATTCTTTCAAGTTGGTCATTTGTCTTGGAAAATTTTTGTTTCCAATGTTCTATTAATTGCTTATAGGATTCAAAATCATATTTTTGTTGTTTTGTGTAATTTTTTATTACTTTTTTATGCCTAGAAGACGATTCTTCAGATGAGGTTTCTTCATCATCTGAGAGAGCTAAAATTATATTACTATTACCATAATATAGAGGACCTAGATTGGTTTCAGGTTATATATTATTTTCTAAAACATGTTCTAATTTTTTATTTACTTCTAATAGCATATTTTTAGATTCGTTGTTCAAATCTAATTCGGATATCATTCCTATATTATTAACTTGCTGTTCTACTTTATTAATCTTATGATAGAGTTTATTAAAATATACAGAGGTTATATCTATTAAACTATTAAAACCTTTACTTATAGAAGCTATATTGTTTTCGTTTTTAGAATCAATATGCATAACATGATTACAAGTTTTATCCTTATATAAACAATCTGTTTCTTCCATGTTTCTCTAATCTTTGGTACCTAAAACCTTCTGTTATCTGTAATTTTCTTACTATAAAAAGCCTAACCGCTCTCACTCTGAGATTAAACAGGGGATGGTAGACACTGGACACCAGTTACAAGGAAACTGGTGTCCAGTGTCTACCATCCCCTGTAACTGGTATCAGAGCTACAGTGTTTCGTTTCTGGAGCAATAATATCATAATATTTTTGTAAGTTCTATCCCTCTATATTCAACTCTTGTTAATTTCATGTTCTTTTAATCTTAAAACCCATATATCTGTTATACTGTCTTACTGTTGCCTGTTTAATCTCAGAGTGAGAGCGGTTAGGCTTTTTATAGTAAGAAAATTACAGATAACAGAAGGTTTTAGGTACCAAAGATTAGAGAAACATGGAAGAAACAGATTGTTTATATAAGGATAAAACTTGTAATCATGTTATGCATATTGATTCTAAAAACGAAAACAATATAGCTTCTATAAGTAAAGGTTTTAATAGTTTAATAGATATAACCCTTGTAACTGGTGTCCAGTGTCTACCATCCCCTGTAACTGGTGTCCAGTGTCTACCATCCCCTGTAACTGGTGTCTCAATGTTCATCAAATACACCAATGGAAATTGCATCAACTTGTTGAAATTCCGATTAAAGATCTTGATGAGCTGAAGTACTTTTTAGGTGTTGAAGTGATTCATATTCTTAATGGCTTATTACTATCTCAATCCAAATATGATATTCTTCCTGAGACAAATATGTATGAGAGAAAGGGTGTTCAAACCCTCATGAGTTTTTCAAAAGTTTTGGTCTTAAATGATGGAACTAGTTCCACTAATGTTACAAACTTCAAAAGAGTGCTTTGCAAATTATAATATTTGACATTCACAAGACCAAATATTTGTTACTTTTTCAATAAATTGTCACAGGTCATGCACAACTCATCTAAACTACACTAGAGAGCAATCAAATGATTGTTGTGTTACATGCAACAAACAAAAAATCCAAGTCTTCAAATATCTGATTATTGTGACTCTAATTTCTACATGTATAGTAATATAGATTGGGTTGGTGATCCAAATGATCGCATATCCACATCAAATTATGTTTTACATTTTATGGTCTCATTCCTATCAACTGGGCATTGAAAAAATAAATTACTGTTGCACGATCTTCAACCGAATTTAGATGACGTGCTCTTGCAACTGCTACTTCTAAAACTACCTAGGTCAAATATTTTCTCAAAGAGCTTTGGATACCTCTTTTGAGCCCATCAAAAATATTTTGTGACAATTTGGGTGCCACTCTATATTCCCAACATCCTATGTTGTACAATAAGATGAAGCATTTAAAAGTTGATGTTCATTTTGTTCGTTGCTATGTTGATCGTAAGGAACTTGATATTCGTCATGTCCATACTGTTGATCAAGTTGTTGATATACTTACCAAGGCACTTCCTAAAACAACCTTTCAGTATAATCTTTTCAAATTGAATTCAACTTTGACCGTCTTATTGAAGAACTGGAGATCTAGAGGCGAAGTTTTCCAAGCAAGATTTGAAAGTTGTGGATGAATTGATTGGATTAAAATGATATTTCATTATCGTGGTTCAAATTTATATGACTTATCATTTTATGAAACATGATTGTTGCATTTTGAAGGTCCATTTCCTAGCTTCAAATTTCTCTATTATTTATGGTAAATAAAATTATTTTATTTAAAAATAAATTTTCTCCAAACTCACAACAAATGGAAACGGGAACTAACAGGGTAAATACAAGTTAAAAAGATTATTTTATTTTTTAAATGCTTGAAATCTATGATGACTCCAAATTAAAAAATTTCTCTTGACTGTGAGGAAGAGCAAAGCTTTTAAAACACGTGCTTTGCCCATCGTCGTAGACGTAAGCTTCCACTTTTCAAGCTACCAGCGCAGCAGGATTTAAAAAAATAAAAAAAATTTGCCGCTGCCGGGGATCGAACTCCGGTTAACTGCGTGACAGGCCGGAATACTCACCACTATACTACAACGACTTATTATTCAAGGTGTCTGACTGCTTCTAATTGACTTAATAAATTATGAATATATTTTTATTCCCTCTTTCGTTCTTTTACATTTTTATATAAAAATCAACAACAACATAACCAGTGCCGCTGCCAGGGATCGAACCCAGGTCACCCGCGTGACAGGCGAAGATACTCACCACTACACTACAACTTTTTGTTCAAAATATCTGACTGCTCCAAAATTAATAAAATTATGAATATATTTTGTTCCCTTTTTCCTTCTTTTACATTTTTATATAAAATCAACAACATGATGCCTACAGAGTTGAGCCTAAACATTATGATTTTAACACTTTAACTCAACGTTTTTTCATTCACTTTTAACTTACAATTTCAAATGAACCCATCGAGTAGTTCCAGTGAAAAAGAGAATGTTATTCGCATTTGTGTGTGCGTTGTTAAAAGGTTAAGAAAATATGAACAAATATTACCATGTAATCACACCGATATATTAAAAAAAAAATTTCTATTTCAAATAAACATCCATTTCATTATTATATACATTTTTGGTCAATTTTTGCTATTAAACCATGTATTTTGCATAAGTTATGGATTTTGTACCTATATTTTAATTTGATCAATTTTAGCTCCTATAATTTTCAAATTTTAAAAATTTAGTCTTGACCAAACAGTAGCTGTTAAGTCCGTTTGATTAAATTCTATCATTAATCTTATATTATGTGTAAAGTTAGAGATTTAGTCTTTATTCGTCAATTGAATCATTTTTAGCGGTTACATTTTTTTATTTCAAAATTTTAGTCTTAATGTGCCCGATAGTCATTAAATCTATTAATTGTTTTTTGTAGTAATATGTGAAGTTGACATGACATAGTATTGCATATGCAATAATATATTTGACACATTAAAATTTTGAAAATAATAGAACTTAATAAATTTAATAGTTTCCATTTGGTTAGGATTAAAATTTTAAAATTCTAAAAATAGAGGCACCGAAAATAACTAAATTAAAGTAAAGGTACTAAATCAATAACTTACTTAAAGTACAGGGTCTAACAGCAAAATTTGACCTAAATTTTTAATAAACATAGAGGTTTGGCCTAAACCAGCAATGTGTTAAATAAATTGCACAATTGACCATTTATAGTACAACATTTCTAGAAATAGTTGGGAAGTGTTGGATTTCCTGGTAGTATCTACTTTATAAATTTTGATGGTGATTTTGAATAACTTTCATGTTTATCGTATTAATTTTCTATCTATGCATGAACATCATGTGTGTATTCAGATCATAACTTGTCAGGGATATTCTAAACATATTTCATCGGTTCCTATCTTCAACATTCTGATTTTGGCTCCTCAATTGTTACGAGATAAACCGAGTTCCATGGAAGAAACCAATGAAGGTAGGAGAGTTGCCAAGAAAACCCGACGAAGGGATGAAGACCCGTCTGACGTCGGAGGTGAACCTTTTGATGCATCTATGGAGGAACCCATATCCTTTATGAGGGAGAGTCATTAAGATTGACTACGACACTGAGAATGGTACACGAGGGAAATTCGCTAAAATGGCCTTTTGTATTGATCTAAGGAACCAGTTGATACCTAAAATTGGAATTGAAGGAAAAGTTCCGAGAATTGAGTACGAAACTCAATGAACATATGTTTTGATTGTGGGTGTTATAGGCATGTCAAAGAAAACAACCTTGACCTTCATGATAGGGATGAGGAGGAAGATTTTGGGGTTTGGATATTAGCTAAATGGAAATCAAGGAAGAAAAGATGGGATCAAAATTGCTTAAAAAAAAGAATCTAATTCGAATGGAGAAAGATTTTGGGGTTAATGCACTAGCAAACTAATACACATCCACATGTGTGGAGTCCCCTTTAAACCATAGCAAGCATGATACTATCAAAGCTGGGGAGAATAAAAACCCCAATATATGGTTGGTGAGAGAGAGCTGTCGAAGGAAGTAATTATGAGCTCAAATCAAGCTGAATCTGCTACTAAAACTCCTTTTGAGTTACTGTGTCATCGTGTCCGTATCGTGTCGTACCCGTATTACATGTCAGTTTCCATGCTTCATAGCTCAAAACTCTCTCTAAAATGCTTTCAAATTAATCCTTTGCTCGACTTTATTCTCGGTCACATACAGTTTCTCTACCTTACAAACCATCAACTATTCCTAGTCTCGGTGTTACAATATCTGTTCCAATTTTTTCTCCGCTTTCTCTCGATACATTCCATTCACTTACTTGCAATGCTTCGTATACATTCTTGACATGGTGTTGGCAATTTTGCAAGCCATTGAACTATACCAAGACTGTAAAAAGGCTCGTTGGGGGAGGCAGCAGGTAGTGGTTCAGGGGAATTGACAGCAAGGAAATCAACAGGAACAAACTTCTTCCCATAATACGTACCAACTGATATTTAACTGGGCTTTATATGAAAATTGGAGTGGCATAGCATGGCAAATAAAGTTTTGATATGGACATGATATCCTGTCAAGGAATTCTAAGATATATGCCAATGATAAAATTCTTGTTGAGCTCCATGTTAACAGGGAAATCCTTGTTGAAGTGAATGCCAGGAGCCTGTCAAGTTGCAAGCTGTGGGGAGGAAGCAAGCAGGTTCGAAGCATTTTAAAGCAGGAAACACCAAAGACCCATGAGAATAATTTAGGCAGGATTCAAACTATGTACTTTGTCACGCGGACACACCTTCATCATAGAAGGCTTAATGGTTGCACACTAATGGGACTGTTGGGCTGGGGTTCTTGTTGTAGTCTCCTTGTTATCTTGTCTTTCTTTTGCAGGTTTATGTTTTGGTTTCTTTTATGATATGGACTGTTAACCTTGTCAACGTTTCGATTTATATAAACACTTTACCCTACAAACCTTTACCGGAGAACTCCTTGTATGAGCTACCTAAGCGCCCTTCCGTTCCAATGCTTCGTGCTCTACGCTCTTCATCAACAACCATATTTCCCGTGCCGCCTCAACCCCAAGCTTTTCTCTCTACAATTCATCCCCACATTGATCCCTCCCAAACAAAATGCACAACTCCAAAGCCCTTTTCCTACACTTCAACCTTGCAAACTCTCTTGCAACCTATTTCAGATCAAAATCCGCCTCCTCATTTATCCTATGCACCCCTTTTCCAGTTCTTAACTGGCCAAAACTTCTTAAAATTAGGGCAACAAATCCATGCCCACATGACCCTTCACGGGCTTCAACCCGATGCTTTTCTTGGCGCCAAAATGGTTGCCATGTATGCAAGTTCAGGTGACCTTGACTCAGCTGTAACAGTTTTCCGTAAAATAAAAGACCCAACTTCTTTATTGTATAATTCAATTATTAGAGCTTATACAAATAATGGGTACCCTTTAAAAACTATAGATATTTATCTTGAAATGCATTCTTTACGGCTTAAGGGTGATAATTTTACGTTTCCTTTTGTGCTTAAATCATGTGCTAATGTATTGGATGTTTGGATGGGAGAATGTGTTCATGGACAAAGCTTGAGATTTGGGTTGGAGTTGGATGCTTACGTCGGCACGTCTTTAATTGATTTTTATGTGAAGGTAGGTGAATTAAGGGATGCTAATAAGGTGTTCGATCTAATGACTGTTAGAGCTGTGTCCTCTTGGAATGCTTTGATTGCAGGGTATATGAAAGAAGGGGAGATACGGGTAGCTGAGGACTTATTTCGGGGGATGCCGTGTAGGAATATAGTTTCTTGGACATCTATGATTTCTGGTTACACGCAAAACGGGTTAGCTGAGGAGGCATTGAATTTGTTTGATGAGATGTTGAAAGAAGATTCTGAGGTTAAGCCTAATTGGGTAACAATTATGAGTGTTTTACCTGCTTGTGCACATTCAGCTTCTCTTGAACGTGGGAGACGGATTAACGAATATGTGAATAGGATTGGTTTGGAATCAAATCCTTCGGTGCAGACTGCGCTTATTGCTATGTATGCTAAATGTGGTAGCCTTGTCAATGCTCGTTGTTGTTTCGATAGAATACTGGAAAATGAAAAGAATTTGTGTGCTTGGAATACAATGATCACCGCTTATGCTTCTCATGGTCAGGGTTTGGAATCTGTCTCGACTTTTGAGAACATGGTTAGAGCCGGGGTATACCCTGATGCAATCACATTCACAGGGTTGTTGTCTGGTTGCAGTCATTCTGGTCTTGTCGAGTTTGGATTAAGATACTTCAATTCTATGCAGACAAAGTACTCTGTTGAACCAAGACACGAGCATTATGCTTGCGTTGTAGATCTTTTGGCACGTGCTGGACGATTGGCAGAAGCTAAGGAGTTCATTAAGAAAATTCCAATGCAACCCGGACCTAGCATTTGGGGTGCATTGTTAGCTGCTTGCAGGAAAAGTAGAAATTTAGAGATTGCCGAGATGGCGGCAAAAGAGCTCTTCGTTTTAGAGCCGGAGAACAGTTGTAACTATATTCTGCTTTCTAATATGTATGCTGAAGCAGGCATGTGGAAGGAGGTTGATAAATTGAGAGCTCGTTTAAAATGTGAAGGCATCAAAAAGAACCCTGGATGTAGTTGGATTGAGATCAAAGGAAAAGCGCACTTGTTCCTCGGCGGAGATTTATCTCATCCTCAGTCCAAGGAAATATATAACCTGTTGGAAGCATTGCCTGAGAAAATCAAGGCAGCTGGTTATATACCTAACACCAGTTTTGTGTTGCATGACATAAGTGAAGAAGAGAAAGAACAAAACCTCATTGCTCATAGTGAAAAGCTGGCCATTGCGTTCGGACTACTTAACACAAACCCTGAAGTAGTTATACATGTAACTAAAAACCTCCGGATCTGTGGGGATTGTCACACAGTTATCAAGTTCATATCGAAAATCTATGAACGAGAAATAGTTGTGAGAGATGTGAATAGATTCCATCACTTTACAGATGGAGCTTGTTCTTGTGGGGACTACTGGTAATTTGTAACAAATGCAAATGGCAGTGTGGCCTGCACTCAGAAAGCAATCAGTTTGTAGACGTTAGAGGTCGTAAAAGTTCAAAGGCATGATTGCATTGGCATGGATGGTTTTATGTCAAATGCTTTAGTTCTGGACAAGTTCCTATAGGAAGTTTTCAAGTATGTATGCTATTGTTCTTTTTACTTTTTATGTTCTGAGCTGAAAGCTTTGTTCTGGAAAAATAGCTTTACTTGCTGTCAGCATGGCTATCACAACTAAAGATGTCAAGCTACAAGAAAATGAAGTTGTATCTAATAACAAAATAAAATAGATTTTCATATTCCACTTCAGAATTGTTATCTTATGCAACACCGCCTACTGAAGTTAAGAGTGGGGTGAGAGAGGCTCGAACTCTCGACCTCAGGATAACTCAAACGCTATGAGACTTACGCGCTAGCCAACTGCGCCACCATCCCATTTGGTCTCTCGTGCAACATTGCCTACTCAAGTTAAGAGGTCTGCTTGGTGATATTGTAGGAAGAACCTGCGAGCGAGTTATATGACTATATCATATGTCCAATCCTAGACTTTAAAAAATGGAAAGAGATTGGGGTGAGAGAGGCTCGAACTCTCGACCTCAGGATAACTCAGACGCTATGAGACCTACGCGCTAGCCAACTGCGCCACCACCCCATTTGATTCCCTGTGCAACACCGTCTAATAAGGTTAAGAGTTCTGCTTGGTGATCCTGTAGGCAGAACCTGCGAGCGAGTTATATGACTATATCATATGTCCAATATGGACTTTAAAAAATGGAAAGAGTTTGGGGTGAGAGAGGCTCGAACTCTCGACCTCAGGATAACTCAGACGCTATGAGACCTACGCGCTAGCCAACTGCGCCACCACCCCATTTGATTCCCTGTGCAACACTGTCTACTGAAGTTAAGAGTTCTGCTTGGTGATCCTGTAGGCGGAACCTGCGAGCGAGTTATATGACTATATCATATGTCCAATATGGACTTTAAAAAATGGAAAGAGATTGGGGTGAGAGAGGCTCGAACTCTCGACCTCAGGATAACTCAGACGCTATGAGACCTACGCGCTAGCCAACTGCGCCACCACCCCATTGCTGCTGTCAATGATGTCTTTAAATATAGTTACATAGAATAAACAATGAATCAAGCCATTGCCCTGGTAAATAGAAGCCCATCATTGCAGAAGAAAGCATTTAGTTTTGTTATGAAAAATACATAAAGATTACGATGTGTGTGTGAAATTCTGTTAGTTGAGTACAAGTTTTCACCTTGGAACCATTGCCCATGTCTTCGACAACATCCATGCAGTGGAGACCAGCATCAGCATAGGCAGGGGGCTCCTTCATTTTTTTTATCAATTATTATTCCCATCTCAATCATCAAATATCTACTTTCTTTCTTTAATATTTTATAATTTAATCTTTTTTATTTCACCTCTTCGATATTAATTTTATAATTTAATCAGAATTATGGATTATGAAATGATATTATTTTGTGGCATTCATCATTATAAACATAAACTCATAACAAAATTAACACAGTGGATGTAATCTATTTGCTTACAAAAGTCAAAAAGCCTAATCATATATATATATTGGTAACAACAAATAAAAGTTTCAATTACAAGCTCACAATAATATTTATGTTGGATAACTAATTCATCTGTCTGTCTACAATTGTTCATCAACCTGTGTAGGAGCATAATGAAATATTCTCAAATCAATAGGAGCACCTTTCATCAAACCAGCTAAAATATTAGCAATTGAGTTCACCTCTCTTGGTACTTGTTTAAAGAGTATTCTTTATTTTTGTTTGCGAAATTCATGGATTCACACAATCAAATCTTTATTAGGATGTCTTTTGTGTTTTTCATGAACACTTTTAATAACTTGCGCACTATCGATCTCAATAATAATATTAGCCCATTTAGCTCCCAAACTAATCGAAAGCTATTATAAATTGCCCAAAACTTAATATATTACATCTACATATATTTAATTACGTTTCATATAAATTATTATGTTAAATTACAATAACCCACATAAATCACACTAGAAGTATCAATATAAAATTACCTTTTAGTATCAAATTTTAAATATTTAATTTTTTTTCTCAATATTTCACATATCAAAAAAGAAAAGCCACCTAGTTTCCATGTTTTGTATGGTAACATTGTTCCTATTCTTTTTCTTATATTCCTTTTTCCATTTTTCCCAGCTCGAGTAATAATATGACATAATCTAGTTATTATTAGTATATTCTTGAGGCTGATGTACATTGAGCCGGTTTTATTGGAATGATAATTTTTTTTTAAGTTATATTTGAATGATAATTTAGTCTTCCTATATATAATTATTAAGGAAGCATTAATCTACTCTTACCATTTTTTCTTTTGGAAAACAGTATTCAAAGTTAGTAAATATTTGTTCTTATAAATTATTAAAAAATATATACATTGTTGAAAAGTGATACGCTTATGTTTAGAAGTGTTTATGAGTTAAATCAAGTTGAGTTGGATTCAGGTCGGGTTTAAGTATGATATTAATATAGTTTATGTTAGTCCAAGCTCGGTTCAATCCAAAATATGGCTCTAAAATTTTATCCAAATTCGTTCATATTTACAGAAGGCTAACACAGACTAATTTTAGACCCGCCTATATTATATTTTAAATATTTTTTAAATTATTTATTTATATTAGTTTAATATTAATAATTTATTTATTTATTAATTTTTTTTATAGTCATCTTAACATTATTTTGATGTTTACATTAAAGTAGTAATATACATTTATTATATGTTTATTTTTTAATGTACTACAAATTACATAATAAATAAAAAATAACTAATATAAAATATTATAAACTTAAAACGGGTCAAGCCGGACCAGACTTAGGACTTGAATATTCAAGTTTGAGCTTGACCCATATTTTAAATGAGTCTGATTTTTTGCCCAAATCTATTTTTCGAATCTAACATTTTTGTCCAAATTCTTTTCAATTTCGAATAAACTTTCCGAACTGAATGGATAACTCCACCCATAAATAAGTATTTGTTGCAAAAACATAAAACTAAACAAAATACTAATAAATTAGTCAAATTTTATTTAATTAATATTCATTTTCATATTATCGATGAAATCGAATAGTAAAATTTAAAGAGTCAATATTCTCTTTTTTTCCTTAAATCTATATAAAATTATTATAGGTAAAAACAAAAAACCAAACAACCACATGCCGGCCTCTCAAATTAAAATAGCGTTTTTTTGCTTAACCTCGCCGAGTAATATACTGAATGCATTTTTTTATTTAAGTAAATAGTGTTAAAAATATAGAAGTAAATAGCCAATTGGTATATTACTATTATAAAGAGACGTGTATTTAAGAGTTTAAATAAAATAATTTATTAAATACAAAATATTTTATTTTTTAATTGCTATTATGCACATCAGTCAAAGAGTTGAATCTGAGACCCAACTAGGCACATCCATTATTATTTAATATTAATAAAAAATAGGTTAAAATTGTTTCGTGCTTTTTATACATTTAAAATTTAATCTCTCTATTATCATTTTTAAAATTTATTCATTTTACTTGTCAAATTTCAAAATTCGGTGTAATTGTTAACACCATTAATTTTTTTTAATCTTCCAAATCCGTTTAATAGTTCATATTCGAAGTTTGTGATTATTTATTCAAATAATGTCGTCTTCAAGGTTTAGATTTATAGTCTTTCCTTGAAAGTGCAATGTACTTTATTACTGTACCTAACGTTTGTTGTTGGTTAGTTAAATTTTTATTATAGAATGTATATTATGAATACAAAAATGGGTTAAAATATGTTTCAAACCATTGTATCCTTTGTATATTTGAAATTTAATCCCTCTACTATTATTTTCAAGAATTTGGTCATTTTACTTATTAGATTTTAAAATTCAAGTCTAATTGTTAACACTATTAATTTTTTTCTGTTAAATTCACTTGTGTGACCTTTTGAAATTAAAAAAAAAATACTAATTTGGTAGCCATATAACAAAATATGACTTTGTAAAGAACTTGGATTTAATAGAACTTTAACAATGTTAATAATTGAACTTGCATTTTTAAATACGAAAAATAAAAGGGCTGGATTCCTTGAAATAAAAGTAATGGGACTAAAATTCAAATATTAGAAAAATATAGGGATATAAGCGTATTTAATATTTTAACCATAAAAATAGTATTTTAATTGCAAATGCCGACAATGCTTTAGGAGTGGGACTTTGGTTTATAATAAGATTTTCCCTGAAGTAACGAGACCCAACTACTCCCATTTAGCAACAAACCTTGGCAATCAGCATGCATGCATACATTCAACGCTCCAATCATAAGTCCTTTTCTACTACTGCTGCAACTTGACGCGCGCTTTGGTAAAAAAAAAAACTAGAAACAAAGCAGCCAAATAAGATCTGAAATGGAGGATGAGTTCGTTTGACCCAGTGCTGATTCCCTCATTCTCTGCAACTTTCTTCCTGTTTGTCTTTGTCATCACCCTTATCTTCCCTTTTGCCTGAAAATCTACCAATCTCCAACGAAAAACAAAGATGCAGAGACAGAACATGAAGATTGGTTTTGAGGTTGCTTGTCTTGTTTTCATGTCTGCCCTTCCCTTCGTCTTAGCTGATTCGCCTCCTGCTTCCACCACCAACTCATCTGTAACATGTCCAATGGACCTCACATATGTGACAAGAATCCCATGGAACTCATCTCTTTGTCTTAACTTCCACCCTAACTCAACCTCCAAAGCTGAAACTGCACAACAAAACTGCTGCATATCTGTCTTATCGGTCTTTGGTATTGGACTTGCCCAACATCTAAAACAAACCTCTCTCTTCGGGCTACCCAATTTGGCGTCTTCTCTTTCGTGCCTTGAAGATTACCAGTCAAAACTCAACTCACTTTCTCTTCCTAATAATCTTGTTTCCCTTTGTGTTGAGCCTGGGCAGTTCGTGATTACACCTGAGCTTTGTGCCGGCATACAAACAACACAAGATTGGGTCGCAAAGCTTGGAGAATCCACTGAACTTGACCAGGGTTGCAGATCTGATCTCAGTGATCTCACTGCTTGTGATACTTGTCTTCGTGCAGGTAACCAAGTTCAGTCTGAATTGGTCTCCATTGATGGTAATACAAGTCACAGTACCGAGTGTTTTTATTTTACTGTTCTATATGCTGCTGGGATCGCTAATGAGTTTGGACCTGAAAGTATTGGAGCTTTGAAATGTGCTTTTTCATTGCCTTTGAATGAACAATCTAGTTCATCCAGTAAAAGACATTCAGTCCTTGTTTTTGGCTTGACTGGTGCTGGGGTTGCACTTCTTGTTGCCTTTAGTTTATTGGGGTTATACTTCTGGTATGAAAAAATAATTACAAAGAAACGTGTTTGTGGCTCCGGTTCTAATTTTGAAGAACAAAGGTGTAGGCCAAAATTGAGGCCTAATACAGGTTCGATTTGGTTCAAACTTGAGGATCTTGAGAAGGCGACTGATAATTTTGCAAACAAGAATTTTATAGGGAGAGGGGGGTTTGGTTTTGTTTACAAAGGGGTTTTACCAGATGGGAAAGTGGTGGCTGTTAAGAGGATTATAGAATCAGAGTTCCAAGGAGATGAAGAGTTTTGCAATGAAATTGAGATTATTAGCAACTTGAAGCATAGGAATCTGGTGCCTCTTCGAGGTTGCTGTATGATGGAGGGTGATGAAAGCTACGATGACAAAGGGTGTCGAAGGTATCTTGTCTATGATTACATGCCGAATGGAAATCTCGATGATCATTTGTTCCAGTCGAAACTGGCAAGTCAACCATTGAGTTGGCCTCAGAGGAAGAACATAATTGTGGATGTGGCAAAAGGGTTAGCTTATTTGCACTATGGAGTGAAGCCTGCAATATATCATAGGGACATTAAGGCTACGAATATACTGCTCGACGCTGAAATGCGAGCGAGAGTGGCTGATTTCGGGTTGGCAAAGCAGAGCCGAGAAGGCCAGTCTCACCTTACTACTAGAGTGGCAGGAACCCATGGATACTTGGCCCCTGAATATGCTCTTTACGGCCAACTGACCGAAAAAAGCGATGTTTATAGTTTCGGTGTGGTTGTTCTAGAGATAATGTGCGGGAGAAAAGCTCTCGATTTGTCATCATCGGGTTCACCGCGTGCGTTTTTGATAACTGAATGGGCTTGGTCACTGCTAAGGGCAGGAAAACTCGATGAGGCTTTGGATCGTTCGTTGATCGACTACGGGGATTCCGTGAATTCAAACCCAAAGGCTATAATGGAGAGATTTGTGCAGGTTGGGGTTTTGTGTGCTCATGTAATGGTAGCTTTAAGGCCTACTATTTTGGATGCACTGAAAATGTTAGAAGGTGATATCGAAGTTCCTCCGATCCCAGATCGACCAATGCCTCTCGGACACACTTCATTTTACGATGGCAATGCTTTCAGCATCTCACCAGCATTAAGTCAGCCACAAATCCATACAGAAGACATGCTTAGGTAATCTGTAATTGTTTGTGGTTTGTCACACTATTGTAGTTAGGTTCTATAGGCTAACTCAAGTTGTTCTTACAAAGCTCAAGCTCTATTTTTCAGTGAATTTTACATTCATGATCATGGAAAATAGAGTGGCAGTTAGAATCTTGCTTCATGTTGATGCATTGGAATGTAAATATGTGTAGCTCATTTTGAGCTCAAACATTCATTTTTTGGGTGATGCGATACCTTATATATGTTGGTTTTGTATAATTATTATACACTAGCTCCAACCTTGTTGTGCTAGTTTGTGCCATGGTGAATTTGGGTAAATATCAATTTATGAAGGTCTCAACATTGCTTTCGTGTTTGTTTCAATTAAATTATACGATTACACATTTACGTTTTGAATGTATAAATATTTATTAATCTTTTCTCTTCTCAAATTATCATCACTGGTTTGAATTTTAAAACACATTAAAATTTTAATCCTAGCAAAATTTAAATTATTTTGTATTAATTTATGATCAAAACCCTACAATTTGATTAAAAATTATTTGGGCTCAAAACTTGGTATCTTGTTCCACTTCAGTATTTATGATTTTTTTTTCAACTTCATACTTGAACTTTTTCTATATGCTATTTTGGTGTTTTTTAAGGGTACATTACCCAATTGGTTACTTAATTTTTAAGGCGTTTTCACTTTGGTCACAATAAAGAATTTTTACAATTTCGTCACCACCATTAAAAAACGCTTTCATTTTAGTCACTAAAAAGTTAAATTTTTAATGACATCTGTACATGTTAAATCATCACCACGCACACTTATAGAAAGAAAAATTATATTTTTCATCTTTTTATTTTTTTACCTCTTCAATTTTTCATAATTCTAGATTTCTTTTCACATTACTAAGCAAAGCCTTATGTTGTTTTTGGATGGACAATGAGATTGCCTACAATGAGACTAAACAAAACGGTCGCAGTGAAATTAACTATTGAAACAGTGAGATAGAATAATGTATCAATGAAAAAAAATCAGTGGTGAAATATGTGTTTGGATTCAGATGTAATTATGATAATAAAATAAAAATAAAAAATATCATTAAAGACATTATACTAAAAATTATTTAAAACTCAAGTTTTAAATTATTTAATTTTTAGTACATTATTAAATCTATGTTTAATTATAATTTTATTAATAAAAAAATTATATTCATCATAATGTTATTGTCTTTATTTTTATTATTTATGTAGCTAGTTATTTCTATTTAAATATTTTCAATGATATTCAGCATATTATTAAAAAATCTAAAAATCAAGTTAGAGAAAGCATTTAGAGAAAGGAAGGAGTTGAAGATTCAGCTTCATTTTCAATCATCTTGGTGAACAACCACCAAGCTACAGGTCATATCCCTCTCCACTCGAAAATGGAGTGCTTCACCTCTCCCTCTTCTGTAGCTTCAGTAAATGCTCCTATTTTCGCCCTTGTAATTGCAGGGATTCCCGATATCCTCTCCACTATACATTCAGAGATTTTTTTCAGCTCGTCTTCTTTTTAACTTTTCTATTTCCGGCAGCAGGCTGTGTCATCTCTTTCGTTTCCTTCTCCAATTTTCAGTTTTAATTTACCTCTTTCCCCCACTTTCCAGCCTCCACTGCCAAATAACGCCACCCACACCAACCGTGGGTAAATGATGGTTGGGGCTTTAGTTCTATGTTCTAACATGGAGATGCTTAGGGTTGCATCATCTACAATGCAATCAAAATATAAACATTGAATTCGTATTTGCGAGGCCAACGCCCTTTGTTTAAACGTCATCATCGGACACGTTAATGCATGCAGCCATTATAATCTTCAAAGAGTGGTTTCAGAGGGAACGATTTGGTGTCCAAGTTCAGAACTTGAGATATACATTACATGCATCTTTGGTTCCCGTTGATGTAATTCCCCGAAAAATGAAACAAGTGACACACGTCATGTGATGACATATTCGTCACAGTCCATAATACCCCTACACCTACACCTACATTTCCCAAATTATGCTTTTTTTGGTCTTTCAATGACCCACAAAACCGTTAAACACACTGCCTTTTTTTTCTACCTTCTTATAACAAGTTTTCTCTTCTCTTCTGCCATGGATGGTTGTCTCCCTCTCTCTGTATCTTCACTTAACTATTACTAATTTGGAAATTTATCACTTCCCGATATCTCTTCACTAATCGTTCCTTGGATTTATTTGAACCCCAATATCTATAGAAATCAATTTGAAAATCCCAAATGAAGAACCGTTTTAGAGCTCGCTTTTGTGTTTTGATCCTTCTTGCTTGTTCAATATATTCCGGGTTCACATTGGTTGAAGCTCAAAATAGAAGACCAAAGAACGTTCAAGTTGCAGTTCGGGCTAAGTGGTTGGGTACTCCATTGCTTTTGGAAGCCGGGTCCGTTCCTACTTCTCATTCCATTTTAATTTGGCCTTCTTGGGTTTTTCACTTGTTCGATTATCTTTTGTAATTTGTTGATGTTTGTCTGTTTTCAACTTATTCATGTGGTGCTATCGTCGGCATTATTAATTTCTTTCGACCTGTATATTGATTGTTTTCAGAACCTATCTAAATTCTTCCAACATTTTTCTTTTATTATCTGTTACAGTGAATTACTTTCAAAAGAGTCGAAAAATCTTTTCTGGGAGTTCATTGACGACTGGTTACTACATGTTGCAAAAACTGATGGCGATTCTCATTCAGCTAAAGACTGTGTTAAGAAAATTCTGAAACATGGTAGCTTTCTTTTAAGTGAATCGTTGGCACCATTATTTGAATACTCCTTAAGTTTAAGATCAGCATCCCCGAGATTGGTGCTTTACCGGCAATTAGCAGAGGAGTCTCTTTCTTCTTTCCCACTGCCTGATGACAGTTACTCAAACAATGAGAGAGGGTTAGATGCTAATGAAACCGCAGATATTAAGAAGTTTGATCCCTTGCTTGTTGGAGTAAATCCAAAAAGCCCAGGTGGGAAATGTTGTTGGGTGGATACTGGTGGGGCACTGTTCTTTGATGTTGCAGATTTGCTGTCGTGGCTTCAAATACCTAATGAACTGTAATGTTGCTCTTTATTGTTTCTTTAATCATATTTTTAGGTTTGAAACTGATAATTCTTGTTTATGGTTGAATTATTGTTTCTTACATTTGTTGGTTGCCAGCAGTGGAGATGCCTCTCAGCAGTCTAAAATATATGATTTTGATCATATCCATTTTGATTCAAATATTATGCGCCCAGTTGCTATTCTATATGGTGCTCTTGGAACAGATTGTTTTAGGGGGTTCCATGTTACCCTAACTCAAGCTGCCAAAGAGGTCTGTTATTGTGCTTTTGAAGTTTGTTGCCTTTACATTCTTTACATGGATTTTCTTTAACTTAAAAATTTTGATTTTTCATTTTTCTTACATTGATCTTTTCTTTTTTCTTTTATTACTTGATGAATAGTCTAAATCACATATTACCTGACAAATATCATTTGAAGTAAAGCACCTATTGCGATCACAATATACTAGAACTCTTGTTTGAAGTAGTAGCTTGTTAGAAAAAGGAACTTATATAGATCATGATCATTCTTTTTACCTATGCAAGATTCATCTGTTGCTAGTGGGAACATTCCTCACTAGTTTAAAGCTCTGACTCAATATTATTATTTGATCTGCTAACGATCTCCAGAATTTATTCACTTATATGCTTAATCGAATTATTGGATGTTATAGGTCAGACAGGATGCTATCTGCGTACAGTTTTCCCTTTATTTGGTTTCTCTTCATCTCTTCTATAAGAATTCTTATATCACACTTTTTGGTGCAATTGCTATGGCTACCTTTATTTCCAGGGAAAAGTTAATTATGTTGTCAGACCAGTATTACCTTCTGGTTGTGAAGCAGAAGTTGGCCTATGTGGAGCTGTTGGTGCAAGGGATTCCTTAAACTTGGGTGGGTATGGTGTAGAGCTTGCTTTGAAGAATATGGAATATAAAGCCATGGACGACAGTGCCATAAAGAAAGGTTAGAACTTTTGATGTAGCAGTTGCAAATTCAGAAGCCTGAACTAGTGCATGACTTAAGTATGCTAATAGGTTTATTTTTCCTATGTATTATTTTTGTATGTGTCTGATACTTTATGGGTAGTTTGTGTTTATCTTCTATTGCTTTTGGCTGGTTGCCCTTACTGATCATTTCACTTGAATTCCATTGTGATATTTCCTTGGTAGACATAGCAGTTTCTAGCGTTTTATTTTTTGGCTTACTTGTGGCTCCTCTTGATTAATATTGTGATCCCTGATATGGACGTTTGTGCCATGCAACTGCTCTAACTTGGTTGTTCTCTGGCTTTTGGATACTTTTTCAGTCTTTAATAGTCTTATATATATATTCTGAGGTATTGTATTGTACGAATTCATCTCCTTCTTTGAAGTTCTCAGTTGTAATATGATAGCATAATAAGGCCTGTGTGCTGTTCTATTACAGAGTCAAATATCTTGAAAATATTTGCTACATTTCTGGGTTTTTGTTTATGTTAGTATGCTGTCTTGTTTTTTTCATAATCACTTGCTTTATTGCTTTGATTTCTGAGGTATCTAAGGGCTTGATGTATGAGTTTCAGGTGTAACTCTAGAAGATCCTCGGACCGAAGATCTTAGTCAAGAAGTTAGAGGGTTTATATTTTCAAAAGTTCTGGTATGTTATCCATATGATTCACCTATACTTCTGTTCCTATTTTCTTCCAATACAAGTTACAGCTGTTTCAAGGAACATAAATTACATGGACATATATCTAAATGAATAAACTAAAATAAAAAATCTTTCTCTTTGGAAAGGAGTCAACTATGTTCATAATGATTTGCAACCATAAAACCTTCACCATGTTGTCCTTGATGTTAACATTTTCTGTTATTCGTTTTGCAGGAACGCAAACCTGACCTTACTTCTGAGATAATGGCTTTCAGGGATTACCTGTTGTCATCAACAATATCAGACACACTTGATGTTTGGGAACTGAAAGGTCCTTTGCTAAAGGGTCGTTTTCTTCTTGTTACAACATTTTTAATCTTCAGTTTATAAAAACTTTCTCCTTTGCACAGATTTAGGGCATCAAACTGCACAGAGAATAGTACAAGCCTCTGATCCTTTGCAGTCAATGCAGGAAATCAACCAAAATTTTCCTAGTATAGTTTCTTTTTTATCTCGGATGAAGGTAATTTCTTGGTGTCACTTTCAATGTTGGGAAGCTGTAAATTCTTTTAATATTGGCTCCAAATATCGGGAATCCAATTGGGGTTTTCTAATCAATTTCTAAAAAGTTGTACATTCTGCAGCTCAATGATTCAGTCAAAGATGAAATAATTGCAAACCAGAAAATGATCCCCCCTGGCAAGTCCTTAATGGCTCTGAATGGTGCTTTAATCAATATCGAAGATATTGACCTCTATTCGTAATGCTCTTTCCTCCTATTTCTTTTTGCGTTTACTGAAGATATCACTTTGAGATCATGACAGGCTGGATATTTATCTTTGGTCCATTTATAGCTGAAGTTTTCGGCTGTAGTCACCGAACAATTTTGATTGAATTATTTCTTAAAATTTAAAAATGAAAAATCATTTTTATAAAATCTGTAACTACTGTGGTTTTTAGTGCTTAATTTCAAATTCTAACAAACCCCATATGAAATTTCAGACTAAATTAAACTTTTGTAGCAGTAAAAACAATTTGTTTGTTGGACTAGGCCATTGTCCATGGAAAGTTTGATGTTTGGAATGATATGTATTTTTTTCGAGAGCTTTAGTGTTGAATGTTTTGTCTTAATCTAGCGATATCGCTTTTGAATCAGGGTCATTATAGTTGAATTTCTGGAAGCAAATGGTGCTCTATTTCTTGTTTCTGTCTTGATGCTTTCTCTCTTTCCCAAGCTTGTCATTATGTCCTTATGTGGTTTCACTTAAACGTCTTTGATGTAACTTGATTGTTGTATAAATACTTCTTATTCATGTTTTACCATTATTTTCTTCATAGGTTGATTGACTTGGTCCATCAAGAGCTATCATTGGCTGATCAGTTTTCAAAATTAAAGGTGAATAATTCTAAGTTCAATTTAGTTTTGGCTGATCATCGAAAGCTATTATTTTGCGTCATACATGCAACCTTATTAGTGGAATATAAATAGAACACTGTGTTCCCTTTTATTGCTCCCCTTCCAGCTGTAGTTGAAGAAAGATGTACACTTTCTACCCTGTTCGAATAAGTTAGAAAATGCACCTTCTAAAACCAGAATGTAGTAGTATAAATATTCAAGTAGAATGCCTAAATGTGTGTGTGTGTGTGCATGCATGTGCAAGTGCATGGGCAATACAAAAAAACTAGATTGGTGTTCATAATTGGTAGCTAAAATATAATATACTTGATCATATTAGCATAAATGCAGCTGCTGGTGTGATCCTTGGTTACCTAGAAAAGGCATAACACACCTAGTACCTGGTCCAAAAATCTTGGTGCCTGTAACTGACTTCAATGAACTGATTATTGTGTGGATTCAATAAAATAAACTATCTATCGGGTATTTCTTGTGAGAAATGCACATTATATATCAGAGCCATCTTTTGTACTAATTTACCTGTTATGCCTCTTATCTGCACGACTGTTTAATTTCTTATCAACTGTGAAAAACAAATTGATTCTCTCTCAAAAGTAATGGTTCCTGTACTGAGACTCTTTTCTTTTCTTTTCTTTCAATGAACTGATTGTTGTGTGGCTTCAAAACAGTAATCTATTTATGCCTCTTGTATATTTAGTGATTTTAATGCTTTTCAGATCCCTCATAGCACTGTAAGGAAGCTTCTATTAACTGTGACTCCTCTTGAGTTGGATATGTTCCGAGTTGATTTTCGTTCTGCCCATGTTCATTATCTCAATAACTTGGAGGAGGATGCTATGTATAGACGATGGAGGAATAATCTAAATGAAGTATGTTAATTTATCATAATATTTCTGCTGATTCTGCATAAGTTAGCTTCTTCTACGACTGCTTAAAAGTGTCTTTTGATGACATTTTATGCAGATTTTAGTGCCTGTCTTTCCAGGCCAGCCACATTACATCCGTAAGAATCTGTATCATGCAGTTTATGTCCTTGATCCGGCAACAGTTTGCGGTCTTCAGGCATGTTTTCTACTGTGTTCTGGGTGATTTGATCTCTCTCTCCCTCTCATTATCTTGCTCACTTAAATTTTTCTCACTGTAATTTCCGACTGGAACTTTGCAGTCCATTGATATGATTACATCTTTCTACGAGAATACTTTTCCAATGAGATTCGGGGTGATACTATATTCTGCACAGTTCCTCAAGAAGATTGAAATGAGTGGTGGTGAACTTCATTCATCTGCTTTGGAGCATGACAGCGAAATTGAGAATGATATATCTAGTTTGGTAGTTGATTAATTTTAGTTTTACTTTATTCTTTTCAAACCTTTTGTTAAATTTTGTACCATCTGTGCTGAACAATGGTTTCTCTTCAGTTATTTCATTACTTCTTTCGGCTTTCAAGTACCGTTGAAGTTTCTCTTCTGCATTTTATGGTGCTACTAAACATTTTCATTGTAATTTATTTTGCAGATTATACAACTTTTTATCTATATTAAGGAAAATCATGGACCTCAAACAGCTTTTAAATTTTTAAGCAATGTATGTTTTGATATCTACATTACTTATTCCAACTGTAAAATTTATGATGATTTCTCTGTAGCTTTGCTATTGACTTTATTCTAATGTTTTCCTGTTGTTTATTTTCAATATTTTCTTTAATATTAATTGCTTGGGGAGAAAAAGAAGTTTGAGTTTCAATATATGTCCTTGACTAATTTAAACTTGTTAACCTACTCTTTTTTTATCCTTTTCTTCTCTATAATTATCATCTTTATGTTTTTCAGTTTTTGCTAAGCCCTTCCTGAAATTTGTGTATAGAACTTCTAGCATGTACTTTGCCAATGAGATAAGAGGCTATATATGATAAAACTTTAATATATCAATGATCTATATACATGAAAAATTCACTATAATGGTTTGTTTTTATTTCTTTCGTTTATACTACTGTTCTCGTTATCACTTTTTACTGCAAAAGGTCATGTCTTGGCATTGGAAACTACTTGTTTTCGTAATTTGGAGGCATAAACCCATCCTGTAAGTGTGGAAGTCTTTCACTAAAGGAGGAGGTTGGGAGAGCCTTAATAAGGCTGAGAATCTTTTAGTTATTAGGCTAGTGCCCAGAATTGCTATTTTTCTACTAAGAGGGGAATTTTCAAAATTATGTATGATTTTCTGAACTACAACAGGTGTATAAAGCTCCTTGCATGATTTTTTTTTTTTTAAATTCCCATGGTTGAACCTGCCATATCACTTTTGTTGGTTTGATGCATTTTGGCAGCGTTAACCATAGAACTACATGCTTGTGATAGGTAAATCGACTACGAACAGAAACTGCTGAGTCCACAGACAAGGCTGTTGAAATGCACCATATTGAGAGGGCATTTGTGGAAACAGAATTGTAAGTTTTGATAAGATTCAGATGACTTATGCTTTTATATTTCTTTATGTGATGCTGCACTAATTTTAGAAGATCTAGATTTGCTTCATTAAAACTAATCTGACTGTTCTTTATGTAGATCAAAAGCAAAATCTTCACCCCAGGAAATACTGTTAAAGTTGAAAAAGGAACAGACTTTTAAGGAAATGTCTCAAGAGAGTTCTTTGTCTGTTTTTAAGTTTGGTGTGGGCACAATGCAGTGCTGCCTCCTGATGAATGGTCTTGTCTTTGATTCTAGTGAGGTACCTAATTCATTCGTTTATGTAATGACAAAATAGCATATCTTTTCTAACTTGATGGTCTTGTGTGTTTTCTTTTTTTTTACTATTTGGTATCCTTGTATGTGTTTTGGCTGATTGTTTTATTAGAATATTAATAGGCGCATAAGGGTTCATGAATCCATTTTAACAGGTAGTACAATTTTTTTTTATCCTGTTACAAAATGTCGTTTTACCTGTAGAGAATCATTATGGCATGCTGGTTTCTTTTATATTTATATTTGAAAGACTACTTCAAGATGAGTTCTTGCTTTGATTTCTCATATCTAGTACTTTACAAGTCTTTTTTTTTTTTCCTTTTCAGATACTGACTTCTGTCATGATGATTTACTAGCTCTTTACTGAAAAGTTCAGAATTTTCAATTCAAACTTAGATGACCTTTTTCTGTTTTTTCTCTGGGCAGGAATCTCTTATAAATGCCATGAGTGATGAGCTTCCCAGAATACAAGAACAAGTTTACTATGGGCACATAAATTCTCGCACT
Organism: Gossypioides kirkii; assembly: GCA_005610355.1. Taxonomy (NCBI): domain Eukaryota; kingdom Viridiplantae; phylum Streptophyta; class Magnoliopsida; order Malvales; family Malvaceae; genus Gossypioides; species Gossypioides kirkii. The sequence continues at coordinate 12,937,172 of CP032254.1, read as the reverse complement.
GATGTGCTGGACAAATTCCTATCGGAAAATGGTATCAGCCGCTATAATCCCCAGGTAAAGGACTGCTTAGAATCCTTTTGGGAATATCACTTTTATAAAGATATCATTATTGTGATGTCTGTTGTAATTTTATGTTGGTTGGATGCAGATTCTTGCTGATGGCAAGGCCAAACGAAGGTTTGTATCTCTGGCTTCATCTATTCTTGGAGGGGAGTCTGTGCTGAATGAAATTAATTACTTACATTCTCCTGAAAGTAAGTACTTTTTGTTAGTTTTAATTTCATACTATTTTATTTAGTTGCTTGCGTTCTGACTTATTTAATGGGTTCTAAAATTCCAGCTGTGGATGATGTCAAGGCTGTAACTCATCTTCTTGCTGTAGACATGACATCAAAAAAAGGGATAAAGTTGCTTCGTGAAGGAATTCGTTATCTGGTTATTCCTTTGTGCTATGACTTTTGGTTCATGTTTAAATATGTTTATCCCACGGTGTTATTTCTATTGCCACCATAAATGTTGATGTTCTAGCAATGCGCATGTTCACCAGATTGGAGGCACCAAAGGTGCTCGTGTTGGTGTGCTATTTAGTGCTAGTCAGACTGCTGACTTGCCAAGTCTTCTACTTACAAAGACCTTTGAGATTACTGCAGCCTCATATAGGTTTCTTAAGTCTAATACTTTTGCAGGCTTTTATTTCATTAACTGAATTTTGTAAATATGCTTTGCACAACTCTAATCTAGTATTTACTTGCATTTCTGCTGTGTTGCAGTCATAAGAAGAAAGTATTAGATTTTTTAGACCAACTATGCTCATTTTATGAGCATAAGTACATTCTTAGGTCTACCACTGCAGCTGAAAGTAATCAAGAATTCATTGATAAGGTCTATGAACTTGCTGAGGCAAATGAACTGTTTTCTAAGGCATATAAATCCTCTCTACCAGAAGCTTCAGATCTGAAGTTGAGAGAACGTTTGAATAAGGTAGCATTAGCTGATTTTTGGCTTTTATAAGCTGTGGCTGCTCTCACACAATTCTAATTATTTTTCTAGTTTGACAGTCTTTTTCTATTCCAATTTGAGTTTCTCTTGTAATGGTTGATAGTAGTAAGTCCCTGGATTGTTTTTCTATTTCTCATAAAGATGCTAATATGTCAAATTGCAATTCTATGCAGGTGTCACAATTTCTATATAGACAATTAGGGATACCATCTGGTGTAAATGCAATCATAACCAATGGAAGGGTTCGTTTTATTCGCTCTTAAATAATCATAAATCTTGATGTTCAGGAAAAAAAAAAGAAAGAAAAAGAAATCATAAATCTTTAGCATTAGTGTTAGTGTTAGATTGACTCCTTGTTTTCTGTTTGCACTGACAATAGCTTGCTCTTTTATTTTCTGTTGAAGTAATCTATGTTTTTATAGGTTACTTCTCTTGGAGCTAGCGTATTTCTGAGTGATGATCTGCATCTTTTGGAGTCCGTCGAGTTCAAGCATAGAATAAAGCATATTGTAGAGATCATTGAGGAAGTTAATTGGCAGGATGTAGATCCCGACATGCTAACAAGGTTGGTTTCTGTTGAAATTAGATATTTGAAAGACGAATTTTATAGGGATTTGAATAATTTTTCACTCAAACTAAAAAATTATTACATAATTATTTATGCAAAGAGCAAAAAGCTATCTAAGGCTGTCAGCACTCTCCCTCAAGTTAGTGCATGGATACAACACATTCCCAACTTGCAAATCAGACTATGAAAGGTTCTATTACTTAATCCTTTAGTGAAAACATCAGCTAACTGCTTGTCTGACGTCACATGAACTAAGTCTAAGAGACCGGAGTTCAATTTTTCTCTAATGAAGTGTCGATCTATCTCAATATGTTTTGCTTGATCGTGTTGGACTGGGTTTTGAGCTATGCTTATTGCAGCCTTATTATCAGAGTACAAGAATAATTTTCCTTTCCTTGACAGTTTCAACTCCTCCAATACCTTCTGTAGCCAAATAAGCTCACAAACACCTTGAGCCATAGCCTAGTATTCTGACTCGGCATTTGATCAAGCAACTACGCTTTACTTCTTACTTCTCCCATGAGTGTGCAATAACCAATTGTAGAACTTCGATCATCTAAAGATCCAACCCAATTTGTATCTGTAAAAGCCTCTATCTGGAGGTGACCATTTTCAGAGAAGAGAAGTCCCTTTCCTGGAGTAGACTTTAGGTAGCGTAGTATGCGAAAGACAGCTTACATATGAGGTTCTCGAGTATCATGAATAAAGTGACGACTCACCATACTAATCGAGTATGCTATGTCTAGTCTAGTGTGTGAGAGATAAATTAGTTTCCCCATTAATCTTTGATGGCTCTCTTTATCCACTATTTCTCCCATCCTAGCTTGCAACTTATGATTGTTCTCCATAGGTTATTCTACAAGTTTGCAACCCAGCATACATGTTTCTGTCAAGAGATCAAAATATACTTTCTTTGGGAGATGAAGATTCCTTTATTAGATCGGGCAACTTCAATTCCCAAAAAGTACCATGATTTCCCTAGATCTTTCATTTCAAATTCTTGAGCCAATCGTTGCTTCAATTGAACCATTTCTTCCTCGTCATCTCCTGTCACCACTATGTCATCAACATAAATAATAAGAATGGTGTTCTTACCCTTGTGATGTCTTATAAAAAAGGTATGGTTCGCATCACTTTGCCGATAGCCAAAAGAGACCATGGCTTCACTGAATTTGTCAAACCATGCTCTAGGAGACTGTCATAGCCCATATAGGGCTTTTTTTAGCTTACACGCCTTCCCTTGAGTTTTCTCTTCATCAAGTCCAAGAGGTGTGTTCATATACACCTCATCTTCCAAGTATTGAACTGCTATAGGTTCCAATCAAGGTTGGCTGCACAAGATAATAGTATTCTAATGGTGTTCATTTTGGCCACAAGTGCAAATGTCTCTTAATAGTCTACTACGTAAGTTTGAGTGAAACCTTGAGCAACTAATCTGGCTTTGAATCTTTCAATCGAGCCATCAAACTTGTGTTTTACATTAAACATCCATTTGCAACCAACTAGTTTCTTGCCCACTGGGTGATTTACTAGCTCCCAAGTTTCATTCTTGGTCAGTGCCTTCATTTCTTTAATCATGGTAGATTTCCACTTGGAATATCTCCAAATGCTTCACTCCAATCCTTTGGAATAAACACAGAGGACAAAGACAAGGTAAAGGTTCCATAAGAAGGAGACAAGGAGTTATAGGGAACAAAGTTTGAAAAAGGATGTCTAGGGTATCTAGTACAAGATCTAACTCCTTTTCTTAGGGCAATTGGTTAATATAAATCATCAGGTAAATTGGGACTTAAGGGTAACTCACCAGAAGAAGATTCTTGGTGCATAGTAGGTTGCATGATGGCCTTTTTCGTTCTATGCTTCCTTGAATATGTCTCCAAATCCGGTCTATATCCAATCGCCCAACAATCTCCCCCTCAACATCAGTATCCCTTTCTTCTACAGTAGCCTCTTCCTGTCCTTTTGGTGTTTGATCCTCTATTCTTTCTCTTGGGATAAGTTCTTCTAAGGTTACTGAGTTGGGTATCACCTCTTCTCTATCGCTCTCCCCCTGAAAAGGTGATTTGTGAAGATCATAGTAGCGCTTGGTTTCTCTGAAAGTGATATCTATACTAACAAATACTCATCGTGAAGGAGGGTGATAGCACTTGTATCCTTTTTGTGTTGGAGAATCCCCAATGAACACACATTTAAGTGCTCGTGGGTCTAACTTTCCAGCTTTCTGGTCCTGAACATAACAAATACATCCAAACACTCTTGGAGGAATAGTATATTCATTTTTACCTTTAAGGATTTTGCAAGGGACTTTTGAAATCAAGGACCCTTAGAGGCATTCTATTGATAAGGTAAGAAGCTACGAGTATTGCGTCACCCCAATATGGTTTCAGCAGATTCATAGTGAATATGAGAGATCTAGCTACCTCAAGCAAATGTCGATTCTTCCTTTCAACTATTCCATTTTGAGCACTAGTTCCTGGACAACTAGTTTGATAAATTATCCCAAAAGACTCCAAATAATCATCAAAGTTGTACTTTGTACCATTATGAGTTCTAAGAAATTGTATTTTAGCATCAAATCGAGTACACACCATTTTATGAAAAGATTGAGAGCATGCAAACACATCACATTTCGACTTCAATAAATACATCCAAGTCATCCTTGTACAACAATCAATAAAAGTAACAAACCACTAATTACCAGATAATGAGGTATGTCAAGCTGGTCCCCAAACATCAGAGTGAATAATCATAAAAGGAATGATACTTTTGTTATTTCTCAAAGGATAAGAGTTCTTAGTATGTTTAGCGTACTCACAAACTTCACAAAACAATGAATCAAATTGAGTCTTCAAAAAAATCTTGGATATAATTTTTGTAGAATCGAAAAAGATGGATGACCTAACCGGTTGTGCCACTGCATTATTTCTTGGTTAATAACCATATTTCCTCCAAAAAAAGCTTGAGATAAAACAAAATCATTAGTTCCCTCTAACAGATCATCATGCAATCTACCACTATCAATCTTCCTCCCTGTTTAAAGATCTTGAAAAACACAATGATTTGGGAAAAAATTCAACTTTGCAGTTTAAGGTTTTTGTGATGGCACTAACAGATAAGAGATTAATGAGAAACTGAGGAACATGTAAAACGAAGGATAAATTAATCTCTGGTGTACACACGATAGAACTTGATCCAGACACAGGAGTAAAGAACCCATCGGCTAGTCTGACACTTTCCTTTGTTTGACATAGAAAGTAGTTTAGGAAGTTTTTTGTGGAACTTGTCGTGCGACGGTAAGCATTATAGGCATTACCTGACTTCACAAAATTAGTGGTATTGGAAAGGAGCTTAATTTCATCATCTGTTGTTGTCGTTTTTTAAGGAAAAATGAAAAGTTCCAACAGAAACAACCAACCGCACCATAAAACCCAAGAATAAAAAAATATCCCAAAAATTTCAACATTACCAAATCAAGAACTTTTCAAAGGGGATGGTCAGAATACAAGTCTGAGGTCGTTGTTGTGGCGAAACGAGCAGACTTCGTTAGAGTGAGTGTCACCCGCCAACGCGGGAGAAATGGTAGCGGCTAACGGAGGTGTGTGAGGCTCACTCACAGCTCTTCTAAACACTGGTTTTCGGGGTTTTACCAGCAATGATCCTCTGATCCTCCTGGTATGGGCGGTGAGAAAAAAAAAATAAGCCAAAAGTGAAAAACCCCAATTTTCGAGATACTAGAGTTTATGCTATTTTCGGAAAAAAAGAAAAAACAAAAAAAACTGGCCCCTAAATCATGATACTAGCGCTGATACCATGTTAAAATTAGATATTTGAGAGATGAATTTTTTAGAGATTTAAATAATTTTTTTAGAATACTAGAGTTTATGTTATTTTCGGAAAAAAGAAGAAACAAAAAAACTGGCCCCTAAATCATGATACTAGCGCTGATATCATGTTGAAATTAGATATTTGAGAGATGAATTTTTTAGAGATTTAAATAATTTTTCACTTATACTAAAAAATGATTACATAGGTATTTACACACAGAGCAAAAACTAAGGCAAGAAATAATATATAATCCCTAATATCAAGTATATCTGATCCCTAATTTACAGTGATAGGAAGAATCTCTTGGCTGTCAAACAGTTTCTGCTCCATCTGGCTGATTATCTTCTTCATTTATCCATCATTGCAGCCTAAGCAGTGTAGGCTTATATAGGCATTTGGGGAATAATTTTCTTGAGCTTACTATATATTTAGCTCTTGGACCTAGGGTTCTATTTGATCAATAACTTGCACATGCTACTAGTTGTGCTGGTTAATGATTTTCGTTCACAATTGCCAAATGCCGATGGACTTTTAAACTTTTGTCGGGAACCTGATTTTGTATATCTACTGCTCTGTCCTTTTCATCATTTATCTTTCAGGTTGGACATACTGTATCTGTACTGATTTTATTCCTGCTTTCAGTAAATATATTAGCGATGTTATTATGTTCGTGTCATCTTCAATGGCTACGAGGGATCGAAGTACTGAAAGTGCACGCTTTGAGATTTTGAATGCGGAGTATAGGTAAGGTTTCTAAAGCACTTTGTTTAATTTCTTTTCATTTGAAAAACCATGCTGCATTTCAGGTCTTTTTATTTCCTCTTTGGATTCCTTTTGATAAATCTTCACATATTCATCCTATATGACTGAGGGAATATTTATAGACTAGCATGGTGGGCGCAGCCTCTCTTTAAACTTTTCAAATATAGATCCATATTCAATTCCTCGATTATTTCTGTTTTTTCTACTATTTCTCTAGCCCAACAAACTCCTATAGTTACTAGACATGTCTATTTCTATGCTTAATCATTATGTGTCAACTGAGTGGGATTGTAATCGACCCAAGTGATTTTGAGGAAACACAAAAGCAGGAGCAAAACTTTGTGAAATGAAAAAGCAGCTATAAATGCATTACCTTCTCACCTTCAACTGCATCCTGTGTCAACAATAATATTCTTTCTTTTAATCAATTTTCATAAAGCTGCCTTCCTATCCAATTTGAACCAATTTTGGGCTTCTCCAGGACAAAATGTTCATATTTTCATTATGCTTCAACAAAACGGTCATCTTACTCAACAATATAATAAGATTTAATTTTGAACCTCTTCTTGAAATCGTCAACTTGTATATTAATTGTTATATGTTCCAAATTTCATTATTTGCCTGTGTTTTCTGTTGGTTTAGTAGTATATGTTTCATTTGTTTGTGCTTATAATCCTCTCTTTGACTAACATTTGCCTTCTTCTTTTTTCCTGGAACTGTTCCCTAGTGCTGTTGTTGTAAATAATGAGAATTCTGGTATTCATATTGATGCGGTTGTTGATCCTTTAAGTCCATCTGGTCAGAAACTATCACCGCTTCTTCGTGTTCTGGCTAAGTATGCCCACCCAAGCATGCGCATTGTACTAAATCCCTTGGTGAGTTAATTTTTATAATTTTGGTTATCTTGGCTATGTTGTGATTATGAATAAAAAATTATTATGGAAAGAGATGCATGAGAACATACTAAAGCATGCCTATTGTAATAGAATTGTATTAAATCTCTTGGTTGGTGGTTAATATTTCCAGTATTGGTTATCTCTAGCATGTCGTGATTGTCAATAGAAAGTGTAATTGAGAGATAAGGAGAGACATGTCCTCATGCCAAGGGGAAAGATAGCCTAGGAGTACAGGATTTTGGATTTGATCCTTGTAGTGGATGGGGGAGGGTCATTACATGAAGCAAACAAACATTGGAAAATAGAAAAACAGAAGCAAAGAATACTTACTTGCATATCCGTTGTGGTGAGGATCTAGGGTTCCCGCAATGTTGAAATTGTAGTAAGCATCACACAGTTTGGAATTTTTGGCCTTGAAATATCCAGTCTTTTTTATGATGTCACTGCAGTTTTCTGTGATGGGTTTTTAGTGGAAACATTCTGTGTGGTCACATTCGTGCTTTTATTTTGTTCCATTGTGGTGAGGATTTAGGGTTCCCACAATGTTGAAAATACAGTAAGCATCACACTGTTTGGGGTTATTGGCCTTGAAATATTCAGTCTTTCTGATGATGTTACTGCAGTTTGCTGTGATGGTCTTTTTAAATGGAAACATTCTGTATGGTCACTTTATGCTTTTATTTTGTTCCTTGCTTGAAGTCTTACTTTTTAATTATGAAATTCTATGCTTTTACTTTGTGGCAGAGTTCCCTTGGTGATCTTCCACTGAAGAACTATTACAGATATGTTGTCCCAACCATGGTATGCTTCTCACTTTAGAAACCATTTTTAGCCCTCAAGAATGGTGTCTAAGCTGTTAGGATCTTGCAGGATGATTTTAGCAGTACTGATTACACTGTAAATGGACCCAAAGCGTTCTTTTCTAATATGCCATTATCAAAAACACTCACCATGAACCTAGATGTTCCTGAGCCATGGCTTGTTGAGCCTGTCATTGCTATGTATGTTCTTTATCCATCAACATTATGATTTCATTCTCAGTATATTTTCCTTTCCCTTTATGCTTTAAAGCATGTTGATGAGTTGCAACATCATGTACCTTACTGCTTTAACTAATCTCAAACTCTCTCTTTGGATCTAAATACTTCAGTCATGACCTGGACAATATTTTTCTTGAGAACTTGGGAGACACAAGGACATTGCAAGCAGTTTTTGAACTTGAAGCCCTTGTTCTGACTGGTGAGTTTTTTTTTTTTTTAGTAATCATGTGAAATTTCCAATCCTAACTGGAGTGAAAGAGTCATGTATGCACTTTCTGTTAAGATTCTTTTCTTTTTCTTTTTCTTTTTCCTTTTTTTTTTACATTCGACTGTGATTTAGGTCATTGTGCTGAGAAGGATCATGGCCCTCCCAGAGGTCTTCAGCTAATTCTTGGAACAAAGAATACACCTCATTTGGTTGATACTATTGTTATGGCCAACTTGGGCTATTGGCAGATGAAAGTTCATCCCGGAGTTTGGTACCTGCAACTTGCTCCAGGCAGAAGTTCCGAGTTGTATTTTTTCAGAAATGGCGTTGATGAAGGAAGTCAAGAGAAATCTTTGTCAAAGCGGATAGCTATAAATGATTTGCGGGGTAATGTAGTTCATCTAGAAGTAGTGAAGAAGAAGGGAAAAGAGCATGAAAAATTGCTTATTTCATCTGATGTTGACAACCATTCAAAAGATAAGAGAGTGAGTTCTTGAGAGCTGTTTGAAATATTTTGTGCAATCTTCATTTTAGCACTCATAGATGACCAAGGAATCTCTATGGATGTATAGCTTACCAAATTCCTTTTGCCTCCTAGCAGGGACATAGTAGCTGGAATTCGAGAATTTTCGAATGGGCTTCCAGTTTTATTGGTGGTAGAGACCATTCAAAAAAGAGTGATGACTGTTTGATGGTGAGCTTATTACTTATCATTAATAAATCTCTTTTGCTTGTGTATTTGATTTGTTTATGCTGTAATCTATATTTCACTTAGTTTAGGCCCATTTTCGAAATTATTTACGGACATGTAGGTACGTTTTTGTAAAAACGGCCTATTCTAGTAATTATTTTTTTACTTTGACCCATTTCTGTAAATAATATTGGAAATTGGCTTTTTTTGGTAAATAACCCCTAAATCCCTTATCTATATGTATTATGGCTGTCCGAGAGGGTTATGAAATGACTTCATACTGAGCTTTTCTGATTAGACTGAATATCTCTAAATACGAAACACTACTCTATATTTTTCCCTACCTTATCATTGACAACTAATTTCAATTAATTTCTTCCTTTGTTTTAAATTGAAAAAAGAAAATACCTATAGAGGGACTGTAAGCTCTTTACTAGAGCATTAGAGCTTGCTTCCTTGCCATTCTGATTTAACTTCGGTTTATACATGTTAACGAGCGTACTTAATGTGACACGGGAGAATTAAGGAAGAGAAAGAAATCATGAAAAGGAAGAAGGCATAAGTAATGGGGAGAAACAAAATCAAACCATCAATCAGGTCTAAGAAAACGTTATAAAATAAATGCAAAAATAGAAGTAGCATGTAACATGTTTAGCCCCTCCTTTATAGCTCGAGCATGAGCAGCTTTTAGGCTTTGCTGGGTAGAGTGGCAGGAAATTTGGAAGATGGAAAATTGAAGGGGTAGAAAATTAGAAGGATGGAAAACATAATTTCCTTTCCATAGGTGTGCTTGGTAGGAGAGATGACAAAATGGAAAGAAAATTACTTTTCTTTCCATTCATTGCTTGGTAGAGTTGAAAATTGAAAGGAAAGAAAATAAAACATTTGAAAAATGCATAACTTTGAACTAGAATACACATCTCACGTTTTCTCTCCTCTCATCATTCCAATTTGGAAGGATTTATTTTTATGCATTAGAATGGAAAATGATCATCTCTCTTATTTTCTTTTTTCTCACTCTTCTTCCCAACCAAGCTTATTTTCTTTCCACTTTCCACTTTCCACTGCCTCCTCCAATCCCTCCACTTTTCCACCCAACCAAGCACACCCTTAATTTATATTTGATTTCATTCTCAAAGTAGTTGTATCATTGATGCCTTTTTCTCCCTCAGGAGCGTGGGAAGGGTGGACGACATGGTAAAACTATTAACATATTTTCAATTGCATCAGGACATTTGTAAGTGTTAAAAGTCCTTTTTATTTAATCAGCATTAACATTTTTATATTTAGATAGATATGTCCATATGCTGGCATACATGCATTCTTGGATGCTGGTCTCAACTCTCCATTGCCCTTGATAACCTTCATATCCTTGTGTAAAAATCCTTTTCTTCTTGGCAGATATGAACGCTTCCTTAAAATTATGATTTTAAGTGTGTTAAAGAATACCCATCGTCCAGTAAAATTCTGGTTTATAAAGAATTACTTGTCCCCTCCATTCAAGGTTTGTATATATCTTTTTGGCTGACTTTCCATTTTCTTCTAGGACCATTTTTTTTTCTCTTGACCCTTGTAAATCTATAATTTAAAATGTATATGCTAATGCACTTAACATTCTGATGATTTACACAAAATTCAGGATGTGATTCCACATATGGCACGGGAATATAGCTTTGACTATGAACTAATTACCTACAAATGGCCTACGTGGTTGCACAAGCAGACAGAAAAGCAGCGACTTATCTGGGCATATAAGATTTTGTTCCTTGATGTTATATTTCCCCTTTCATTGGAAAAGGTATCCTGTTTCTTGATACTTGCTAGGTAAGCGTACTCTTCTGTAGCTTTTCTTTCCTACTTCAACAGAAAAAATGCATGCGCAGGTTATATTTGTTGATGCTGATCAAGTTGTTAGGGCAGACATGGGAGAACTTTATGACATGGATATAAAAGGAAGACCTCTTGCATATACTCCTTTCTGTGACAACAATAAGGAGATGGACGGATATCGATTTTGGAGACAAGTAATGTGACACCACACGTCCTTCCGTAAACAGGTAAAAATGTAATAGAAGTATGACTTTAATGCTGCCCTCTTTGTTTTGTACAGGGATTCTGGAGAGATCATTTACAGGGTAAACCATACCATATAAGGTTTGTGATTACTTTTCAAATTGTAAGGTATTTTCCTTGAAGCAAAACAGGCTTAATGCATCGTATAATTCTACAGTGCATTGTATGTGGTCGATTTGGTGAAGTTTCGTGAGACTGCGGCAGGAGATCATTTAAGAGTCTTTTATGAAACTCTTAGCAAGGATCCAAACAGTCTAGCCAATCTGGATCAGGCAAGTTAAATTCATTACATTACATTGCCTTTTTGTGCTTTTAGTTTTTCACTTATCCCCTCACCCCCCCCCCCCTTCCCTATGTTTTTTTAAATAATTAAAGTAGTTGTTGTCAGGAACGTTGAAAGATATAAAAGAATGACGAATGGGCCAAAAGAACTGTTTAACTGTTTTTCTCGAATTATGGGTTAACATAGAGTGATGGTATATAACATGGAAGCAAGCATGATTACTATTTCAGGATCTTCCAAACTATGCACAACATAGAGTACCCATCTTCTCATTACCGCAAGAATGGCTATGGTGTGAATCATGGTGTGGTAATGCCACAAAGTCAAAGGCTAAAACCATTGATCTTTGCAACAATCCCATGACAAAAGAACCCAAACTTCAGGTAATTGTATATATGTTTTCTATTCTAAGGATATATTATATTTATGCGGTGGATGGTCACTATTATCTTCATACTACTTTCATCCTTGGATTCTCAGGGTGCTAGAAGAATAGTTCATGAGTGGACTGATCTTGACTTTGAAGCAAGAAAATTCACGGCAAAAATTTTGGGTGATGAAAATGACAACCCCGAGGCACTAGCATCATCCGAGAAGTCGACGAATGACGGTTCATCGGAAGATCTAGAATCCAAGGCTGAGTTATGAAAATCTGGATTTCAACTCCCTTGCAACTCAAAACCATGTTCTTGGCATCCAGTTCGTAGTGAGTCTTAAACAGGTAACCATAACCTATGCTGCATGAATTTTACTTTTTTTAACTGACATTTTTTGCTTTAAAATTTTGGTATAATGCCATCATGAGGATGCAATGATTTGGTAAAATAGTTCCCAAAAGTGGAAGCTTCCAGTTTTGTTAAGGTTTTCATATAAATTCCAATTTAACTACGAATTTTGTCAACCTTATTTTATTAGAAAGGTTACACGCATGGCACGAGATCTAATTTTTGTAATATTCTTTTTCTGTAAGTGTAATTCTGTCTGCCACATGCCATGATTGTGGAAGGAAGGTTCTTTTGATAGTACCTTAAATAAAGGTGTGACCTTTTTATTATGGCTAGATTTAGAATTCATTACTATTTAAATAGTAAAATATTTATATTTTAAATTATTTTAATAAACTTTATAATTAATCTCTAGTGTCATATGTGATGCATGTAATTTTATTTGTTTTATTAATTTATTAAATAAACATCAAATTTTATGTATATATATTTTTAAAAAAAGACATGTTAATTTTGTGTTAGTGTCTTTGTTCATTATTAATGAAGTTTTTTAACAAGCAAGTTTTAGTACATTATATGTGATTGTTAATTTATTTTTAATTTTTTTAATATTTCCTCATAGTACGTGCAACATTTTATCATACTTGTGAAATCTTTTAATTTCATTAACAGTGCACCAAATATTTTTTGGTATATAATGTCAGAATTGTAATTATGTGCAACAAATAAAACTTTGTATTATGGAATGTCATAAAGCAGATTCTCGATTTTACCGTATAATTCAACACGACAAATGTTTTGAACGGTCCACTTTTGTTCGTTGCCAAAAATTTTCGAACTTATAACGTTTGATAGCTGGATGACAATTGATTCCAAGCAAACAACCATCCCCACTGAACTCAGCGACTTTGTGACTTCTCGGTCCCATATGGATGTGGCAACGTCCATATGAAAGCATAAATATATGTGCACATGACCCATTAGGCTAAGCCACTGTTTGTCTTAATTCACAGGAGAGTGGAACTTTTGTTAAAATGCTCCTGCATTAGATTCATAAAACCCACCGAAATGGTTTTAGTGGTTGAAGAGCATTTTCCCCCTTTTTTTTTTTTCTCTCTTAATTAGAATCAACTGTCTTTTCAAGCCAATGAAAATCATAAACCTTTACAATATCAATCTTATATGATAACTGATTATATGATTTCTGACCAATTGACTCATGGCATATATTTATAGCGATGAAATTGTATAAGTCAATAGCCATAAAAGGAAAAAGCATAGTCTTATATGATAGGGTAAGTGTTGAGTTAGTAGGAATATTAGAAAGAGGTCAAATTATCAAGGATCTAAAGAAAAATACTTAACTCAATAGTTGTTGTGGAGTTTTATGATAATTTTAGATTTAAGGTTTAAAGAGGTCAAGTTGACAAAAATTTTTAAAATATGTAATGAATTCGACTCAGAATTTATATTTCGTTTACACACTTTGACATTTTTGCATTACTTTTGTTTGTGTTAACATGGCACTGAGAGCCAATTAGATACAACTAGTCTCTAAGTACAATACTTGACAAAAATAAATAAATAAACTAAGAATATATAAAAAGAAAAATTATACTTGGAATGCATCTCGACAAATGATTGTCTAAATTCATCATAATTTTATATTTTTTATTTTTATAAAATATCAAGTTTTTATATAATTATTTCATAATTAAAATTATTTAAAACATATAAATTTTCAAAAATCATAAATCTTATTTCAGATAGAAGTGAACCTGGAAAACTGTTGTCTAGATTAATTTGTTTAGATTCATTCCAAATATGTTTTTTTAGTAATTATATATTATTATATTTTCATAAAATCTCATATTTTTATAAATTTATATATTTGTAAATATTTTTAAAATTCATATATTTTAATTTCAAAATGATAATATAAAATTATGATTTTTTATAAAAATATATATATATATATAATATTATTAAAAGCATGTTTGAAATATAATACAGACAAATAATTCTCCAAGTTCATTTGAAGATAACAATTTGTCTAGGTACATTCCAGCACGAAATTATATTTATAATTTTTATAAATTTATGTATTTTTATTTTTTTTTAAAAACATGTTTAGTATGAATCAAATCAACCATTTATTCACATCCATTCATGTGAAATTTTCATAATTTTTTTAAATTTTAATTTTTTTTTATTTTACCACGTGTTATATTAATCTGTCAATACTACAATGTTAACTAACAATGTTAGCATAGAAAGTATCAACGAAATGCAAGATCTAAATAAAAAAATAAAAAAAATTAGATACCAAGTATTGGGTATAAATATACATATTAGTGAGTATAAATAGACAAATTCAAGAGGCAAGACATATACTAACCCTTTCTTTTATGGTGATCATCATATTATAGATTTTGGGCATATAATTGTGTTGTGTTCCAAGTTCTCTAATCTAATATTTCTTTTCAAGGAAAGATCGGATCCATGTTTTCAACATCAAAGAATCAGACATAACCAAAACCTAGTTGAAGACGCCATAAGAGATGCAGAAACAAGACCAAAGTAGTAGTAGTAGTAGTAATAATAATAATGAAAATGTTACTTAAAATTTATATTGGTAAATTCTTAAATTTTATGGAGTCACAACTCTAGACATAACATAGCACTTTATGATGGAAGAAATCAATTTTATAGGACTCACAGATGACAGATCTTCCATTTTACTCTAAAGAGTGTAGACCACTAATAACCCCCATACATTTACCCAACTTACCAACTAGGCAGGCTTCAAATCCCTGTAGTTTCCACCTACCTAATCAGTACCAATACACCCTACAAAATCATATTAGAGACTGCACAAACTTCTTGTCCAAAGCACACTAATTTACAGGTTGTTTATTCAACACCCAGGTCCTATAGCAAAAAACTGACATCATATTTATAAGAACATATGTAAGCACTAAAAGAAACCAAAACTCCATCATTTGGAAACCATATATTACTCTCTCTTTTTTCCCTTAAGAGACGTGAATTTCTCCACTGGCATGTACCTCTTTTACCGTTTTCTCGTACTCATCTTCTTCGTCTTCTTCTTCTACTTCTTCCTCTGCATCTTCTTCCTTTGCATCCCCATCTTCTTCTCCACCCCAGCCAAAGCCTCCGATAGACCGTGATACTCGAGGGGCAACTTTGGCCTCTTCAACTATTTTCATGATTTCATCAACACTTTGGAGGGAGAATGTCGGGTTTTCTTTCCTGTAGTAAGCAGCTTGAGCTGCCTCTGTCAGTTCCCTGGGCAAGTTCTTCAAAAACCACGGATGGCTCTTGATATCTTTGATGCTGATCCTCTGTGAAAACACAAGTTGAAACAATAAGCAATGGAGAGAGAGGAAATGGAAAAGCAGGCTTATCAATGCTGATGAACAGATGAAATGTTTACAAACAGCCACCCCTAGAACGGCAATTCCACTTCATATGCAGAGAAATAAAAATACCCTGCTTCATATTTTTTCCTCATTTAGCAAGAAAGTTTCTTTACAGATTATGACCAAACATAACTCCAAAGGAATAGACATTTCACAAGATCGTGCTTCAGCACAAGATAAAAAAGAAGCACAAAATAAAAACAAGTAAACACACGCACATGTACATACCCTGGAGGGGCTAGCAACAAATATGCGAGAAAGGAGGTGTCTGCAATCTTGGGATATGTGAACATAGTCTGGGATTTTGTATTGAACTGACATTATCCTCTGAAGCATATTAAAAAGAAAAAAAGAAGAACTTAAGAAAACATAAAGTAAATGATCAAGTGAAGTCAAAAAAAGGGATGGGCAGGATGATGTAACTTACACTAATAGTTTTCCTAAAATTCTTAGGATCCTCTTGGTCCTCAAATGGGTATGCACCAACCAACATAACGTAAAGAGTCACTCCACAAGACCATACATCTGCCATCTGAAAAGAAATCCAATCCTAAATACAGTCAGAAACTGCAAGTGTGAAAACCTCTCTGCTTTGGAAAGACTTGATAAAACTCTGGCTGCAGTTCCTCTTCGCTGTGATAAAATATCCCACATGGTACTGCTTTCATGGACACTGAAATGAAAACATCTCCATAAAGCAGAACTAGATGTAACAATGCACTGTTGCGGATTTCCAACTAATTGTTAAAGATGATTGATCATTTACAAAGCATATAATCACTCGTAACATGTGCCAAGTAACACCAGCAGATCTTTAGAACAGCATGTAAAGGCATCAATTACTCTAGCACACAAGATCATTTATCATAAGCACATAATCATAACTCAAATAACCCAAAGCAAATAAAGAAGCAGCTACCAACAACATTTGAACAAAGTAGATAAAGACTAAATTACCTTGCCATCATATTCTCTCCGAGAAAGAACTTCTGGTGCAATATATGCTGGAGTTCCAACAGTTGACTTGGGTCTTGAATGCAGTAGAGATGACTACAAAATAGGAGATAAGGGACAATCTTAAACAGAATAATTTCAACATGCATTTGACCATGAATGACCCCATTCATTTATACCTTTGAATAACCAAAGTCACAGATTTTCAGACGAGGAGCAGGGCTCCCATCCAACAGGGTATTCTCTAACTTCAGATCTCGGTGGCATATTTGCTGAAAATCAAAAGATGTAAAATATAAGAAGATTACAACATGCGGTTTTAACTTCATGCAATAGATAGGAATGTCAATCTTTGTTACCATGGCATGACAGTAGCTAACTCCTGAGATCAACTGCTGAAAAAAATATCTAGCCTGAAAACACAAAATTAGAAAGAATGTCATTAGTATAAAGTTCAATATCGGCTAGCAGTCAGTCTATCGCTTAGAAATATAATGCATGATTGTTCAATTGATAAGACTGAGGCATTTGATCTCATACTAGTTTCTGAATCAATTCAATTGAGAGGGAAAGGGAACATAATGCAGCCAACTAAACGTTAAGAAATTCAAAGTAAAATAACATTACTAGCTTCCTGTAGCTAACTCCTGAGATAAACATTACTAGCAAAAGAGAATTCTACTTTGTAACCAATAGTTTCAGAATCAAAAGCTAACCTCATCCTCGCTGAATCGTCCAGCGTTGCAAATTCGCTCAAAGAGTTCACCACCAGCTGCATACTCCATCACAATTGCAAGATGTGTAGGAGTCAAAACCACCTGCAAAATTGAAAAAGAAAACAGTTAAGTAGAATAATATAAAGATAAAAGAAAATTAAGAGGATAAGAATTTGATACCTCTCTGAACCGAATTATATTCGGATGACGTAGCGATCTATGATTTATAATCTCTCTTGCCACATTCTCATCAATCTGTTCAAAGTTAAAATGCAAAAAGTTTCCAAATTGCTTTCAATTATAATAGAACAACAAGAAATCTTCCACTCAACTGCAGATTTCAATCTCTAAGAAACTAAGGACGATAATTTCGTTAAAAATGAAAACAAACAAACAATCCTTTATATAACCATACATGCAGACAATAATTCATAGAAATAAATATACACAGATATATATATAAAGAGAAAGGAACCTTTTGTCCACGGTCGATATACTTCATGGCGACAAGTTCTTTGGTTTCTTTGTCACGCATCAACCTCGCTACGCCGAAGTTCCCAGATCCTATGTCTTTCACCAGCTCGTACTTGTCCATCTTTTTTTTCTTTTTCTTTTCCCTTTTCCTTTACAAATAAATAAAGATAAATCGAAAACCCTAACTCAATTATTCACAAATCGTAGCAGGTAACAATTAATACGAAACACATTATAAATCGGAAATTCGCGGCGGTGGCGGAAGTGGCGGTGGGGATTGGAGAGATTTGAAGGAAAGTAAAAGGAATATTGAAAAAAAATTCAAATCATGACAGAGCAAAATCAGTGCTTTTTTGAAGAGAAAGAATCTTTTTTACTGTTTATACGCCTTTTTTATTAAATTAATTTTATTTTTGGTTTTATTAGAGAAGAGAGGGGCAAACTTGGAATGTAACTTATGGTTTTTGCTTTGCAAGACAAAAGAGAAGAGAGTGAGGATAATGATAATTCGAAGGAATATCCCCACTGCTACTTTCTTCTTCTAAAAGCTGTTTGATTCCCTGTGGAGACCCTTCCTGTGTTTATCGTGAACTCTCGTCTATGATTCAATTTGATTAATGATAAGTTGATGACCATCCGTGAGAAGATCATGATGAAATTTAGGGTTATTGATTATTTTAATTTGTAATTGCTCAATAAATTGGAAAATGTAGATTTCGTATCATAATTTACCCACAATAATATAGTATTTTTATTTAATATATTTTATTGTCCACTTTAAAAATATGTAACTATTTATTTTAATAATATTATTATTTTAAAATTCGAATGGTGTAATATAACTTTTTATTATTCTTAACATTTATACTTAAAAATAATTTCATAATACATAAAAAAAATCATAATACTTTTGATGTGTTGGATAAAAAATTAATATTTTTTAGTTAGATAAAAGAAAGAGATTAAAGATGGAACTATTGACTTAAATTGAATGATTTTTTTAAATAACTAAATTTATGAATTTTTTTAAAAAAATTGAAATTTAACCAGTAAATTCATTGGTTGAAATAAGTTCATTCATATTTGATATCAAATTCAATTCATAAATTCAACTATTTGTAACGAAACCAAAAAATTATTTAGGATGATAGAAATTAAATTATATATTTGTATGTTAATAAAAATATAATTTTATCATTTTAATAGTTTATATCTTTATAAATTTATCATTGAAAATTTAAGAGGCTTAAATAAATATTTTTTATTTTAAGGAGCGGGATCCTATTAGTCCCCTTGAGTTCACCACTGTATATGGGTATTTGATTTTAAATTTATATTGTAAAAAAAATTTATCTAAAATATTTTATTAAATAAAAAAAGTCTAAGTTAGATGACCATATAAAAATTCTTTTCGAAATTGCATACATTATTATAGCATATTTTTATTTATTAAATTAATTAAATAGATTGATGACTAAAAAATTAAATAAATAAATTGTTTCATTATCATTTTAAAAATTAAATTATCATATATATTTTTTAAAATACTGACTGTATCTTAATTTAATTGACATCGTTATTAATACAATAATTAAGAGGATTTTAAAAAAAACACATAACTTTCTCTATCAAAAGTTTTAAAGAGATATTTATATAAAAAAAAAAAATTAATTTTGCAATTTATTAGCTACAATCATGATAAAAGTTGCTTTCAAAAAAAATCGTGATAAAGATGTTTTAAAAAATATGATATGATATCATGATCTCAATAATAATAATAGTAGTAGTAATAATTCACATCTATGAAAATTGATTTATTTTATTGTATTTCTTTAATGATACATTTATTCAATAAATCATCATAAAAAAAACGATTGAAACGTGAGCTTGAAAGTCTTTATAACATAATCTATAATCTGTTTCATTTTCAATTAAACCTTTCATTTTTTTAATCATATTATTAAAAAAAGATAAATGTCACCCAATAAACCCATCAAATAGAGCATCTACACCGCATTATTATTAGTTTAATTGTGGTTTTAGTCTCCACTATATTGAAATTTTAAATTTATTTCTTGATCTTAGTCTGGTATAATTGATCATTTTATTTATTTTTTGAAAAATTGATTTCTGTTTTTTATAATATTATTATTAAATTCAAATTGATATAATTAATAGTGTTAAAGTAATATTATGTTTTTTTTTTCAAAACTTGTTTTATTACTATACCACTTAGAATCGAATAATCATATATAAATAGTAATAAAATTGTATGTTAACAAATTACTTAAGATTAATTTTTTAAAGAAATAATTTATTACTTTAATGATATCAACAATGAGGTAATTAATTCAAATCTAATTAAGATAAATCAATAAAAAATAAATTTTAATCATAATTAGGCTCACCTTTATTTATGACCTGTGGGGTGTGGGTCTATTCTAATCAATGAATCAATTTAAGGACTAGGTTTGGTGGTGGAGCATTGCAAGTTGAGTGGTCCACAACCTACTTGATTTATCTCTCCCCTGAGAGCGTGACAGTAATGTAGACAGCTGCGCGTGGGAAAAGGGTCGATTCCCTTAAATCAGTCGGTTATTGAAGAATAGAATAGAGAAATGCAAGTGGGAGATAAACCGGATGAAACCGGCAGCCCAGGCGTGGGACACATGCACTTGCGTCCTTCGCCACTGTTTAGCCAATGGAACACAATGTGCTTAAGCTTTAGTAGGGAATAAAATATTCAATCGAAATAAAAAATACAAAATTCAATCGAGAGTTTCATTTACGAAAAATATCAAAATTTTGACTATAAATAATAAAATAAACTTAAAATAATTCACTAAATGTCAAAAGAACTGAATCGGTAGACCTTATTCGTTTTCTTTTTATTAGTACGATTCAGTTTTCCAACACAGGATTTAAAGGAATTGAAGCAATTTTATAGTTGTTGAGAATGGACCTTAATTTTCTATTTTAATATCTTCAAAATAATTGTATTTAAAAAAAATTGTTGTTTTCTTTGGCAAAAAAAAATTGTTGTTTACATATATCTATTTTATGAATTACTATTGTCACGATGGTCAAATTCTAACGTTTAAGACTATAGTTTTTTTTAAGGTAAGTGTAGGGGGAAATCAAAAAAATTTTAAATGGTAATTTTTACGATGATAAAAATATAATTTTATTATTTTAATTGTTTATATTTTTATAATTTTTAAAAAATTAAATTAAAATTTTATATTTTTAAAAAGTCAAAGTGTAATTTTATTTTTACTAGTTTAAAATTTTAAAAACTTTAAAAGAATTTTTTTTTTCATTTTAGGCTTAAACCATTGGTATTTAAATTATGCCAATTATTTTAAATTATTTTTTATTTTTTTAATTAGTGATACTTAAATTATATCTCGTTTCTTAAATTACACTAACTATTAAAAATGAAATCTCTTAGCCAATCATTTTCTGACACAAGATAATTTTTAATATAAAAATCTAAAAAAGTTAAATATTATTTCCTTAAAAAAATGTTAATATATATAAAAATATTCATATATTTTGTTCTTCACAAAAAACCCTAATAACAAAAAATTCAAAAATCTATACCAATTTACGAAGACAAAACCAAAATTTTGGTGAGTTTTTTCTTTTTTATTTTTTAATATACGAAACAAGACACATGTAACACGTTCAGCTTGTTTGTAGGATCTAAAAAAACTCCACAAGCATTATATGAGATCATTTTTCTTTAATTAAATTAAAACTTTACAATACCTTACAAGACACTTGTAATATGTTCAACTCACCTGTGGAATCTAAAAAACTCTATAAGCAGTGTACAAGATAATTTTTCTTTAATTAAATTAACACTTTTCAATTTTATTTTTAAGAAAAATAATACATAGGTTTTGATTTTGGGTGAGAAATGAATCGAAATAAAAGTTTAAAAATGAAAGAAGCTCGCCATAATCTAGGTTTTATCACCGAAAACTGGATTTGGATGAATTTTTTTGAGTTCTTGACTTTTTTTTGTCATTAGAGCTCTTAGGTGAAAAACAAAATAAATGAATATATTTATAAGTTTTTTAAAAAAAAGTTTAAAAAAATAATAATTCACTTTTTTGGATTTTTTAGTTAAAAGTTGTCACATGTCACAAAATGATTGGCTAAGAGATTTTTTAAACAACAGGAGTAATTTGGGTAACATAGTATAGCTTAGGTACCATTTTGAGTAATCGAGTATAATTTATGTACTACTTGTGACCAAAAAAATGTTTTGGTACCAACTTAGGAAATAGATACAGTTTAGGTACCATTTTGTGATTTAAGCCTAATATTATCTCTAAAAAAACTAAGGTTAAAATATGCCGTGGGCCCTTCTATTCTTCATAAATTTGAAGTTTAGTCTTTGTACTTTTATTTCAAATAATTTAATTTTTTTATTTTTTTATATTTCAAAATCTAAGTCCAATTGTTAACATTATTAATATTTTTTTGTTAAATTTTTTAGTATAACATTTTGAAATTAAAAAAAAAACTCATTTGGTGATGATGTAACTAACAAAATGTTGTTGTAATGAACTTAAATTTAACAAAATAATTTTAATAGCATTAACAATTTATCTTGAATTTTAAAATTTAAAAATTTTAAAAAGTAAATCTCTAAAATTAAAAACATAAATCTCAAATGAAGAATACAAAATTTTATAGTATATTTCAACCAATATTTAATTTTTTTCAAAATTTATAATAATTCCTCTCAATAATTTCCTTATCATTATGATAAAATAATATATTAAGCATACATTTTCAGTTTTTTGAGAATAATATATTAAGCATACTTAAATGTAAAGATTCGTTTGGTAGAGTTTCTAAAAACAAATGATATGATATAAGTAGATTAGTAGGCCAAATTAAGTTTTATTGGTAATAATATTGGAGGTAGGCAGTGCAACGTTAAATCTAGTACTGTTTAGAAATAATGCGACAGAGCTGGCATTATTTATTTATTCAGGTATTTTTTATGTTTATTTTATTATTTATGTTTAAATTTTGTGATTGTTGGATTCAATAATAACGTTTTAAAGTTTGAATTTAAATTATTATTTTTAGAATTTTTGTATATTTTATTATTACATTAAATCACATATTGATAAAATTAACATTATCATATATATATATATAAAGTAATGTAAAGAAATAAATTAGAAATAATTTTATTTGACATTTAATATTTAATATATATACTATAGTAATTTGATATTTCAATAAAAGTAAACGTTTTTTAATATGGCATATCTTATAAACTATCGTTTATCACAATAACAATCTGCTACATGTATTACTGATTATATTTAAAAAAGTTAGTTAAAGATAAATTTTTTATAAAAATATATTTTTATTAATTCAATACATGTTGCTTACTTTAAAAAAATTCAAAAAAATAATCGATTGAATCTTAACTTGATAAGCATCAATATTGTTGTTAGTGCAGGAGGATGTGAGTCCGCGTGCTAAAGCGTATTATTTTTTATTTAAGGGTTGAGAAGGAGCTTTGAATAGTTCTAGACATTGTATAAAAAAGAACAAAGATGATAAAAACCTATAATGAAATTAAAGTTAAAAAAATGTTATTATATATTTATTTTGTTGAAGCCCAATTTTGACCGGGCCCAACTTGGATTTTAAATTAAGTTTGAAATTAATTTTAAATTTATTTAAATTTAAATTTGTTTTAAATTTAAATACATTTGAAATAACTTTAAACTTAAAATTTAAAGTCCATCCAATTATAATGTTTAAGTTACAAAGCCCAATTGGGTCAAATCCTTAAGTAACTTAAAATACTAATGGGTCTAAGACTGGCCCAATTGGGCCAAACCTTAATGTATCCTAAGCCAAAACAGAGGCTATTCCCACTTGCATTGTTGACCAGCCACCACCACATCAGCCAACCACAACGTGCCATGTCATCGTCTTCAGCATCACCTCCAGCCAAGTTGCCACTGCCACCAGCTGCTCCAACTGCTGCTGTCACCGCCACTGCTACATCTACTGCAATAGCCGAACCTACAAAAGAAAAGATGGATTAGGACTAGCATTTAAATATGTAAAACAAAATTGAATGATTATGTACATGGCTATAAAAGCCAAGACAGAATATGTACAAGGGGTTACGAACCCTTTTCTTAGGAATCAATTCATAGTAAAATCCTTGATACACAGACTTCTGTTGCATTACAAAACCAATACAACACACAGATTCCCAAAATATTTACCAAATTCAAGAAGAGTTGGCAAACATACTCGAACAAGATAAGGCAAAACACTACAGAAATAGGGGCAGGTAAGATTCATAGTACCTAGCAACTAAGGCATTCAGGTAATCTTCAATGAGCATTTAATACATTCATGATTTAAGTTTTCATTCAAAGCCCCATTCAGTTTTCGATGTACGTGTTAATGCATGTTTGAATACCCCTATTTATCATTTAACTTTTTTTCAAAACGCATTAATGAAATCGGTATTAATGAGGGTGATAATAACTGATCTGTTAATAATAATAAAGGGCATAAAAAGTGATAATGGTATTAAATATTAATAAATAATATTATTAATTTAATAATAATTAAAAAAGAAAGGAAAATGAAGGGGCAAGGGGCACTCCCTTAATCATACCACAACCGGAGCCACCGTCGAGGCCATCCAAGCTGTCGCCGCAGCAAAACCTCGTGCATCACCTATGCCTCGTCATCCTCGGATCTGCATAGAAGCATGAAACGGGGATTAAGGTCCGAAACAAACATGGAAATCTAATGTTTCAGAATATTAAAGATGAATAAAGGAAATAAGAACTGGAAACCATGAAAAGATTTTAGAGCTTAAAGAACCAAGATCCATTGGGTTTTAAACAAAGAAGTTTTTTAAAAGAAAGAAAGAAATAGAAAAGGGGTTTTTACCTTTAAGTTCCGGCGAGGGACGGTGGCCGGAGAATGGCGCGTGGGTGACGGAGATGGACGGCGTTGGCATGGGACAACCGGAGAGTGGCGCGCGTATAGCCTAACGCGCTTGGCAAGCACCGGAGACCGGCGTTGGCTTTGGTGGCCGGCCATGGAGGTTTGAGTGAGAGAGAGAGGAGAGAAAAAATGGGAGGGGAGCATGGTTTTTTTTTTTTTAAAAATGAACGAAAATAAATAAAAAAACCCTAAAATGGCTTTTATAAAAGACTCGTGGATCGACCCGATCCAACTCGACCCACCTCTGGGATCCGCGTGTTTTCGATTAATGGGTTATTTACGCGTTTGACCCTTCCTCATTTTTAATTAATTTAATTTAGTCCTTTTCTTATTTTTAATTATTTCTAATTTGACCCAGTAATTTTGTTTACTTTTCAATTTAATCCTTTGACATTTTGGATGCACCAAAGGCTACCACGTGTCGATATTTCGGCCTATTTCATACACTGGTCCCTCTTATTTTTAAGTTGTTTTAATTTAGTCCTTAAATTAACTTCTGTTAAATCATAAAATTGGCCCAGGAATTTTTCGAGATTTACAAATTAGTCCTTTGACTTCTAGATGCCTGTGGGGCTACCACGTGTCACCCATTCTTTGGTTTTATTGCTTAAAGGTCCCTAAACTGTTCATAAATTATATTTTTACCCCTAAACTTTCCAAAATTCCATTTTTAACCCCAATTTCACCAAAAATCACCATTTTACCCCTGAACTTTCCAAAATTTCATTTTTAACCCCGATTTCACCAAAAATTACCATTTTACCCCCGAACTTTCTAAAATCCCATTTTTAACCTTGATTTTACCAAAAATTACCGTTTTACCCGTAAACTTTCCAAGATTCCATTTTTTACCCTACTTTCACCAAAAATTACATTTTTACCCTCGAAAGTCCAAAATTACCATTTCACCTCCGAGCATCCAAAGGTCCCGTTTTCGATCTCGATCGCGTCGTTTTTTTTTTTCACTAAATACTTGCATTTATTTTAATCATTATGCACTTGCATTTTACATTTTTTGCATTCTATTTATCTGCTTATTATCTTGCTTCGTATTTAATTTCTCTTATTAATTGTTATTTGATATTTTAAACTTACACACTTACTTTTAAAATATCTTCAAAGACGAGGCAATATTCTTCTCGTGTGAAAGCTTCGAGAAATCGTACCCTAACGTGCCGGGTGTGATTTTTCGTATAACTTACACCGTCGAATATCCTTTTAAGTTTTTTATACCTGTCAACCCCGAGATTCCGAGAATATCGTGTATTCCATATTTGAATCTTTTAAACTATGTGTCCGAGGATTACATTTTAAATTCAATACGAAATTTTCAAATTCTTAAAAAATATATCTATATCACAAATAATTTTAAAAACGAGGCAATGTTCTTTCGTGTGGAAACTTCGAAAAATCGCACTTTAACGTGTTAAGTGTGATTTTTGTAATTCATGCAAATCGGATATCCTTTTCAAGGGTTTTCAAAATACTCTTCAATCTAATAATTATACAAAGTGGTTTTATAACCAAAAGAAGAAACAATGTTCTTTCGAGTGAAGATCTCGAAACATTGTGCCCTAACATGTTGGGTGTGATTTTCGTATGGATCATATGATGGAACACTCTCTTCAAAATGTCCCAAAACGTCCTGCAGTTTTGAAACTCCGAGAATTTAGTGTCCTAATGTGTTGGACACGACTTCTAATTCTCATAGAGGATCGAAACACGAGGATGAATTTTCCTTAAGAGTTTTTTCCTTTGAAATTATACAAAGCCGTCTAAAATAAATATCGTATTTTAAACTTTACTCGAGTTTTCATTGTTTTCAAAAAATAAGACCCGAAAATAATCATGTGGTACCGATTTTTGGGCGTATGAGGGTGCTAATTCTTCCTCATGCGTAACCGACTCCCAAACCTGTTTCTCTGGATTTCGAAGACCCCCTTTTTAAACGTTTTAAAGGTTTTATGGTGATCCAATCACACCTAATAAAAGATTGGTGACGACTCACATTTCCCTTTTTATTCTAAAATTAATTAAAATAATGTTTTTTTTTTAAAGCTCCGTTCTCGAGGTGGTTTCGACAGCTGGCGACTCCACTAGGGACATTTTCAAAATAAACGAGAGTCAAGCCAAAATTGATAATTTTCGGGTCTTTTTTTGAGAACTTTTAAACTTCAGTTTTGTTTAACATGTGATCCTCGACATCTTTGTGTGGTATTATACTCTGTGATATGGCTAGTATAATTTTTGCATCCATATGCATTGTGCTATTACCCTTCTAAGTGGAAGTGGGAAACTAGTCCTTCGTGAGGTCTTCACCTCCGTGTAGGATGGTAGATCGCTTTCGGGATTACAAAGTACTTTTGTTTTCGTGAAGTTTTCACTTCCGTGCAAACATGCGGGAAATGCATCCCCCTAAACCGAACTCGTCCGTATGAGCTTGTAATGGGTGAGGATAGAGGAATCTGCTGGTTGGGTACCCTTTGCTTTAGAGCTTAAACTACATATAGTAAGCCGTAAGCACTCACCCTAGATGGAGTTAGGCTGAGCCCTATTAGTATACCCTAAATTTTTTTTAGGTTCTGTATTATATATTTGTATGCTGATTTTTTATATTTATCACCTGCTACTAACCATGTTTGTTTTGCCTCTTTCACCTGCATTTGCATCATTATGAATGAAAAGGTGTTGATTTAAATCCGTTTTACCGACTAGGTAGTTTCATCATGGAGGAAGGATTTCTCGATAAAGTAGAGGGTAATATGGTGACATCCCTATGGTTTGAGGAGCAGCAACGCGGAAAAGGAGACAGCCTGAAATAGGGGCATTTGTCAGAATTTTGGGACTATACTCGTATCAATGTGACTCAGAACAACTTGCAAGAGTTGAAAGAGATTTGGGGGGCAATGGGATAATAAGATGAAACAGATGTTTTATCAAGACTATGGAGATCTACCTTACTTACTGGAAGTCAAGATCGAAAAGCACCTTTTTCGAGCCCTTACTCAACATTGGAACCTCGGATATAGTTGCTTCACCTTCGGACACTTGGACTTGACACCTACCATAGAAGAATATACTGCTCTGATTCGATGTTCAAGGATCCAAGTCAATAAGGTATATTCTAAAGACGTGAGTGTTCCAACATTGTTAAAGAGATTGATGAATGCAACGGGGATGAGCGAGCAATAGGTTGCTCATCGTATAAAAGTAAAAGGAGACAGCAGGTGCATTACTTGAAAAAGTTTGTGAGACCTGATTGTGATACACCTAGATATGAGAAGACGCATTGATATTTTTGCCCTCAATATATACGGGTTGACCTTATTCCCGAAAGCATTGGGGCACGTGGAAGATGCAGTAGTAGCATTGTTTGATCGACTCAGTAGATAAATTACGCCCGTCCCTGCTATCCTGGCAGAAACTTTCCGCTCGTGAGGCGCTTGTCGGAGAGAAGGAGAAGGAAGATTTATCGGCTGCGCACAACTCTTGATGGTTTGGTTTCACAGCCATTTCTGGAAAGTGGAGAAATTTTCTTGTTAGGTTTTCTCGGCCGACTTCTTGTCTTTGAAGAATTTTGTGGCTTCACAACGAGAACTGAAAGTATCTGAAGAAAAGTGGTCGGCTGTTCTCCAGAATCTACGGGATGAGGACATTCAATGGTGCGCTCCTTGGTTTCTTCCCGATGAGGTCTTTTACCGCTGTGGCGATTTCGATTGAGTCCCGTTACTCGGAGTTTGGAGTGCCACGGGGTATGCTCCTCTGCTCGTTTTGAGACAATACAAGACAAGACAGTTCATCCCTGTAACTCATGGTCTAGCACAGTGCGAGTTTTCATATAAGAGGAATGATTATAAGAAAAAGGCCCGAGAAGTGGCAAACAAGTGAAAAAAGGTACAAAGAATGAAGAAGTTCAGTGCGAACCCTTTAATAACCTCGAACTACGACTGGTGGAGGAGCAAGAGGGTTAATGATAACCTTTCCGCGTCAAACCTTGAAAATGTTCGTCCAGTAGAAGAATGTCTGCAAGAAGCTCCTTCAGATTTAGACATCCTCAAACAAGATTTTGAAAGGAAAAACTCAGAGTTTGGTAAGAGGATAGAGGTATTGGAGGAAGATAAGATGAAGTTGGGGCTAGATGTAGATTTCCACAGACTAGAGGCGAAAAAGTTAAGAAAAGGAAAAAATAAAGCCGAAGAGGATCTCGAGGACTTAAAGAAGCATTACAAGAAGCTTCGTAGTCTATGAAGATTGCAGGGCTGGGTAAGACATTCGAGCAATGGCGTCAGGAGATTCAGATACAGAAAGACCAAGCGGAACAATGGCAAAGAAGGTTCCAAGATGGTCAGGCCCGTGAGAACGCCTTGAAGGGAGAATTGCTAGAAAAATAGGTCGAGAAAGCCGAGATGAGAGCTAAGATGACCAGTCTGGAAGCAAGGATAGAAGAATTGGAGGAGTCATTACGGAGGCACCACAATCGGAATACCGTACTAGAGCTTAAAGCCTGCATGGCTGAAAAATAAGAGTTAAGAGAAAGAGTGCAAGAATTGGAAGCCACACTCCACAACAATGAAATTCGACTCGAGATTATGGAAAGAAATTTGAAAACTAGTGAATGGCACGCTTGTCAAGCCCAGAGGGAAGTCGGGGAAAGAGATCACGTAATGGGAAAAGCATTGACTCAAATGAGAGAAGCTGCTGATCGCGTACAAGAGTTGGCTGCTGAAGTTGATGTTTTGAGTCTTCAATACGAATCCAAGTCGGAGCGAGGAAAGAAGTTAGCTAGACTTCTAGAAAAATTTAAAACTCTAGGAAAAAAGGCCAAACCATTTGTGTAACTTCTCTTTTATGTAAAGATTTTTTTCTCTCTCTCGAGAAGTTGCTCTAATGAAAAGTGGATTTTGGAATCAATGCCTTTTCTTGCATTGCATGCATGCATTTCATTTGCATTATATTTTGCATATTCTTGCATAACAATACTAATTAATTAAAATTAAACCAGTTTAATAACAGTCATCATTGAAAATACGCACCATTATTATACCCGCAAGAAAACAAAAGGCATGAAACAAAGGCTTGAGCAAATCCAGAAAGAACTACAAGATCAGATGCAGGAGCAAATGGCAGTAATGTGTAGGGAAATGAAGAACCAATTTACGGAGGTACAAAAGAGTTTGATGACAGAACTAGCACAAGTTAAACAAAGCATGGCTGATAAAGGAAAAAGCCCTGCTATTGAGGACGACGAAGACCCGAGTGTTCCTCCGGGCTTTACACTAGTACACAACCCAAGCTTACAAGAAATACCGGCCAAAGAAGCCCATGTCACTATTAGGCCACAACAGCAGACCACAGGCACGTCAGGGCCTGCTAACTATGTAGTCGGATCTGGGTCAAATCCAGAAGATAATGCTGCAAACCTGGGAGTTCCAGATTTTGATGAAATGATAAAAGAGGACCTCCCTAGGCAAATGGAGGAAAAGTATAGGCTATTGGAGGAGAAAATTCAGGCAATATAAGGAATTGAAAATTCTTACGAAGTGGATGCCAAAGAATTAAGTCTGGTTCCAGACTTGGTTCTCCCTCCCAAGTTTAAAGTTCCTGAATTCGAAAAATATCACGGAACGAGCTGTCCAGAAACACATCTGACCATGTTCTGTAGAAAGATGGTGGGGCATGTTCACAACGATCAATTATTGATTCACTGTTTTCAAGATAGTTTGGTCAGATCGGCGGTCAGATGGTATAACCAATTGAGCCGAGCGAAAGTTCGTTCATGGAAAGATTTGGCACAAGCTTTCTTGAAACAATATGATCATGTGACCGAGATAGCCCCCGATCGGCTCACATTACAGAACATGGAAAAGAGGTTAAACAAAAGTTTTAGACAGTACGCACAGCGATGGAGAGAAATGACAACACAAGTACAACCACCGTTGACAGATAAAGAGACCACAATATTATTTGTCAATACCCTTAAAGCCCCCTATCTTAATCATTTGCTGGGAAACGCTACCAAAAGCTTCGCCGACATGGTCATCTCGGGAGAGATGATTGAGAATGTAATTAAAGTTGGTAAAATTGAGGCGAGAGAAAACGCTAGAAGACCTGCCCCTAGAAGTAGAGATAACGAGATCAACAATACAAGTGTATACCGACCTGGTGGTCTCAAGCCCTTCATAGTAGGTCAGCTTAGGGCACCAGTAGTTAATCATCAAAATGCCCCGAGGCGGGAACCAAGTGTTAGGCCAAAAATTCAATACACTCCACTTTCGGTGTCGTACAAAGAACTCTACAAGATGCTGTATAACGCCCATGAGATAGCTCCTCAAAGGGTGAAACCGTACGAACCACCGTTCTCGGCTTGGTACGACGCGAATGCTCATTGTGAGTATCACGCAGATGCGACAGGACACTCAATTGAAAATTGCACGGCTTTCAAAAGGTGAGTCGAGGACTTGATAAAATTCGGGGTCGTGAAATTGGAAGACCCAGCTAGGTCATATGTAGCTGGAAACCCTTTGCCGAACCATTCCAACCAATGGATCAATGCCGTGCTGGAAGGAAAGGCAAGAAAAGTCAAGAGAAGAGTGGAAGATATTAGGTCTCCACTACGATGGGTATGGCAGCAAATGGTCAAAGTCGGGATGATTTTGAAGGATAGGAAGTGTATGATATTAGAGAGTGACTGCGAGTTTCATGCTGTTAGGGGCCATGAAATCAAAGATTGTGACGAGTTCAAAGCCCTACTGTAAACATTGATGGACAATCAGGAACTAGAATTCTTCGAAGAAGAAGAAGAAAAAGAAGTCAACGATATCTGTGCTTCCGAAGAGGGGTCGATCAGCCACCCGAAGGTGATCATTTGCAAACCACCGAAAAGCGTAGCCAGTGGCCAGACGACGCCTCGTATTATCATCCAGAAACCTGTAACCTTCCCTTATAATAATAGTAAAAAGGTTCCATGGAATTACAACTGCAATGTGACCATGCCCAGAGAAGGAGAGCCTAAGAAGGATGTAAGCTTGATTACCCGGAGTGGTAAAATTTATGACTCAGTCGAAAAAACAAAAGAGGTCAATAAAGGGAAAGCAGTAATGTGCGAGCCTGAAGAAGAAATAGCCACTAGGCTTGAGAGATCCACCAATGAACCAGTATCTGAAGGGGAGGCGAAAGAGTTTCTAAAGTTCCTAAGGCACAGTGAATACAGTGTGGTGGAATAGCTCCATAAATAACCTGCACGAATATCGATCTTATCTTTGCTCTTAAGCTCGGAAGCACATCGTGGTGCATTAATGAAGGTGCTCAACGAGACTTACGTGACCAATGACATATCGGTATGTAAGTTGGACTGCTTAGTTAATAACATTAGTGCAGACAATTTCATCTTTTTTAGCGATGATGAGATCCCGTCCGGGGGGATGGGATCGACCAAAGCCCTCCATATCACAACCCGTTGTAAAGGGTATACGCTACCGGGAGTACTCATAGAAAACGGGTTAGCATTGAATGTATTACCACTGGCTACACTCCAAAGATTACCGATCGATAGCTCTCATTTGAAGGGATGCAACAACATAGTGAGAGCATTCGACGGGACAGAAAGGAAGGTGACTGGAAAAATTGAAGTACCCCTGCAGATTGGGCCGAACACGTACGAGATAGATATTCTAGTGATGAATATTAGGTCTACCTACAACTGCCTATTGGGGAGGCCATGGATCCATTCGATCGGGGCTGTATCTTCCTCTCTACATTAGAAAGTGAAGTTAGTAAATAAGGGGAGGTTAATTACCATCAATGCGGAGGAAGAGATAATTGCCTCTATAACAAGCGAGTCACCTTATGTGGGGATGGATGAAGAAGCTTTAGAATGCTCATTTCGTTCACTGAAATTTGTAAATGCGACCTTCATTTTGGAAGGAAGCAAGGTGCCTGTGCCAGTAATATCATCGATTACTAGAATGGGTCTGCGGATGATGCTTGAGAAAGGAGCTGCCTTTGGAAAAGGACTCGGGAAGTACCTCCAAGGGAGAACCAACGTGCCGACCCTGGTGGAAAAGCGGGATTACTATAGCTTAGGGTATAAGCCTGATGTGAAGCAGAAAAGAAAAGAGATTGAAAAGAGACAAGAGAAAAAGAGGGCCAAATTATCTAGAAAGGAACTCTCGTGGGAACCCATGGTCTTCCCACCCATTTACGAGACCTTTGTCTTGGGAGAAATAATTAACCAGAATGAAGAGCAAGGGAAAAAGCGAGTAACCATTGGCGCTAGGGGGAGCATTATGAGGTTCGTGAGCATCAATGCCATATCAGAAGAAGATAAGGAATGGAGTCTATCAAGGATTGGTCCGTGTGCATTCGGAAGCACTCTGGATAATTGGACCGTGGAGGAACTTCCTGTAATCTTTAAAATTTCCTCGAGTAATGCTCGAAATCACCTATTGCTTTAGGCCTGAAAGCAATATGGATCTTTTGTAAAAGGCCCATGTTCATTATTTAGTTATTTTAAATGAAAGTGGATTTCCTATCCTAAAATTATTCGTTCATTTTTAATTCAGCTTAATAAATTGCTCGTACATAACCAACAAATACAAATTAATCATCCTTTTAATACATACATACTCATACACATACCACAGAATCATTCTTTCATAAATTCATTTTATTTTTTGGATTTTCTTTTTATCCCTCAACAGGTCCTCAAATATCAATAACATGAGTCACTCTGATGTTAACTTAGAACCTCACTTTGTGCAAGACATGTGTTTGGAAGAGCTTCATAGCTTTGAAGAGAATCAGGATTGTGATTTCTCCCCTGATCGGCTTAGGATGATAAGACATGAAGAAAAACAAATCCTGCCTCATTCAAACCCTGTAGAAATGATTAATTTGAGGAGCGAAGATGAAAAGAAAGAAGTAAAGATAGGGACATGCATCTCTGCGAAAACTAGAAGGAACCTTATCGAGCTGCTCAAAGAGTTTCAAGACATCGTTGCATGGTCATACCAAGATATGCCCGGTTTGAGCACTGACATTGTGGTACACAAACTCCCTATAAAAGAAGGATGCAGACCCGTACAACAAAAGCTCCGAAGAGTGAGACCGGATGTGCTGTTGAAAATAAAAGAGGTCAAGAAACAGTTTGATGCTGGTTTCCTCCAGGTCGTTAAATACTCTAAATGGGTAGCTAATATAGTCCCTGTTCCTAAAAAGGATAGAAAGGTACGAATGTGCGTGGACTATCGAGACTTAATAAAGCTAGCCCAAAGGACAATTTCCTTTTACCTCACATAGATACTTTGGTCGACAACACAGCAGGACATTCTTTGTTCTCTTTTATGGACGGTTTCTCGGGATATAATCAGATCAAAATGGTTCTTGAGGACATGATCAAAACCACATTCGTCACGCTATGGGGAACATTTTGCTACAAGGTAATGCCCTTTGGACTTAAAAACGCAGGGGCAACTTATCAGAGAACTATGGTAACCCTGTTCCATGACATGATGCACAAGGAAATCGAAGTTTATGTAGATGACATGATAGCTAAATCCCAAACAGAGGAGGAGCATGTGAGAATCCTGAGGAAGTTGTTCATAAGGTTAAGAAAATATCAACTAAAGCTAAACCCGGCTAAGTGCACTTTCGGGGCTACCTCAGGAAGACTGTTAGGCTTTGTGGTTAGCAAAAGAGGAATTGAAATCGACCCAGACAAAGTCAAAGCCATACAGGAGCTACCACCACCCAGCACGCAAAAATAAGTGCGGGGATTTTTAGGGAGATTAAAGTACATTGCTCGGTTCATCTCACAATTAACCGAAAAGTGTGACCCTATCTTCCACTTGCTTAGAAAGCGTAACCCGGACGTATGGGATGCTGAGTGCCAGGAAACTTTTAATAAGGTCAAAGATTATTTGTCTAGAGCTCCTATCTTAGTTTCTCCAATTCCTAACAAGCCTTTGATACTGTACCTAACAGTCTTTGAGAATTCCATAGGATGCGTGTTAGGCCAACATGATGAATCCGAAAGAAAGGAAAGGGCGATATATTATCTGAGTAAGAAATTTACCGATTGCGAGACTCGGTATTCGTCTATTGAGAAATTATGCTGTGCACTAGTCTGGACTACACGCAGACTAAGACAATACATGCTCTACCATACTACTTGGTTGATCTCGAAATTAGATCCTTTGAAGTACCTAATGGAGTCAGCAGTGCTAAATGGAAGGTTAGCTCGATGGCAAATCTTGCTCTCAGAATTTGACATCGTCTATGTCAATCAGAAGGCAGTAAAAGGGAGTACGATAGTTGAAGATTATGAGCCGATAAACTTCGATTTCCCGAATGAAGATCTAATGTACGTTACAATAGTTGAAGAGGCAACCCCGAGAGAGCAACCGTGGATTTTAAATTTTGACGGAGCTTTAAACGCCATAGGTAACGGGGTTGGAGCAGTCTTAGTATCACCAGAGGGAGATCATTACCCTTTTACCAGCAAGCTTGATTTCGACTGCACTAATAATATGGCTGAATACGAAGCGTGCATCATGGGAATTCGTGCGGCCATAGAATGAGGAATTAAAACTCTAGAGGTTTATGGAGACTCTGCATTGCTAATCTACCAACTTAAAGGAGAGTGGGAAACAAGAGATACTAAGCTAATGGATTACCGCAAGCTAGTTCTCGAATTGATTACGGAGTTCGATGATGTCACATTTCATTTTCTCCCTCGAGAGGAAAATCAAATGGCTGATGCCCTCGCTACTTTGGCCTCGATGATCAAAGTAAGTAGGCTAGAAGATGTGAAACCCATTCAGATTAGTATTTATAAAACTCCCGCTCATTGTTGCGATATCGAGGCAGAGGAAGAAGTAGAAAAAGACGATCACCCATGGTACCAGGACATCCTTCATTTTGTTAGAGATCGAAAATACCCCAAGCAAGCCTCGGGTAACGAAAAGAACATTGAGAAGACTTGCTAGTGAATATGTCTTAGATGAGGAAATCTTGTACAAAAAAAGGAAAGACCAGGTACTACTGAGATGTGTCGACGGAGTAGAAGCCAAGAAGATCTTGGAGGAAGTTCACGAGGGTATTTGCGGGACACATGTCAATGGGTTCACGATGGCCCGACAAATAATGAGATTTGGGTATTACTGGTCTACCATAGAGAGCGATTGCATCAACTATGCCAGAAAATGCTACAAATGCCAGATATATGGAGATAAGATTAATGTACCCCCTTCGCATCTCCATGTCATGACTTCTCCCTAACCTTTCTCTATGTGGGGCATGGATGTCATTGGACCAATTTCTCCGAAAGCTTCTAATGGGCATAGATTCATTTTTGTGGTGATCGACTATTTCACCAAATGGGTAGAGGCAGTTTCGTATGCCAACGTTACCAAATCTGCAGTCAGCAAGTTCTTGAAAAATGAGATTATATGCCGGTATGGGATGCCAGAGAGGATTATATCTGACAATGCTTTGAACTTGAACAATAGCACGATTGCAGAAGTTTGCGAACAATTCAAAATCAAGCATCATAATTCCTCTCCCTACCGCCCAAAAATGAATGGAGCCGTAGAGGCGGCCAATAAAAATATCAAAAAAATCGTGGCAAAGATGACCAAGACTTACAGAGACTGGCACGAAAAACTATCATTTGCCCTCTTCGCCTGCAGAACTTCAGTTAGAACTTCTACTAAGGCAACACCGTTCTCTTTGGCATACGGTATGGAGGCAGTCTTACCTATTGAGGTTGAAATACCTTCTCTCCGAGTTCTAATTAGATGAGGCTGAATGGATCCAAGCTCGATATGATCAATTGAATTTGATCGAGAAAAAGAGATTAAAAGCCATCCGTCACGGTCAAATGTACCAGAAAAGGATGATGCGGGCTTACGACAAAAATGTTCGTCCTAGAGAGTTCCGTGAGGGAGATCTGGTTTTGAAAAAGATACTTCCTATACATAAAGATACTTCCTATACATAAAGATTTCCGTGGAAAATGGATGCCCAATTGGGAAGGACCTTATGTAGTAAAGAAAGCTTTCTCAGGAGGAGCTCTCATCTTAACAGAAATGGACGGCAAGGAACTATATAACCCTGTCAATTCAGACTCGGTAAAGAAATACTTCGCCTAAAAAAAAGGGGGGGTCCACGATGAAAACCCACAAAGGGCATCCTGAAACCAAGAGAATTTTGAGTTGAAAACCCGCAAAGGGCGGCTCAAACCCAAGGCAGGAGAAAGGTTACAACTTGAAGCATCAACAAAGCACTCCAGGTCTTCTAGACACACGTCCGGGCTAAGGGTGATTCTCAGTAAGCCAATGCAAGAGGGGCTCATTTTAGGCGATATTCAGGACAATTAAATTGCCCTTTTCTGGTACTTAGCCATTTTGATTAATGTTGTTCCCTTTTACTCTCTTGTTAATACAATTTTCAAATACAACCTTGTTTCCACACAATTTTGCGCAAGCATTTCACATTTAAATAACGAGTAATGAACTGATAAATCATACAAAGATTCATGAGCATTACCCTAGAAATTTTTAAAAATTATAGGGGTCCGAAACAGAATTGCCAGTAGGAGAACAAATTTGAAAATGAGTAACTCAATATCAGCATAGAAGAAGATTGGTTGAAACATCAAGGACAGAATTTGGATAGGCAATAAGCCATACTGGCCCGACTAATAACGAATAAGACATTAATCATGCACACATATAGTTAGGAGCATTTCAATTCATTCTGTGCATAGCATCCTAAACAAGTTGGCCTACCCATAGGCCCATTTGAGCATATTTTACAGGTCTCGATACCTTGAAGCAGGACGAGAAATGACAAGTTCATGACGAATCCCGA
This sequence comes from Gossypioides kirkii, assembly GCA_005610355.1. NCBI lineage: Eukaryota > Viridiplantae > Streptophyta > Magnoliopsida > Malvales > Malvaceae > Gossypioides > Gossypioides kirkii. The sequence goes on along the minus strand of CP032254.1, from coordinate 12,899,631 downwards.
GAAGTTATGAGGGCTACTATCATTTGTCGGACAAACTACAGTTATTTGATCCTTTACCCCAAGTTTGGGGCAGATCACTATTTGACAATACTTCAATCATGGAGTAGTTCAACGAACAAGCGAGGCGGTCATCTTCCTGAGGAGATACAGAGAAGAATACCAACTCAATGCTCAATGCGAGCAAATCTTCGAACCCAGCTTCCTAATGAGACACTGAGAAGTAGGTCGAAACAATAAAATGGTTAGCTTCCTGATGAGACACAGAGAAGTGGACCAAATTCGTCTTCCTGAGGAGATCCAGAGAAGCGAATTAAAGCAAGCGAGACGATCATCTTCCTGATGGGATACAGAGAAGAATACCAATTCAACGCTCAATGCGAGCAAATCTTCGAACCCAGCTTCCTGATGAGACACTGAGAAGCAGGTCGAAACAATAAAATGGTTAGCCTCCTAATGAGACACAGAGAAGTGGACCAAATTCGTCTTCCTGAGGAGATCCAAAGAAGCGAATTAAAGCAAGCGAGACGGTCATCTTCCTGATGGGATACAGAGAAGAATACCAACTCAATGCTCAACGCGAGCAAATCTTCAAACCCGGCTTCCTGATGAGACACTGAGAAGCAGGTCGAAGCAATAAAAAGGTTAGCTTCCTGATGAGACACAGAGAAGTGGGCCAAATTCGTCTTCCTGAGGAGATCCGGAGAAGCGAATTAAAATAGATGATTGCGGTCATCCTCCTGATGAGACACAGAGAAGAAGGCCAGGTTAATGAAATCAGACTCAAAAAAACTACGATGACGAATTCCAGTCTCCTTGAAATTTCGAGAGAATAGGGGTGAAGTCATAGTAGCAAATTTTGACTTTTTGAAGATAACCTTAAAGCAGGATGGAATCACCAAGTCAAAGAAATGGAAAGACAAATGTAGGGAAGATTGAATGACAGACAAAACGAAAGGTGGACCAATTGAAGATAGAGCGCCAAAGAGACGGGACCCAACAAATTGGGTATTCTTTTGGGTCTTAGCTCTGTTCCTGTTACACAACAACGAGTAAAGAGGGGCAACTGTTGAAGCCCAATTTTGACCGGGCCCAACTTGGATTTTAAATTAAGTTTGAAATTAATTTTAAATTTATTTAAATTTAAATTTGTTTTAAATTTAAATACATTTGAAATAACTTTAAACTTAAAATTTAAAGTCCATTTACAAATATAGGTCCAATTATAATATTTAAGTTACAAAACCCAATTGGGCCAAATCCTTAAGTAACTTAAAACACTAATGGGTCTCAGACTGACCCAATTAGCCCAAACCCTAATGTATCCTAAGCCAAAACAGAGGTTATTCCCACTTGCACTGTTGACCAGCCACCACCACATCAGCCAACCACAACGTGCCACATCATCGTCTTCAGCATCACCTCCAGCCAAGTTGCCACTGCCACCAGCTGCTACTGTCACCGACACTGCTACATCTACTGCAATAGTTGAACTGCAAAAGAAAAGATGGATTAGGACTAGCATTTAAATATGTAAAACAAAATTGAATGATTATGTACATGGCTATAAAAGCCAAGACAGAATATGTACAAGGGGTTACGAACCCTTTTGTTAGGAATCAATACATAGTAAAATCCTTGATACACAGACTTCTGTTGCATTACAAAACCAATACAACACACAGATTCCCAAAATATTTACCAAATTCAAGAAGAGTTGGCAAACATACTCGAACAAGATAAGGCAAAACACTACAGAAACAGGGGCAGGTCAGATTCATAGTACCTAGCAACTAAGGCATTCAGGTAATCTTCAATGAGCATTTAATACATTCATGATTTAAGTTTTCATTCAAAGCCCCATTCAGTTTTCGATGTACGCATTAATGCATGTTTGAATACCCCTATTTATCATTTACTTTTTTTTCAAAACGCATTAATGAAATCGATATTAATAAGGGTGATAATAACTGATCTGTTAATAATAATAAAGGGCATAAAAACTGATAATGGTATTAAATATTAATAAATAATATTATTAATTTAATAATAATTAAAAAAGAAAGGAAAATGAAGGGGCAAGGGGCACTCCCTTGATCGTACCACCACCGGAGCCACCGTCGAGGCCATCCAAGCCGTCGCCGCAGTAAAACCTCGTGCATCACCTATGCCTCGTCATCCTCAGATCTGCATAGAAGCATGAAACGGGGATTAAGGTCTGAAACAAACATAGAAATCTAATGTTTTAAAATATTAAAGATGAATAAAGGAAATAAGAATTGGAAACCATGAAAAGATTTTGGAGCTTAAAGAACCAAGATCCATTGGGTTTTAAACAAAGAAGTTTTTTAAAAGAAAGAAAGAAATAGAAAAGGGGTTTTTACCTTTAAGTTCTGGCGAGGGACGGTGGCAGGAGAATGGCGTGTGGGCGACGGAGATGGACGGCGTTGGCATGGGACAACCGGAGAGTGGCACGCGTATAGCCCAACGCGCTGGGCAAGCACTGTAGACCGGCGTTGGCTTTGGTGGCCGGCCATGGAGGTTTGAGAGAGAGAGGAGAGAAAAAAAGGGAGGGGGCATGATTTTTTTTTTAAAAAATGAAAGAAAATAAATAAATAAAAACCTAAAATGGCTTTTATAGAAGACCCGTGGACCGACCCGATCCGACCCGACCCGCCACTGGGATCCGCGTGTTTTCGATTAATAGGTTATTTACGCGTTTGGTCCTTTCACATTTTTAATTGATTTAATTTAGTCCTTTTCATATTTTTAATTATTTCTAATTTGGCCCAGTAATTTTGTTTACTTTTCAATTTAATCCTTTGACATTTTGGATGCACCAAAGGTTGCCACGTGTCTATATTTCGGCCTATTTCATACATTGGTCCCTCTTATTTTTAAGTTTTTTTAATTTAGTCCTTAAATCAACTTCTGTTAAATCATAAAATTGGCCCAGGAATTTTTCGAGATTTACAAAATAGTCCTTTGACTTCTGGATGCCTGTGGAGTTGCCACGTGTCACCCATTCTTTGGTTTTATTTCTTAAAGGTCCCTAAACTGTTCATAAATTATATTTTTACCCCCAAACTTTCCAAAATTCCATTTTTAACCCCGGTTTTACCAAAAACTACCATTTTACCCTCGAACTTTCCAAAATTTCATTTTTAACCTCGATTTTACCAAAAATCACCATTTTACCCTCAAACTTTCCAAAATTCCATTTTAACCCCGATTTCACCAAAAATCACCATTTTACCCCTCGAACTTTCCAAAATCTAAATTTTAACCCCGATTTCACCAAAAATTACTGTTTTACCCGTAAACTTTCCAAGATTCCATTTTTTACCCTACTTTCACCAAAAATTACATTTTTACCCTCGGAAGTCCAAAATTACCATTTCGCCCCAGGGCATCCAAAGGTCCCGTTTTCGATCTCGATCGCGTCGTTTTTCTTTTTTCACTAAATAGTTGCATTTATTTTAATCATTATGTATTTGCATTTTACTTTTTTTGCATTCTATTTATCTGCTTATTATCTTGCTTCGTATTTAATTTCTCTTATTAATTGCTATTCAATATTTTAAACTTACACACTTACTTTTAAAGTATCTTCAAAGACGAGGCAATGTTCTTCTCGTGTGAAAGCTTCGAGAAATCATACCCTAACGTGCCGGGTGTGATTTTTCGTATAACTCACACGCGTTGAATATCCTTTTTAAGTTTTTTATACCTGTCAACCCCGAGATTCCGAGAATATCGTATCCTAACGTGTTGGTCACGATTTTAATTCTCCGTGAAAATCAAAGTAAACGGGTATTCCATATTTGAATCTTTTAAACTATGTGTCCAAGGATTACATTTTAAATTCAATACGAAATTTTTAAATTCTCAAAAATATATCTATATCACAAATAATTTTAAAAACGAGGCAATGTCCTTTCGTGTGGAAACTTCGAAAAATCGCACTTTAACGTGTTAAGTGTGATTTTTGTAATTCATTCAAATCGGATATCCTTTTCAAGGGTTTTCAAAATACTCTTCAATCTAATAATTATACAAAGTGGTTTTATAACCAAAAGAAGAAACAATGTTCTTTCGTGTGAAGATCTCGAAACATCGTGCCCTAACATGTTGGGTGTGATTTTCGTATGGTTCATATGATGGATCACTCTCTTCAAAATGTCCCAAAACGTCTTGCAGTTTTGAAACTCTGTGAATTTAGTGTCCTAATGTGTTGGACACGACTTCTAATTCTTATAGAGGATCGAAACACGAGGATAAATTTTCCTTAAGAGTTTTTTCCTTTGAAATTATACAAAGCCGTCTAAAATAAATATCATATTTTAAACTTTACTCGAGTTTTCATTGTTTTCAAAAAATAAGACCCGAAAATAATCATGTGGTACCGATTTTTGGGCGTATGAGGGTGCTAATCCTTTCTCATGCGTAACCGACTCCCGAACCTGTTTCTCTGGATTTCGAAGACCCCCTTTTTAAACGTTTTAAACGTTTTATGGTGATCCAATCACACCTAATATGGCGACTCCCATTTCCCTTTTTATTCCAAAATTAATTAAAATAACATTTTTTTGAAGCCCCGTTCCCGAGGTGGTTTCGACATATTTCATTAATTAACTTTAAAAAAATTATATTTATTGTTCACAACATCAATGCATTTAGACTTATTCTATTTTCAATATATTATTATACATCATATTTTTATTGAATAAAAATAATAATATTTATATGAATACAAAATTTTAAGCATATATAAATGTATTTTATTTTTATACCAATATTTTTGTGTGATATTTAAATTAAATAATATATGCTCTAAATGGGCATATATTGAAATGTGCATGAATTTATTAAGTATACACTTAAATACAAAATTATATTAATTACGATTCTATTTATAATAAAGTTCAAGTTATAGTAAATACGAACTATGAACCAAATTGACACAAATATATAGTAACTTTAAACTAAAATATATATTTAAAAATTCTAATGTAATATTTATACACAAACAATCCATATATCGCGCAAGAATCCAAACTAGTATATCCTATATACTATAGTAATATGAAATTACAAAAAAAAAAAGAAAAAGAAAAAAAGAAACAAAGCTTTATGGCACAATTTATTCGCAGTCATTTGACGCACTAATATGATGGCAAGTGTAGTTATTAGATTTCATTGGAAAAAATTATAAGTTGAGCACAAATTTCCGTATTAAAATAAAAATATTCAATAAAAAATAATCAAATATTACAACATTAATTAAAATAAATGGTAAAAAAAATTTAATTCAACGTAATTAAAATAAATGGCAACACGAAACAAAAAAATAAATTAAATGTATCGTACCGTCCATCCAAACCTATACTTATTGCAAAAACTATTCACTCAATAAGAAACAAAAGTTATCAGCTTAATCCTTTTGAGAAATGCTATTTCAAAAAAGTTAAAAGAACTTACTTTATTGACTAATATTTACTCACAAATGACCCTCGTAACGTCTCAGATACTGTTTCATTAGGACATGCTAGTAATAGAAGTGGCTTGTAGAACCAGATATGAATGAATGCTATAACTTCCAAAGAGAATTAATGAAATGGCACATATCCTTCTCTTGCATATGCCACAAATGTCTTATTATGTCCCTTTGCCCAAGCTATTTAGACAGCATCAAAATTCTAATCTACCCTTTTGCACATTGGATTTGGCTATTGTCTTAAGTAGTGGAATAATATCAATGATGTTGAATCAAGATGAACATAACAATGACCTAGGCTTATGCTAATCTATTTGGAAAGTAATAAATTCATCTTTTTCTTTTTTTGATGGAGTTGAAATTCATTCGATTCAGATTTGATAACAAACCTTTTATGCATGATGATTTCATGAACTAAACCTCTATAATTAATACATTTTCAATAGATAATCAACGTCCCTCAACATGATCGCCTCCTCCCAACATTGTTAATTTAATATGAATGCGACCATTTTGCTCCAAAGGCAAACATGCAAGTATTGTCACGGTTGCCGGGGACTCCACTAGTAAAATTGTTTGTGGAACTAACACATCGATGTATTGCCTTAATGCATTAGTGGTTGAAGCCTAAGCCTTTAGTAGGCTTGACTCTGTAATGATCAAGAATGACAGATGATAATCAAAATTTAACCCTTTTTTTTTTTTACAAGTTCAAATCTTAGCACATGTAAAATTTTATTAAAAGATTAAATTATTCTCGAATAATATAATTTATTTTAATTTTGGGAAGATATTTTCGTAATTTCTCTAATCGAGTTGATATCTAATTGATTCATCATCTATTTAGTCATGAGCTTAAATAATAGTAAGTATAGATATTCAATTGATGGAGTAATAAATTGTATATAATAAAATGAAGGGATAAATCTCAAAATTATATATGAATTTTGATTTAATTTGTAATTGTATACATGAACTTTAATTTGGTGTAATTATACACGTGAAACTCTAATTATGGTTCAAATGTATACTTCAAACTTTAATTTTGATTTAATCATGCACATTTAAAGAAATAAATACATCAGTTTATTTTTATATTGAATAAATATAATTATTTATGTATGCAATATATAAACATAAAATAATATTATATTAATAATTGTATTAATAATTTACAAGAATTATATCAAATCAAAATTTCATGTATAAAATTATACAAAATTAAAGTTCATGTATACAATTACACATTAAACCATACTTCATGTATAGTTTTGAGATTTATCTCTAAAATGAAAATGTATAAATTTAAGATGATGGGTGATGGGCTGCTTAAAGTAAGTGCTAACAATATCAATGTGGGCTTTTAAAATCCATAATCAGACGGGCTTAGGTCTCATAGTCCATTACAGGCCAGAGGAGAATAGCTGCTGCGGTTCTTGCTCGCAAGTTTTAAAAATAAAGACTCCAAGGCTTGGGAGAACTCAGGTCAGGTCAGGGACATTGTGTTTTTCCAATCGACCTCCGGACCTTCAGATCCGACCATCGTTGCACCACCGCCATGTTATCCTCCGTCCGCTCTTTTTCTCCTTCCGCCTTCATTTTCTTTGTCTTCTTCTCCTCTCTCGCCTTCGCTTCCGAGTCAGATCATAAGGTAATCTCTCTTCTTCATTTTCTTCTCTTGTCTTCTTCTCTTTTCACGTTTGGTGCCAGCCATAACCTTAATAATGGCACTTTTGATCTTTGTCATTTTTCGTGTAATTCTTCCTCCATTTTGACTCAGATCTGCTGACCTTTCTTTTTCTTCTTCTTCATTTATTTATTTATCTTGGTTAGATTTAAGTGTTGCCTTTGACATGAGCAAATTCTTGATATACGTGTCATTTCGGGCCTTTGTTATTTGAAAATTTTGTTACCGTGTTGCCATTATCAGGTATAAGATATGGATCTGCAGTATTTAGGAGACTAGTTTGAAAACTGGTTATACAATTTCGGTTGAATGAACAAACACTATGGAGCTTGATTAAGGAATTTGATCTGAAGTATTGAACTGACTTAATCAGCGTAAGCTTTATGGGTTTGGTTAGCGTATTTTGCTGCCGATACTGATCAGTTCTTCCCGTGTTGAATTGACTTATAAGCTAAAATTCACTTTCTACACACATTGTCTTATCGCCTTTTCTTCATTTACGTACTGTTGGTGACTGTTAAACCGAGTATTTGAATATAACGACTTTTGGGGTCTAAGCTTCATAGGCTTTCTTAGACTATCATTTTGAAGGTGTTATATCATCCTATCTTGCTCCTTCATTGTATTCAAATCACATTTCTTCATTATGAGAACTCAAGATTATAATATTTATTCTTTTTTTGTGTTTCTATATTTAGATTTTGTTGTCGGTTTTTTAGATTTCTTTATTTTAAAATCTTGCTTCTCTTCTTCTATAGCTATGGGTAACTCTTATCAACCCTCCATTTTTTCTCTTGGCAGTATCAACCGGACGATCCAATTAATCTATGGGTAAATAAAGTTGGACCATATAACAATCCACAAGAAACTTATAACTATTACATCCTTCCGTTTTGTCATCCGGGTGTCAATCCTGCACACAAATGGGGTGGCCTAGGTGAGGTCCTTGGTGGAAATGAACTGATTGATAGCCAGATTGATATAAAGTTTCAAAGTATGCTTCTCCCCTCTTGTTAGACTTTTAATTTGGTTGCTGTAATTTCTTTAATAATCATTACATGTTTTTGATTTTTATATTCCTTCTTTTGCTCCTTTTTTATTCTTTGACAGAGAATGTGGACAAAGGTACCATTTGCCAACTGGAACTTGATGAAGCTAAGGTCAAACAGTTCAAGGATGCTATTGAGAACAGTTATTGGTTTGAATTCTTTGTGGGTATGTTTAGCTTTTCATTCTTTTATATGAAATAGTAAATGTGCATGAATAGAGCTACATTACATCCATTGATTGGTGGATGAAAATGTCTTTTATGCTTGTGTTTGGTAAAATTGGCCTGCAGGGTATCTCCTCCCTGTAATATTTATACTTAATAAATACTGTTATCAATCACCAAATTCTCTTATAATGATCACCTAGGTTTCTTTTTGGCTTAACTAAAGAAAACAAAAGTTTCTTCTGTGCACTTTAAGAATCTTATAGGTATACCATTTTTACATTCTTTATTTGATGCATGCTTTTGGTTGTTGCATAATGCAAGCTAGATCAATATTTTAACTCATTTAAGGAGATCCAGAGAGTAAGGATATAGCACCCGTGGTATTATATGTTTGTTTGCAGGGTTTAAAGGATTATTTTGTCTATTTTTATTACTTCGTCGGGCACTTACTTTTTATCTTCCTTGCCTTTCTCTTGATGCCATGTTTGTTCTCTTCATGATGCTGGAAGTTCAGATGATCTGCCTTTGTGGGGTATGAATTGGTCTCCTTCCTGTTCATTTTATCTGGTGAGTCTACTAATCCTTTTATAGCTTATTTCTGAAAGTTTTATCTTTAACTTTTCAGGCTTTGTTGGTGAGCTGCATCCTGATAAGAACAGTGATAATGGCAAGCATGTCCTCTACACACATAAGAACATTGTTATTAAATACAACAAGGATCAGGTTTGTGGTTTCTGAAATACATACAACTTCCATTCTTGTATTTAGGAATCTGCTGCTGGTATTGAGCACACTTCTATCTTGCAGATTATTCATGTCAATCTCACCCAGGGGAGTCCTAAACCCTTGGAAGCAGGGAGAGTATTGGACATGACATACTCAATCAAATGGCTTCCAACTAATGTCACTTTTGCTCGTCGCTTTGATGTTTATTTGGACTACCCTTTCTTTGAGCACCAAGTATGTAACATAATTGGTGATAGTTTTCCCCTTCATGAGTTGCTTTTGTTTACTTTTGCAACAAAAGCTTTTTTTTTTTTTTTAATTTTATGTTCACAAGTTTGCATCAGTCTGTTTTCTTTTCACTTTGTAAGAGCTGTTATTCGTTTGAAATATGCAGATTCATTGGTTCTCTGTTTTCAATTCATTCATGATGGTTATCTTTCTCACTGGTTTGGTCTCAATGATCTTGATGCGAACTCTGAGAAATGACTATGCAAAGTATGCTCGGGAAGATGATGATTTGGAAACTTTGGTGATATTATCTGGATCTTTACTTATTCCTCTTCTTTTAGGAAAATTATCTTTTCTGGAAATTCATCTTTTCCTTGCTATTTCACATATGTTCCCAGGAAAGGGATGTAAGTGAAGAGTCTGGTTGGAAACTTGTCCATGGTGATGTTTTCCGGCCTCCCCGTGGTTTGGTTCTGCTTTCTGCTGTTGTTGGCACTGGTGCACAGCTAGCATTGCTAGTTCTCCTTGTCATCTTATTGGCAATTGTGGGAACTTTGTATGTCGGGTATGTTGAAAAGCCCGTTGAAATTAAAAATTCATGAGAACTGTGAGCATATAGATTTATTTATCCTATCTTAGATACTGTGTTTATGCATATAAATTCAAGCATAAATGCATGGAACTCCTCGTGGAACCCCCCCCCCTTACAAACTATTTTATGATATTCTCTTTTGTAAAAAATTGCCAATCCTAGTCATAATGTTTTATTTTCCCCTTCATTTGTAATTTGTATCAGTGAAGAGATTGGTATTTGGTAGCTGATTTTGGCATTTCAGCTTTCAGCTTTTTGACTAATAATCTCATGCATTATTTATTTGATTCAGGAGAGGAGCAATTGTCACTACTTTTATACTGTGTTATGCTTTTACGTCGTTCATTTCTGGTTATGTGAGTGGTGGAATGTACTCGCGTAATGGGGGTATGTGCTTTGTCCCTTTAGCCATTCTTGCTTGCATTTGTCCCTGCTCCTGGTGGATCTTTCATTTTGATATGTTGGTTCTGTTGCTTTCATTTTTCAGGTAAAAGTTGGATAAAGTCAATGATCCTTTCAGCGTCTCTGTTCCCATTTTTGTGTTTTGGGATTGGTTTCATCTTGAACACAATTGCTATATTTTATGGATCCCTAGCTGCTATTCCTTTTGGTACAATGGTGGTGGTTTTCGTAATTTGGGCTTTCATTTCATTCCCCCTGGCTCTTCTTGGTACAGTTGTTGGGAGAAACTGGAGTGGTGCTCCAAATAATCCATGCCGTGTGAAGACCATTCCTCGCCCAATTCCGGAGAAGAAATGGTATCTTACACCCTCCGTGGTCTCCTTGATGGGAGGACTTCTGCCTTTTGGCAGCATATTCATTGAAATGTATTTCGTCTTCACATCCTTCTGGAATTACAAGGTGAAAATCTTTTTCCTAGGTTTTATATGCTAGATGATAAACTAAGCTTTTCTTGGAGATTGAATCGTTTGCAATTCTTTATACCAAATATTTTGGTTGATAATTTGCCTGGTGGGAGTTGTAAATTATTTGGATTTATGTAGTTTAGTAGCATATAGGAGTTTCTCTTCCTCCTTAAAGCTAGGTTCATGTATACTTGGTAATTGTGTTCGTATTTTTGTAATTTCTGATTCAACAAGCCTTTGTCTTTTGCAGGTTTATTATGTCTATGGATTTATGCTGCTGGTGTTCCTGATTCTCGTCATTGTAACTGTCTGTGTGACAATTGTGGGGACATATTTCTTGCTAAACGCTGAGAACTATCACTGGCAGTGGACATCATTTTTCTCTGCTGCCTCGACAGCAGTGTATGTGTATTTGTACTCTGTATACTACTACTATGTGAAAACCAAGATGTCAGGCTTCTTCCAGACCAGTTTCTACTTCGGATACACTTTGATGTTTTGTCTTGGTTTGGGAATCCTTTGCGGTGAGTTTCGAAATATATAAATTATTCAGCCTTTTTTATGTTTTCTTTCCAAATCAAATTCTGTCATGAATTTTTCAACGGAATACGGAGTATACCCTTAAACTCTGCTGCTATTTAGTGCCGTTTGTTTGAGACAGATAGGAGTAGAGTTTTATGGCATCATTTGCTTCAGCTTCATGTGGGTTTTTGACAATTTCGTTTTCAATGTATAGGAGCTGTTGGTTATCTTGGTTCTAATTTGTTTGTAAGGAGGATCTACAGAAACATTAAGTGTGACTAGAACTTTGCTAATGGATATTAGAACCAGCAGCGCTTCCACAAGCATTTTCAGTTGTCGAGGCAATAAACAGGGAGGGGAAGCTTCTTGTCAGGTATGAGGAACCAAGCAAAGCCTCAAGATGAAACTGGAAGCCCTGAGATTTTTGTTCTGCCTTTGATTTTACTCGCCTGTAATTGGAAGCCCTGATTTAGAATATAGAAAGGTAGCTAAAATATTAAACAACTGTCATTTGTTATACTTCTGTTATACTTTTGTCCTTGATCCCTTTGCATATAGATGTGTCCAATGTAAGAATTTATGGTTAAATTTCCTCTGGATTTTTTTTTCTTTCGGGGATAAGGAACTTAAATCAAGGAAATCGGTAAATGGGCGTGTTTCTTTCTTTCTTTTTTTTAAATTATTATTATATGCATTCTGCAATTTGGCAGTTGGCACGTGTTTGATGTTTCTAATTTCCCCCTTTTTTTGCGAATTTGGGTTTGTGTTATGGTGTTGGAATAATTATATTTTGTGGTATCAATGAGTTTAAAACCTGTAGAAAAGTGAAGGATTGGAGCAAAAAGGAGTGCGGTTGTGTTGCAAGTCCTTGTACAAAATTTGAGTAACGTCCGATTCTATATACATATATATAGAGGACTTCCCTTTTGCTAACACGTGGCATATAAACCAGTTTTCCTTTCTCCTCTTTTTTTGCATCTTACATAATATGTTAAATATCAGTTTTGGTCCCTTTAATATGTCTAAATTTGAGATTTAATTTATATATTTTAATTTTCAATATAATTTAATTCTATATTTTTTATAATCTTATTAATTAATCCAAATAATTAATAATGGCTTCGTATTTTTTTAAGTATGTCATTTGTTTATATTATAAGATAATTGTTAAATTTTAATTTTGGTCTTTAAATTATATTAAAACTTGAGATTTAATTTGCATTATAATATGACATATATTGTGATTTTAATGCACTCAAACCTTTTTAATTGTTAAAAAGAATGAGAAAAAAATCGATTTTGTATTTGATATTTTTAGAAGTTGTGTTTATAATTTGATGAAACTTGAAGTTTTATCTTAAAAGATCTAAATACCTATTTTTAATGTTTTTATAATACATTAAAACTATTTTAAAAAATGGATTTAGACGAAATTGATGGATACACCGAGGGATTTCTAGAAAATTGTAGTTTCAATATCCTTGGTGGATTATGGCAATCGCCTCCACCAATTAATTGAAGTGCCTTTGAATTCTAGGAAACATAATCTCAATGCCACATGGAAGATAACCATCCATCCCACTTCTAATACTTCATAAACAGCCTCTTACGCTCTACTCCTCATTCATTCTCATTAAGTAATGGCCTCCATCACCAGCTACTCCAGTGCCATGGTGAGCCCCTCCTTCATCCGCCGCCAGCCCCTCCCAAGCCCACGCTCTCCTTTCGGCCTCAAACCCCAGAAAGGTGGCCGCCTTACTATGGGTGCATACAATGTAAAGCTGGTGACTCCTGATGGACCTCAAGAATTTGAGTGCCCAGATGACGTTTACATTCTAGACCAAGCTGAAAAACTGGGCATTGATCTTCCCTACTCCTGCAGGGCTGGGTCTTGCTCTACCTGTGCTGGTGTTATCAAACAAGGCAGTGTGGATCAGTCGGATGGCAACTTCCTTGACGATGACCAAATTGCAGCTGGTTTTGTTCTCACTTGCGTCGCTTACCCTACCAGTGATGTCGTCATTGAAACTCACAAGGAAGAAGACATCAGCGGTTAAATTATATACTGATAAAACTGGGTTTTATGTAACTCACAATATTTTTCGTTCTGTCGTCGTCGTCGTCTTGTATGTGTGTTGTGAAGGGATGTTATGTTAGATATGTATAAGCTCTGAAATGACATAAAAATTGGATGCATGCACTGAGGAATACTTGTAAGCAAAACATGAGTGGTGCAACCAACTAAATTAAAAACAAAAACTGTGTTTTACAATTACATTAATCCTCCTGTGTTAGCATTCAAATTATTACATTATTTGTGAATTTTTTAATTATTTTATGATAATTATTGTTAACTTTGTTAATTACATGTCGGTAATAATTCAATTTGCAACTAAACGATAATATGATCGATGAGGATATTCGATTAAATAAAAATAATAACTTTAAAGTAATTTTAGCATAATTTATTTATAACATATAAAGAGATATTGAATTTAAAGTTTAGTTAAAAACCCAACAAGTGAGTCTAGTAGAAAAAAAGATGTTGTTCATCCTAAGGGTGGTCTCGGATTCAAACGATTATGTGTGCAAGGTGTATGTGCGTTGTCAAAGAGTTTAAAAAGTATGAACAAATATTACCATGTAATCACACTAATATATTAAAAAAAATATTTACTTAAAAGAAAATCTCTTTTGGTAATCATACTACCTCAATTTTACGAGTCTAATTGGACTTGGTTTTGGTTTTAGCTGAGTGAAGAGTGAAGAGAGCAATGATATTTTCATTAGAAGAAATTATTTTAAATACCTATATATATAATTTGTGTCTCAGCTTTTAAAGGGAAAGGCTTGATGGAGGGTAAATTTAGGTCTAAATTAATCATATATGTAAAAAAAAAAAAGTTTATTGATTAAATAGGTTGATTTTTTTAAAAATCTAGGAAAATAAGCTGTTTTTGGAGAGAATCATGAAATTGCACGCTTTTCCTAAGTTATTTTTTCTGACTCTTTAATATAATTTTTTTTGTTAGATAATTAAATATTAATAGTTTTATCCTTTTTAAGTTTTAGGTTCGATTTTTCTCCCACTCATATTTATATTTCATTTTACTTTAAACTTTTTATATTTTCAATTAATTTTTTAATATATCAGTTCATTTAGTTAAATGTTTAAATAATAATGATTTCATCTTTTAGGCCCAGGTTTAATTCTCCTCTTTTAAACATATTTATAATTTTTATTTTATGTTGTTTTAAGCTTTTTTTTAATTTTTAATTAATAAATATATTTTTTCAAAAAAAATATTTTTAATTAATAACTCTTTTATTCATTAAATCAAACAATTATTAAAATATGATTATTTTTAGTAAATATAATTTTTATATGTGTCATATTTATTTTTCAATCTATATAATGAGTGTAGTAAATTTTAGTATTATATATTTTTGTATGTGTATTTAAAATATTTCACATATAAAAATATTTGAAATATCATACCCACAATGTAGATGAAAAACAATGATATTTTTGAAATATTTTACATATAAAAACAATAATTATATTTAAAATAATTATTTCATTCTATAATATTAGAAATCATCATACCTACAATATAGGTGGAGAAAATAAATATTGTACATATAAATAAAAATATATAAAAAATTTAATTAATGCTTATATTATATATAAATGAATTATTAATTTCAAATATTTTTAACATAATGATATATATAAAAAAATATATTTATTATTTAATTTTATGAATAAAATAGTTATTAAGTAAAAAGATGAATTAAAATTAAAAAAAATTAGAAATAATATATTTATTAATTAAAAACAAAAAAGAGCTTAAAACAACATGAAATAAAAATTACAAATATGTTTAAAAGAGAGGAATACAACTTAAGTCCAAATGATGAAATCATTATTATTTAACCGTTTAACCAAATGAGTTGATATATTAAAAACTTTAATTAAAAAGATAAAAAGCTTTAAATAAAAAAAATATAAATGGGAGAGGAATCTGAGACTTAAAATAAAACTATTAACATTTAACCATCTGATCAAAAAAAAATAATTATATTAACAAAGTCAGAAAATAAAACTTAGGGAAAACGCGTCCAACCGGGCACGCTTTCTCACTCTCTCTAAAAAAATAACTTATTTCCCTATATTTTTAAAAAAATCAACCTATTTAATCAATAAATTTATTTTTTTATTTAGCCTAAATCTAAATAAATGCAAAAAAGTTGGATTGTACTAAGGTAAACAAGTTAGTAGACTTGTATATTCATTATTTCATTTTTCAGTTTTAATTGTATATTTAATTATAACTCATAATACAACTGTTCAAATCATTAATTCTACATCGATAATATATCATGTGAAAAACAAAATAAAACAAAAAAATTAAACTAAATTTATTTTAAAAAAACAACTAACATATAATTAATAAAAAAGAATACTAAACATAAGCAAACCAATAAAATAAACACTAAAATCATATTCTCTAATGAACTTTCCTTCCTTCACGTGAAATCAAAATTGTAGAAATTTGATGTTGATTTTCTTCAATTTTTCTTTCAAAAACTTCACCTTCTTAGCTTAAGATGAATCCAAACATTTCCAAAACAAAATTTGGAGAATCCCACGTAGTCGGAATCAAGTTATTTAACTTCCTAGTCAAGCTTAATAAATCGAACAAGAGACATAAATTTTAGGAAATTTTGGCTTGTATAAATTTCGAAAAATTTTGGAGAATTTTGAGTCAAAAATTGCAAACCCAAACCTATTATTACTTTGCTCTTCAAAATTTCCTCCATGAAAAATCTCAAGCAATGAAATTGATATTTTTTAAAGTTAAACTTATGTTATTTAAGTTTAGTTATTTTTATTTTTAATTTAATTTAAGTGCATTCTTTTTTATGTTATATTATTTATTTGGAATTAATAATTTGAAAAATATTCAAATGTCGAATTTTAATTGATTGGTTTAATATTTACTAAGGGTGCTAATTTTAGGTACCATAATAATACAATAATACACATAGTGATAATTTATATATCGAATTGATCATTTTCAAAGTATAAGTTCAATATTGAACATTTTATAAAAATATATGTATCAAATAACACACAAATTGATAATTTAGATACCATATTGAATATTTTAAAAGTATAAATATCACATTGAGTCTCTATTTTTTTTTCCACTCAATTGGGTGTTTGAACTTTTAAAATTAATCAAAAAGGCCTTCAAACTTAAAAAAAATAAAATAAAACCCCTGTTTTTTGTATTCAATTAGGTACTTGAAATATCAAAATGCATAAAAAAAACCCTTTGACTGTTAAAGTTAATCGCTTCTAATTTTTTTCAATTAAAGTCACCTCGTGTCATAATCACGACGTGACACGTGGCAAAAAAAATATAAATAATAAAAATCAATAAAATTTATAAAATATTAAATTTTAATAAAAATATAAAAAAATATAAAAAATTATAAAATGCATAAAAAAATCCTTTAACTGTTGACCGTTAAAGTTAATGACATCCAATTTTTTTTCCAGTTAAAACCATAACGTGTTGCAACATAGCGTGACATGTGGCGAAAAATGATAAAAAAATAAAAATAAAAATAAAAAGTTATAAAAAAATTATAAAATTCTTCTTTTGGTACAATCATTTTTATAATTTTTTTTACGAATTTTATATTTATTTACTTTTTTATAATTTTTTACGAATTTTTTATAATTTTTTATAAAATTCTACAATTTTTATAAATTTTTTGATGATTTTTAATTTTTCCCTAATTTTAAATATATATATATATATATATATTAAAATTTAATAATTTTTATTGATTTTTATTTTTTTTATTTTTTATCACATATCGTGGTTGTGACATATTATGATTTTAACTAAAAAAATTAAAGGCGGTTAATATTAATGGTCAACTGTTAAAATTAACGGTCAAAATTTTTTTTAATGCATTTTGATGATTCAAATACTTAATTGAGTGAAAAAAAAAACAATGGTTTAATTGTTTATTTTAAAAAAGTTTAAATTTTTTTAATACATTTTGAAAATTTAAATATCCAATGGAGTGAAAAAAATTAAGATGTTTAATTGTTTTTTTTAAAGTTTAAGAATATATTTCATGCATTTTAAAATTTGAAGTATGAAAAAAAATAGAGAATTAATTATTATTATTATTATTATTAAGTTTGGGGTGTTTTTATACCTTAAGTCAAAATAAATATGAACCCTAGAGTGGTATATGCCAAAGTAAACTAGCATTATATTTCACCACCACGACGCAGTCTCGGTCTCTCTCTAGAAAGTTCCCTAAACCCTCTTGCTAAACCCTAGCCTCTTCCCTCTCCCACTCTAAATCCGGACCATGGCTCTACATCCGCTTCGCCTCCGTCGGACCCTAACCACTCTGACCACTTTCCACCGCAGTCTCTCCCATCCCACCCCCAGGGTCCCTTCACTTACAGCCCTTGTTTCCAATTCCGACCTTGCGCCACCTCCGTCATCCTTACCATCGTCTTTCTCCATCTTCCAATACCGATGGTTCAGATCATCGGGGGGTCCCCTTTCATCACCTAGACAGTACAGGCTGTACAAGGAAGGGGATGAGATCACCGAAGATACGGTTCTATTCGAAGGTTGTGATTACAATCATTGGCTCATCGTCGTTGATTTCCCCAAAGATAATAAACCTCCTCCTGAAGAGATGATTCGTACTTACGAGAAGATTTGTGCTAAAGGCCTCGGCATCAGGTCCCCCTTCTTCTCTCTCTCTCTCTCTCTCTCTCTCTCTCTCTCTCTCTCATGAGCTTCTGTCCCCCCCCCCCCAAATTATTGGGAATAAATTTATAGTAGCGTGCTATTGAACATTAGGTTTGATTGGCATCTTAAGTTTTTAACGGATTGTGCTGGACATGCTGATTGTGGGTTAATTTGTTTCAGCGAGGAAGAGGCCAAAAAAGAATATATGCGTGTAGCACAACTACTTATCAAGGTTTTCAGGTTTTAATGTCTGAAGAAGAGTCTGAAAAGTTTAATGGTAATTGTTTTATAGCTTACTTTTATCATATTTTCCCCAAATTTTTAGTCGCTCTGTTGATTCTGGTCTCTTGGTGGCTTAGAGAATGAATAAGGATTCTGACTTATAAAAGATTTTCGTCAAACAGATGTACCTGGTGTGGTTTTTGTATTGCCAGATTCTTACATTGATCCAGTAAACAAGGAATATGGAGGTTAGGAGTTTCCACCGTGTTTTAACCACTCATTTAGATGTTACTACATTAAGATAATATTTGATCTTGGTTTTTATATGTTGCTGTGATTGCCAGGTGACAAGTATGAGAATGGTGTTATCACACCAAGGCCACCTCCTATTCAGTATGGTAGAAACCAAGGCGGTAGGTACCGTCAACAAAATAGAAACCCTGACCAACCAAGATATGATCGACAAGGAAATACCACTCCAAACCAGCAATGGAATGTGCCTTACAATCAGCAGAACCCTGACCAACCAAGATATGATCGACAAGGAAATACCACTACGAACCAGCAAGGGAATGTGTCTTACAATCAGCAGGGTTTTGCACAAGGGGATGGAAGGAACTATAGGCCTCCACAAAATTCTCCATCTCAACAAAATTACAGGCAGCAGCCGCCAATGAATAACAGAGATTATGCTCCTAGAGGAAGTGATCCTTCGTATCAGAGCAGTTACAACCAAGGTAGGCAGGGAAGTTATAATTCCCAAGAACGAAGGGACTTCTTTCAAGGAGAGCAGAGGAATTATATGCCTCCTGAGCAAAGTGATATCAGAGGAGATCACAGGAACTATGCACCATCACAAGGTGGGAATTATGGGCAGGTACCAAGTTCTGGTTATGGTCAAAATTTCGGACAGGGGGCAAATCCTGGCTATGAGCAGAATCTTGGGCAAGGGGTGAATCCTGGTCAAGGCTACGAGCGAGGTGTGGATCCTGGCTATGGACAGAGTTTTCAGCAAGGATCAAATTTCGGACCTGGTCAGAACTATGGCCCTGGAGCAGCTGCTGGCTCTGGGCAGAGTTATGGACAGAGCGCAAATCCTGGGTATGGACAAACTTACCCAGGGCATGGAGGTGGTCAAGGATATCCACAGGCAGAGCAGAGAAATGTGCAAGGAGAGGCAACTGGATCAATGGGGCAACAAGTAAGGCATTCATTCCTTTTCAATCAATTTGAACTTGTCGATAGAATGTCATCATAAATTGATGTTGAATCTCTTTCACTATTGAGTAGTAGCAGGTGCTTGGGCAGCATTTCTAATGGCGGTTGTTTGGTTGTGCAGGGAAGATAAGATTACAGGTGGATGTTTGAGATGAGTGAGAGAATGGACATGCAAAGGAGTTACATATTGCATTCGTGGCATAGTAAATAGTAAGACTGTTTTGTCTTCGTTCGTTTTCTCAAGCTTGTAGCATCCTTTGTTCGGTTTTAGAGCTTGCACTAGTGATTTCACTGCTACGATGTAGTACATATTTTTTACCAGAGAAATATTTAAATTTAATTTTGGCTTTTGTTTCTGCCTTTTGTAGGAATAAAATGCATAATTGGCCTCCAAATTATACTGTTTTTCTTTTCGGTAAAAACTGATATCTAAATTATCATTATAAATCTAAAAGAGGTGGCAGGTTCAATGAAATTTCCGAGAAAAAAAAGAAAAAAAGAAAAAGACTCAAAATATCGTTCAAACATTTCCATCATGCATGCTCTGCACATGATCTAAAAACTGCTTTCATTTTCAGGAATATGCAAGTGTACTTTAGTTAAATGTAATTATGAATAAGTTTATGTTTTAATAACTTAATTTTTAAACGAAAGTTTTTATTTTTATTTAAGGTATTAGATTGTTAAAATGTTGTTGTATGGTTTTATCTTTTTGCATCACCTACAACTTTCTTTTTTAATTTTTGACAATGAATGTTAAATCAATTTAAATTTAAGATATATTTTTTTACTTATTGATGGTATTGATTTATCGTATTGATCAATGAATTGTCATTTAAAATTTGTTAATCGGACTTTAAAAAAAATCTTAACAATCTAATAAGTTTAATAATAATTTTTGATTAGTTTAATGATTTAAATATATATTTTTGAATAATTCAATGATTATTTTTTTAAAATTGAATGATTAAAATATAAATTTATTAATAATTTAATAATATATAATAGAATTAGTATTTTAAAATCTAATATAAATTATATATTATAAGTGCAATAAAAAAAGAAGAAGAAATTCACCCTTTACATTAATATATGTTGTATATGTATATCTTACATGTAAAAACAGGTCTAACTCGACCCTAAAATAAAAAGAAGAAGAACATAGATGGAAAAATAGGAGAGAGGTTGTACGTAACAAATATCAACATGTTAAAATAAAATATGAAATGAAATTAAAATAAGACTAATAAGATAAAAATAAAGAATCATAAAAAGACTTTGGATTCTAATTTCATAGATAGATGGTGTTACATATAATGATGGGTAAATTAACTCAAAATTTTTATTAACTCACATTTTCTTTTGAAAATAGGTTGGTTTAACTTAAAAAGTCTTCCATTTAATAAGGAGATAATACATTTGAATGCACTTGAATTGGATCAGACCAACGAAATTGAGCACTAAATCTCATTTTTTTATTGAATTAACTGATCAATTTCTTGTTGAAGATTTATTGTTATTAGATAAATTTTTAAAAAAATGTCATATTTCACTTTATTATATTATGAAAATAAATCCTATTTGTTTAGGGAGTTTTCATGTTTGAAAAAAAAAAATCTAAGGTATATTTCTCAAATTATCAATCCAATACTGGATGTAGCCATTCCCTTGACAATATGCTTAATATTTACAATGCATTAGTAGTTAAGTGTAGAGATACTATAGATCAACAAAATAATGTAACTTGTGGGGTACAACAATTATTAAGAAATAATTAAATTAAAGTTGTAATTATGAACGCTACAGAGAGTCTAATGAGAAGAAAGAAAGTGACTGACATGAAAATTCCTCTAAGTGTTCTAGTTGGCGAAGTGCCCTAAGATGAATCTTTAATATGTTTGGAGAGCTCCTACAATTTTATATTTTTACATGTTAAAAATTCGTGTTAGAGTCGCTCCGTATCCTTTTGGAGACACCAAACTTCCATGCTATCTATGGAACCTCCATTTCAACTTGCATGTTGCACACTGGGTTTTCTTTTCTCTGTCGAAAGCAGTCAAAAGGTGCTTGAGAGTGATATCAAGTTTCATAGCCTTGTATTAATTTCGCAGATTATGATCCTTTTGCAGCAACCTTGAAACTTGGCCCTTACCTTCGACTAAATTGTCATACATATTAAATATTTAGAAGAAAAATCGACATATAAGCGTATAATTCGGGTAACAATGGGTGTGAATTAAGGATAATGGGTTCCTTACAAGTTCCAAGTTTCAATCAAAACCAACCGTTGCCTCATATTTCTCCCCCCTATTCGCTTCAATTTTCCCTCACTCAACCAAAACTCAAACAAGGAAAATGCGGGCAAAATGTTCCTCTTATCTCCTTTACTCTTCTTCAGCTGTTTCTCTTTCTCTTCCTTTCTTTAACCCAATTCATAAAGTTGATTTTCTTCCTCATCTTTTCAGCACCCCTCTTCATACTCCACTTAATGCAAAACAACTATTGCATTTGCATTCCATAACCATAATGTGGGTTAGGCTCCTTCTCTTAATTTTCAATTTTGAATTCTCTTGCTGGTTTGGATATCTACAAAATATTTTCTTTTTGGTAATATATAATAAATTTTTTCATACGTTGATATGGTGGCATTTTGTAACTAAATGATGAACTCTTTTTCCTTTTCATTTATGCTGATGATCAAATTAGGATCATTGATATACGTTTATATGGAATATGAACTGTTTTTGGACAAGATAGGTATTCATCAATGAAATTTCTGCAGGCACTGAGTGATGGTGCATTCAATTCTGATTTCCTTTTCTTTTCTTATTAGGCAGGATGATTGTTGGATCAGCTTGGCGGAGTAATGGGAACATTTTCTTGAGTATTTCATTTTGTCTGAGTGCTTCATTTTTATGATAAAAGATGATGCATCCTTCAAGCACCGAGGCTTGTTGTTCAATTGGAGTTGCTCACTAGCTTTGAGATGTAGGCACGAGTCACGTACTGAATCGTATACAAGTAGAGATTCCGGGGAAATAAATCTACCTCTCTTAGTTTAACAGATTGTTGTGAGTTGAGGTGCGGGGTTGAGGTTTGGTAAACATGAGATGCTTCAACGAGTTGTTCTTTGCTTAATTCCTAGTGAGAATGGGTCGTGACAAATTCCCAAGCAAAAGGGAGGTTGAGGGAGCAACTTTCCTTCATGGCGAGCTCGATTTCTGGATTATAGAAGCTAAGTCTCTTCCAAATATGGATTTAAATTCAGACAGAATGAGGAGATTGTTTTCAATGTGTCGCTCTGGAAACAAAAAGAAGGCCTCTAGCAGGTTCTCTGGCAAGACCTCTAGCAAGCATACTTTGAATACTAGTGACCCTTATGTATCTGTTTGCCTTTCGGGGGCTACAGTTGCGCAATCTAGAATAATTTCCAATTGTGAGAACCCCGTGTGGGATGAACATTTTGTTGTGCCAGTTGCACACCCTGTAGGAAAAATTGAGTTTCACGTCAAGGACAATGATGTTCTTGGTGCTGAACTTATAGGAGTAGTTGAGATAGCCGTTGAAAAAGTCGTTACCGGAGATGAAATTAGCGGTTGGTTTGCTATTGTTGGTAATTCTAAGAGTGATCTAAATCCTGAACTGCACGTTTCTCTTCAGTATAAACCAGTGAGTATAAACCCTATATATCAACAAGGTGTAGGGAGGGGACCAGATTACATGGGGGTTCCATATACGTATTTCCCTCTCCGTAAAGGGGGGGATATAACCCTTTATCAGGATGCTCATATACCTGAGTCCATGCTACCTGAAATTCCACTTGATAATGGAAAAAGTTTTAAGCAAGGCCGCTGTTGGGAAGACATATGCCATGCCATTCTGGATGCACGTAATCTCATATATGTAGTTGGTTGGTCTATCTACCATCCTATAAAACTTGTGAGGGAACCAACAAAGCCTTTACCGGAGGAAGGCCAGCTTTCTTTGGGAGAGTTGTTGAAACACAAGTCACAAGAAGGGGTCCGTGTGGTTTTGCTTATCTGGGATGATAAAACTTCACATGACAAGCTTCTGTTGAAAACGGTACTCTTCATGACTCTGATGTCATTCCTAAGAATAGGTTTTCACATGCCATTGAAGCCCCTTTGTAATGTTATTGTTGCCTTCCCAAACCACCCTTAACCAATATACCCCACTTCTGCACATGGAATAGCTTATTTATTTACAGATTTTATTTAGCCATAGATGCATCCTGAATGATGCTAGGCTTGAATGCAGGAAGGTGTTATGCAGACTCATGATGAAGAGGCTAGAAAGTTTTTCAAACGCACAAATGTTCATTGTGTGCTCTCTCCGCGCTATGCAAGCAGCAAACTTAGTTTTTTCAAGCAACAGGTAAGGCATTTATTTCTTTGAATTTTCGGAACTATGTATTTGTACCAAAACAACTGTGCTTCTGTTTGCTACTTGGATACTCATGAAGAATTATTATTATTTATTGGTCATAGCTAGATGGCTATGCATTTGATTTGTTTTATCAATGCCTTCACTGTGTCCTTCAATTCCAGGTCGTGGGAACCCTTTTCACACATCATCAGAAGTGCGTGATTCTTGACTCCCAAGGCTCAGGAGAAACTCGGAAAATAACTGCTTTTATTGGTGGTCTAGATTTATGTGATGGTAGATATGACACACCTGAACACAGGCTCTTCCAAGATATTGACACTATCTTTAAGGGTGATTTTCATAATCCTACATTTCCTGTAAGTGGTTTTCTCCACATCAGACTTTCTGCATTGGTACGTGTACATAGATATTTCTGGTACGATGCCCTGCTGACCTGGAGAGTTAGAGGCTTTTTTCTTTGGGCATATAATAGAAATACATAGCATTAGCAAAGGATGAAGTTACTTCACTTTGGATTTCATTTAGTTAATGGATCTGTTATATATCCATCTAAATGTTTTTGAAAGTAGGTTTCTTAAAAGCAAACATTACATTCTCGGAAATTATGCATGTCTAATGAACATTTAAGTTAATCTAATACGAGCAAACTTGCTAGCAACTATGTTTCGTTCTCATAGATTTTTGCTGCTACTGCTATAAACTGATGAAGAAAGACGTTCCTCCTCCATGATTCTAAATGTTTCCCTAGATTTACCCTGAGGAGGGCTAGGTAGGGATAGAGATATAGCATTAGTTATTTTCTGTGGTAAAATTTGAAAGATAGACAATTAGTAGTGGCTAACGTCTGTTTGGTTTCAATCACTTATTGAATATGCATGAGCATATCTTTGCGGATCCTTGTGGCATTCATGCCATTCTTCAAGCATAAGGCTTCATACTCATATAAGCTTGATGTCAGATGTGATAAGGTTGTTTTCTGCTGTTTGTGTTGGAAAGTGCTGGATAACTGTGATGTCAATGTTGAATGGCATGATATGGTGTCCTGCACGTAGCTATCTCTCTGGTACATGATTTAGTTTCTAGTTGCTTGAACAAGATGCTGTCATATTATGTGGAATTGGTTTTGACAGTGAAACTCTTGACATGTAGACTAATGCATATGGCCCAAGGCAACCATGGCATGATCAACACTGCAAAGTGGAGGGCCCTGCTGCATATGACATATTGACTAATTTTGAGCAACGATGGAGAAAGGTTTCAAAATGGCGTGACTTCAAGGTAAGAAAGGTCAGTCCTTGGCAGGATGATGCCTTGATAAAGCTAGACCGTGTTCCATCAATAGCATGTCCCTCTCATGGTTCTGATGGAGACTCAGTTTTGCATGTTAGGGAAGAAAAAGACCCAGAGAATTGGCATGTGCAGGTTGGGAAGATTATGTTCCATAAAATGACAGCTATTCTTTCTGCTTATCATGGTGAGATAATGTCATTTCTCTTTTTGGTAGGTTTTCCGGTCCATTGATTCTGGATCTGTAAAAGGATTTCCTAAGGATGTTAAGCAAGCTACAGCTCAGGTCGAAACTAGCCCATTGTAATGTCTTTTTGGTTATTAACGGTTTCCTTAGTCTGTGTTTTAAGTTTTACATCCATAAGGGACCCTGTTTTTTTGATTTGTATCTTTCTGCAGAACCTTATCTGTGGAAAGAACTTGAAGGTAGACATGAGCATCCACACAGCTTATATAAAAGCAATAAGATCGGCACAACACTTTATATATATAGAGAATCAGTATTTCATTGGATCTTCATATTATTGGCCATCCTACAAAAATGCAGGTAAACAATCATTGACTGGTAATACTTCACTTTTTTGTTTTGTTTTGTTTTAGCTGGTTGACTGGGAATTTTTGCGGGAACTACCATTTAACTATGGCTTGGTTGTCCTTCTCTGGTTATGTTTGAACAAATCAACTATTCACATTGCTTGATATTTGCCCTTTCTCTTAGCTAATATTTTTTTATGGTAACTTGTGCACTCTATATCCTCCAACCACTTCATAATGTCAATAAAACGAATGGACCTATCGCCAATTAACTAAAAGATGCATAATTACTATATTCCTTCCGAGATAAACATCAATGATTCTCCTTTACTCACAGGACTATGTTTAGCATGTGTATATACGCATAAAAGATTATAGTAATTGCATTATTTCTTTTCTTTCGAATTATGGTTCCTTGGTATATTTTCTAAAAGTCCCAGTGGTAGCTTGATCATAAGTTCATTTTTATTTGGATTTCCCTATTAATATCTTAACATAATCTAGACATGCTTATAGTTTACTCTGATTTCAGGGCAAGCTAAATTAAGTCTTCAGTTCTTTGTTAATGGAGTGTTTTATCTGCTTTTCTTGTATTGTGGGCATCATATATGAAATGGGAATGGGATTTTTTTGTTTATAACTAGGTGCTGATAACTTAGTCCCTATGGAGCTGGCCTTGAAAATTGCTGGAAAAATCCGTGCAAATGAGCGTTTCGCAGTGTATATAGTAATACC
Organism: Gossypioides kirkii; assembly: GCA_005610355.1. Classification (NCBI taxonomy): domain Eukaryota; kingdom Viridiplantae; phylum Streptophyta; class Magnoliopsida; order Malvales; family Malvaceae; genus Gossypioides; species Gossypioides kirkii. Next base: position 12,873,100 of record CP032254.1, on the reverse strand, counting down.
TATGTGGCCAGAGGGTGCGCCAACTAGCAATGCTGTGCAGGAAATATTATATTTTCAGGTTTTCTCATTCCTTATTAAGAATTATGCTCTAATAGTGTGAACCTTTTTCACTGCAACTAAAGAAAAAAAAAAGGAAATTTCCAATGCCTGCTATGTGGTTGATCCCATTTTTGTGTTTAAATTCACATAGGGACAAACCGTGTCCATGATGTACTCAATCATTGCAAAAGAACTACTAAAAGCAGGCCTTTCTGATCAATATCATCCACAAGATTATTTGAACTTCTATTGCCTTGGTAAACGTGAGCCTCCAACTTCAGAAGGTTCAACTAAACTAAATCACCATAAGGATAACCGTGAACTGGTATTAGCTTTTCTTGTTTTTATTTTTATTTTTATGTGTCCCATGGCATTGCATTGGATTAACTCTAGCAATCTGCTCTTATTTTGGCAGGGATTGGTGCAAAAGTTCCGCAGATTCATGGTATATGTTCATGCAAAAGGGATGATAGTGGATGATGAATATATTATAATGGGATCTGCTAACATTAACCAGAGATCCTTAGAAGGTTCTAGGGACACTGAGCTAGCTATGGGTGCTTACCAGCCAAATTATACATGGGCAGGAAAGAAATCCCACCCACATGGCCAGGTTTGGGACTCGCGACTCTTTTACAGATTATAAACTCAGTCCATCGAATATAGGCAATAACAACTTGTATACTATTTAGATTTGTAAGCTGCAACAGGATTGTTTGCTGTAGGTTTATGGTTACCGGATGTCTCTGTGGGCCGAGCAAATGGGAAAACTCGACGATAATTTCCGGGAACCAAAAAGCGTGGAATGTGTAAAACTTGTTAATGAGATTGCCAAAAGTAACTGGAAAGCATATGTGGAGAACGAATACAGCGAATTGACGGGACACTTGATGCAGTATCCATATGAAATTGGAAGAGATGGGACGGTTAGTCCAATCCCGGGCCATGAAACGTTTCCTGATGTTGGTGGTAAAGTTCTTGGAGCATCAACCAACCTTCCTGATGTTCTAACAACTTGAAGAACAGACATAGCGATGCCATTGTAAACCACAAATTTCAGGATGTATCATTAAACAAGAGTTAAGATATGATAGAAAGTTAGACATTATTTCATGAGGAAAATAATATTTTAATGATCGTTAAGACCTCAGAAGCTGTGCTGAGTGTATTTTATTTTATTTTTAAACTTATTTTTGATGTATATCCCTTTCTTGCAAACAAGTTTTACAAATAGAAATCCTGCTCTCCCCTCCTCTCTTCACATTCAGTCAGTATGAGAATGTTGACATTAGTCTTTTAGAGTTACTGAAACCTTGTTTTAAGATATCTGTTTGATTAGATTAAAGGATTAAAGGAATAAAAAAGTATTGGAATCATTACATCCTCCTACTAAACATCCATTGTTTTTCATTTTTTTTTTCTAATGGATCAGATTCCAATATCAATATTTATAAATACATATTTTACTGCAGCTAGGGACTTGTAAACTGCCTATCCCAGCGTTTAACATCTAACATTCCTTTTGAGCTTTCCACCTATATTTAACACTATTTTTAGAATCAAATCGGATGGATTGAGAATCGATAAAATATCAGATTGAAACAAGATAAATTATCGATTAGCTCATAAACTAATACGGATCAATTAAATCGACAGTTGAAAGAATTAAATCGAGTTTTATGAATTTCTTAATAATTTATTTGATTTAATTTACAGGAAAAATATTCTTACATTTTGTTCATGATCACAAGCTAACTTAAAATATATATTAAAAATAATATTTTAATTTAGTTTTAAATGATGTATTCAAAGGATTCAATCAAAATCAAATAATTTGTAATTATTTTTTTTGGTAAAAGAATGATTAGAAGTCATGTTATTTTCTAAAAAAGATAAACACTAGTCAATAAACTACAACTTTGGTTCAGTGTTTTACTTACAAAAAATTCTTTTTCTTAAATGATGTATTTAAAAAAGGTTATTTCATAATTTCAGTTATCATTGAATATCCATAATAAATATGTTAGAGAATAAAATATTTTTAATATTAAATTATGTATTTAAACATTTATTAAAAATAAATTTTATTTTATGTAATAAAATAAATTATAAAAAGAAATAGCCTAAGCAGGGAGTTATAACTAGTGATTATATAAACATGATCTTACTTGGGGAAACATTTGAGAGTAATAATCTGACTAAATTTTAAAAGGAAAATATAATAGCTTAACGGAGTAGGCATCTTCGACCGCATAGCGCAGTGGATTAGCGCGTCTGACTTCGGATCAGAAGGTCGTGGGTTCGACTCCCACTGTGGTCGACTTTTTTTGTTAGTTCAGCGGGGCTTTTTTCAACAATTCACCCAGTACGTATGGTTTCTTTTTCTCCTTTCTTTTTGCTTTAATCTTTGTCTCTTTTGTTTTTTCATTTGCCTCTGCCATTTTATGAAGAAGCTTTCACTTGGATCATGCTGCCTCCTTACCATATTTTCTAGACAAGGTTTGGTTGGTTAGTTCAGACGAAATGATGATGTAATTTTACTATTTTGGCATTGTTTAGGAACCTAATCACACTACCTTCAGAGGTGGAGTTTTCATGACTCATCAGGCAACAGAAAGCTAACTATAAGCTCCTTTCTGAGTGATTATGTTGAAGTGAGCAAAGTTTGAGTTGAAGACATTAATCCTTCCATCCATGGATAAAACTGAGGTATATTTCCGCCCTTCTTTTTCTAACGTTTAATGTCCATGTGCTCTACGGCTGCATGTGGGGTTGAATTCAAGGCACCTCTCATCTTTTTGCCAATGAACCACTGGGAAACTATTGGTTGTTAATAATGTGCTTGACTTGAGGAGGTTAACCCTGCAAGTGAATGGCATTATTATGTTCTTGGATCTTGGTGATGCCATGTTGGTGTTGGTGTTGGAGTCCTCTACATTGGAGACTATTCTGGAGAAGAAGATCATCATCTCCGATATATTATGCTTCTCCAAGTGTATGGTGGTTTATCAAACATGCATATATACTTTCAATGAATGAGAGATTTAGCATACTCAAACACATACATCGCCCCTTAAGCATTGATGATTTTAGTGATGTAGGTCCAATATCTATGGACTTGCAGCTCTTTCACATGTGATGTACTGATGATAAAAAAAAAAAAAAAAAGAAGCATTGGTTAATAAAGCTAGTTGAAGGAAAGACAAGCAAAAGGTATGCAACATATCCAAACATTCATGACCCAGGTATATTGGTTGATTTCTAGGAGAATCCAAAGGCAGCACATGAAGTATCCTATGCTTATAGTGATGAGCGAGATTCAAAAGCTAAGCCACTTGCAAAAATTCTCCAATTATGAAACTATGAAACTATGAAATGAACTAGAATTAGCAGAACAACTACTTCAAGTCTGCCTTGCAGATAAATAATCTTTCCTTGGTTTTCTTTCTCCTCAAACTTAGCTCAAGAAGGTTGAGTAAAAAATAAATGTTCTTATTTTGTAGAAGTATGTTTTTAGGAGTGTTTCAACGAACTAAACTAATTTAATTGAATTAATCGAATTTTTTAATCTTTTAACCGTTAATCGAATCAAAAATTTTTCAAAAAATTAACCGTACCAAAATATTTCGGTTAATTCGGCCAATTAATCAAATTAACCAAAATTTATATTTTTTTTGGTTAAAACAAGTACAAAATATAAAAAAAAAAATAATGTTCATTTAACAGAATTAACTGAATTAAAACTATATATACTTTGTATTATTAATTATTAAGTTTGGTTAATTCGGTTAATTACCTGATTTCGAATCTAATTAATCGATAACTGAACTTTCAGAAAATCATTAACCGATCACCGACCGAATTAGATCGATTAATTGACCAATTAACCGAATTAAATTGATTCGATAGATTAATTCGATTTTAACTGAAGTTTAACGCCCTAAATATTTTAACTACAAACTAATAAGCAACTAAAGATATCTATGTGGCGAAAGAACAAAGAAAAAAAAATCAGATTCTCAAATACCTTCCTTCTATCTTCTTTTCCCTTTCAACAATGTTTTTCTCCCATTTTTTATCCAACAACCTCTAATCTCCTCAACAATTTATAAGTTTTTTTAACTAAATCTTTTTCATTACATTATTATTTTATTAATTATTTAAGTAATGTTTAATCAATTAAAAAATTAAGTATATAAGTTTTAGTACAAAATTTTATAAATGTTCAATTTACATTATAAAACTTAATATAGTTATGTTATTTGATAATAATATTTTTTAATTTTTGAAATTTACTTATTTAATATTTTTAATATAATATTTAATAGTTTTGGATAAAAAATTAAATATTATAATTTAAATATTTTATTTTTTTAAAAAAGTAAAGTGATACTTTATTTATAATATAGTTTTTTAAAAAAAAAAACTACTTAGAGTTTGTTTGATAATTCAGTAAAAAAAATTAATATTTTTAATGATAATTTTTTAAGTCTTTGATAATCTATAACAAAAAAAAAAACAAATAATAGAATTTTTCAATATAAAAGGTAGAAAATGATAAGTAGATTAGAAGTTACTTATCATTTAAAAAAAATTCAATTATTTTTTATTTTATTTATTTAACATATTGTTATTTTATTTTTTTTTGTTTGACTTGTTTGCAATATTTTCTCTCTTTATCAAAAAAACTTTTTATAATTTTTTTCGTTTTATTTGTGAAATAAAGTATTGCAAAAAAATTGACTTTCACATATAAAAGATAAAGAATAATATATGTTAATTTTCGAACATCCAGTCTATTGAATCATATGTGAAGTGGTAAAAAGGTTTGTATCAAGTCTTTAATTAACACCGGTTTTAAGTTTGATCTCCAAACAACTCTTATTCCATTCTCCTTAAAAAAAAATCAAATTTATTGATTGTTTTTTCTACAAAAATATATAATTTGAGTAAAATAAATGTAAAAGTTTTCTATAATAAATTATTATTGTTGAGGGATTGAATCTTATTTTTTTCATTTTCAACGGTTTTACTTATTTTTAATAATATTAATATAATGTTAATCAGAATCAATCATTATAAATATTAAATTGGATCAGTAACTCAATAATTAATTAAATTCAAATTAGCTAAATGAATAAATCTGAAGAACAATCTACATATTTATATACAAGGACAAAGTCAGAAATTGTTTTTAAGAGGGTCAAAGTTAAATTGTAATTTTTACATTAGTAAAAATGTAATTTTATTTTTATTAATTTAAAATTTTAAAAAAATTTAAAGATCTAAATAAAAAAATTTCCATTTTAAAAGGATCAGACCCCTACCAACCCCTGACTTCACCCCTATTTATATAAGGTAACACTTAACCTATTATCTCAAAATTCTCAAACTCTTAATCTTGTTATTCAGCCAATGCCTCATTGGCCTCTCTCAAAATTTTCTAAGTTTGAACCCAAAAATAGAGCTATATTTTGACCTATAAATCCATCTATATAAATATAAAAATACATTATAAATTATTTCGTACATTATTAGGGAATTTTTTTACTTCACAGTAAGGTTAAGTATTGACATATGTTCATTTTAATTAATTTTTATTCTTTTGTTAGGGAATTTTTAAATTGTTAGTTGTGAAGTTAAAATATTTCAAAAATAATAATCGAAAATAATATATATTAGTTTCATGATAATGGTATTCGAATATATTATTTGATATATTATGTTTATTAAATTAAATAGATTACTATTAAATAAACTAACAATTTAATTTAAAAATTAGCTGTTAAAGTGCAAAATTGTTATCATAATATATGTGAATATTAAAATTTGCCACTATACTTTGTTTTCATTGATATTTATCACTATATTTTAAAAATATGAGTAAATATTTTATTTAACTCTTATGTAGTTGAATTTTACTATTAAGCTTTGAATTTTATTAAATTTTGTCAACAACTTTGATCTTTGATTAAAATTTACAGCTCAATATTAATTTTGATGATTTGTAAACATAATTTAATAAAAAAATTCATGTTAATAATAATTTAACTTATAAATATTAAAAAATAATAAATTAAATTAGAATTTATATTTAATAAAATAAAAACTTGAAAAATAAAAATATATATATCAAAAGGAAAAAAATAAGTTTATTTTTATAAAATAACCATTTTATTTAACATTTATATTATATTAATTAACTTATTGTTTTTAAATATTAAAGTAAAGTATAAAAAACATTTTATTAAATTTTATCTTCAAATTATTTTAAATTAAAATTGAATAGAAAAATTGAAATAAAAATATAGCTTTAGTGACAAACTTTAATTAAGTAAAAATTCAATATATATATATATATATATATATAATAAATTTATCTATGGCAAATATTAATCAAATTAAAATGTAGACATTAACTCAAAAAAATAAATGGAAGGTGTGATATGACATTTTTAGTAATTATTATTATTTTTCAATATAAATTTAAGATAGTTTATTAGAGGTTAGCAAATTTTGATTCGATTTGAAAAATTCGATAAAATATTCAAATTTTGAATTAAATGTTTGAGTTAATCGAGTTATTTGAATCAACTCGAATAAAAAATCAAATTTTAGGTTTAATTCGAGTATGAATTACACAATTCAAGTTATCCGAAAATTCAAATAAAAAAAGTAAAATTATGTTATTTTGATAAATGTTCATCCATTAAGTTAAAAGATAAAACTATTATATTATTTATCTAGTTAAATAATATTATACTCCGTCTACTAGTTAAATAACCAATCAATGTAAATGCAACATTGAATATAAATAATAAGATTCATTAACTCGACTCAACTTGATTCGAAATTTTTTTACTCAATTCGACTCGACTCAATTCAACTCGATTTAATCAAATAATCACCTTAAAGTTGATAGCTTCTTATATCCTTGTCTAATAGTAATAATCATTCAAATCAAATATGTTTGTTTAAAGTTGATTACGTCATTCTTATATTTATTACAGGTTTGTGTTAATAAATTAATTTCGCATGCAATTCAAAATTATATCAAGACAACGTAGAGACAGAAATAAAGAGAGAAAATAAAGAAAGAAAAAAGAAAAGAGAAGAGACGGCTTCATTTCATACAACAGAAAACACCCAAAAAGCCGGAAAACAAGAAAAATAAAATGAAAGAGAAAACCGTAAGAAATAGTTTGCCTCCGATTTAGAAACATTGCATTTCGAGATCTCAATTCTTCATTCCCCGAAAGGTAAGCTTTTCACCTATAATTTCTTACTTTTTTTTTTTTGGTGAAATATAATTTCTTACCTTTAAACTACAAAAGTAACAAATAATAATAATAATAATAATAATAATAATAATCTTCGGTTTGTTTTTATTTTCATTTTCTTTCCTTAGATTCCAACGCGAATATTTCTTCTTCTTTTTTTCTTTTTATCAATTTTAATTGATTTTCATCTCTCACATTGTAACATTTCCTTTCAATGGATACCTAATCTTCAATTCTTTAGCTTTGTTTTTTTTTTTATTAATATTATTTTCTTTTTGTTTAATGGGCTGCGTTTTTGTTTTTGTTTTTGTGTTTTTGGATTTTTCACTCTTCTATACCTTTGCTTAGCTCAGCTTAGGTTATGTTTTATTTGTTTATTTATTGAATTATTTAGAACACGAATAGTGCCATAATCAGTGGCCGGAAAATAAATACAGTGTCATAATCGTTGTTGTAAGTTAATCTGCGTCTGCCAGTTTTGAGAGATTTGGCTTTGATTTTTTTCCATTTTTGTCGAATAAATTGAAGTGTGTGATTTAAGGTAATGAATTTTAGATTTTTTTGAAGGTTGTTTTGAGGATTGTCTTGATCTATTTCCTGTAAACGTGTTACCCGCGCCAATTTTATTGGAGAGGTTTGCATTTGGGGATTATATTCTTTTACGTTGCTTTCTGTTTGGTTCTGTAATTTTTCCACAGGCTAAGCCATGGGGATGTGGGGGTTTTATTCCTTGCTTCCTGGTTTTTATTATTTGGTCTTTGCTACAGTGCCATGAGAATTTTACTACATATGCAACAGTAAACATTTTTCTAGAAGATATGAATATGATTACATCGAAAATGTGTTTTTGACAAGGGTGTTTGATGCAGATATGGTGATGTTCTTTTATGATTCAGTGTTTTCTAATAATAGTTATGATGTTCTTTATGAGCCTTGTTTCAACAAAAACTAGCAAAATACTGATCATTAACAAAAATTCTGGATGATGTTACAATCTTCTCTCTATTTTTTTTTTTTTTTTTGCTTTCTTTAACCTTTATTGTAAGATTTGGCAATGGTAAACACGGACAAAATTGATGTTATGTAATGCATGATTCGCAAGCTTTTCTTTTTATCGTTTTCTGTGATTTTCCTTTTGGATTGTGAATATTTGCTTGGATGGCTCCTTTTCTTTCTTTTCTTTTTTTTTATGTATATGCTGTGTACCAGACATGGATGTTTTATGTTTAGATCATTATCTGGTATATATAACTATTATGAGTTTGATGCAGGATACAATCTATTGTTCCTTTGATTTTCTTTATTGAATGGAGGGCTTGTTGTCTCTTGGTTTGTTAACTGAAAACATAACTGCTGCACTTTTCTTGGAATTTTGTGTTTGTCTTTAAGAATCATAATAGATCTATTGCATTACCTTTCTCTTGTATGCTCTTTGCAGGAATTGTTTGCTCTTTGTCATGGCGAATTCCAAGGAAGCAACAAACATAAGAGATTCGATCTGTGCTGGAAAGCATGCTTTACTTCCTCCAAAATGTCCCTTCCCTGCGGTCTCCCAACCATTTACTGATTATGTCTCCAACAATGTAATTGGATTGGTTCAAAATCCTAGAGAGGGAAATTCACACCACATGCGCACTTCTTCTGAAAGCTTTCTGATAGAGGATCAACCCTCTTGGCTTGATGACCTCCTTAATGAGCCAGATACTACTCCTATGCGCAGAGGAGGTCATCGACGTTCATCGAGTGACTCTTTTGCATACATTGATGTATCTAGTGCTCATAGCCTTGATTATGCCGCGCAAGAGGAGTACAGATATAAAAATATGATTTCTGCACCTTCTTGGGCATCTCTGGAATTTGATTATCACTGTCAAAAAGATGCTCGGCTTGCTGCTTTCTACAATGATGTGAACTTAGTAAAACAAAAGAACAGGCCATGGGATTCATCTTTGAATGCTGTGACTCATTCAAGCGGGCTTCCTTCTCGTAGAGAAAACTCCATTCTTCAGGGTTCAGGATCATCATCTGCTTTAAAAGAAGTAGAGAGTGCTCCATCAACAGCAAGTGAAAAACAAGATTCTGCTGAATCTGCCCCTCTTGAGGCAAAAGCTTATTCTGAGAAAAAAGATAATTCCTATGCTAAGTCTTCGTCATCTGACAGTGATACAAAACGTGCAAAGCAGTGAGTAGCCTATTTTATTGTTCCCACTGTTGGGCTTATGTTACTATCATGGTGGAGAAACGCATGAGAATTTTCTTGTTGCATGGCTGTGTCTGCTTTTTCTTTTTTCTTTTCTTTCCTTTTTCCCTCCTTATATTTTGTTTTCTGCATTTGTTTTGGATTGTTGTTAATATCTTTTAAGAGTTACATTTTATGAACTCAAGGAACATGGTTGCTCTTAATGTTGTTAATGTTGTTTGTAACTAATTACCTTTTCCTTATAATGGCCAAATTGACAAGGAGCTTGTCAACTGATTTCCAATGGGATTTTGATGCTAGAATTAGGATCTGCAGGTTCCTAGGGTGCATCCATTAGATGTTTCTTGTGGTTACGAATGGTCATACAGAGCATGAGGAGGTTACTGGTGCTTGACTGTACTCTGGATCACATGTTTTTCCTGCATAAGCACACATCAATGCATGTTCATATGGTTTCTGTTTTATTAAAAGGAAGTACATGCATGCATTGTCTCTTCAAAAGTTATTATTCTGGTGTGGCTGTTTAAGTTATATATCTTATATTAATAACTAGTGACTCCTTTTTTCTCCTGTGATTCTTGAAACTTTTATCAGTGTAGATATTTGGTCATTATACCAATGCCTGATATTGGTTGCAAATGTTTTATCACTGTACTCTGTCACCATCTATTGCAGGCAGTTTGCTCAACGCTCAAGGGTGCGTAAACTTCAATACATAGCTGAGCTGGAAAGAAATGTTCAGGCTTTGCAGGCAAGAATTACTTGAAACTTCAGTTTTTGACTGTTCACTTATTTTTCAAATTGACTTGAAGTAATGAAACAGTATGTCTTACAATGAAGTGTTAACTGAATTTCTCAACAGGCAGAAGGATCTGAAGTTTCAGCTGAGCTTGAATTCCTCAACCAGCAGAATCTTATTCTTAACATGGAGAATAAAGCTCTTAAACAACGTTTAGAGAGTTTAGCCCAGGAGCAGCTTATCAAACATCGTAAGTATCTAAACCCTGACCTCTTAAGGCTATAATTATATGTTGTTTTTTCTGCATTACATATTGCATGACGACCTTCCCCCTCCCCCCCTCCCCCTAGATTGTAATTATTTGTATGTAGTCCTTATGAACCTGTATAAATTGGCATTTTGAGGGGTCTTAGGATACATTTAGGTTCCTTTTTTATCCCATTAATGGCTATAAGAGGAAAAGCAGTAGAAACTTTTACCAAAAGGGTTACTGGATAGTTTATTTGAGATAGCTTGAGAAATGGAAATTTATTCCTTCCTCTTCCCATTTAAATTGTGACCATATTATTCATACTTGATATGAATGTTGGATGCAGGTATGCATCTGAGACTGTTATGTCAATTTTACTTAGTTTCTATGTATTTGAAAGGTGCTTAGAGGGTCATATCCCCGTACTTATGTTTGATAGTGTGTTAGGCATGGTGCTAACAAAGGGTACTTAATGACCAGAGTAACATAGAAATGTGGCATTTAATTTTTTTATGGTAACCTTTTTAAACTTTGACCTTTATTATTTCGAATACTTCAGTTAACTAAATTGCATAAAATATATATTTCAACAACTACTTCATTCACAGTTTTTAAGTTGTATTTTTCTCCATATTTTTTCTCAATAATAAATAGGAAAGAATAAGAGGCTTGCGGGCACAAGATCTTTTAACAATGAGTTGGGGTTTTTCCAAAAGCATGAATAGTTAAGGAGAAAGGCCGATGCGTCCCAAAGGCAGTCACTGATCTGTCTTGTGATAAACAGTAATTATTTTAATTAACTGAAACAGAATGTCATTTAATGAAAACTAAATTATGCAATCATTGTGTTCCAGTTGAGCATGAAGTATTGGAGAGGGAGATTTCTAGGCTTCGAGTCTTGTACCAGCAGCAGCAACAACAACAACATCAAAAGCAGAAGCCATCATCATCTAGCCATCGGCCCTCCAGCACTAGAGATCTTGATTCCCAATTTGCAAACCTCTCTTTGAAACACAAGGATGCCAATTCAGGTCATGACCCTCTACCTGCTCCACTCTACAATTAAATCTTTTAATTTATCCTTGCCGCTGCCATTTCTAACAGAACTTTTGTTCTTTCGCTTGGTGCAGGCTAAAGCAAAGTTCATCATCCACTCTCCGACTGATCTTCTCTTTATTTCTCAGTCAGCTCTTAACCCTTTTTTATCCTCTTTTAATATCTTAATGTGCAGCACCTGGTCATAATTGCCAGAGAATTGTCTTTCTTTTCAGACATATGATGCACCTGAGATGGTAAACGTAAGAGCAGGTTCCATGTTTCACTTTTACTCCCTCAAGTGTCTTGTCTGTTCATCAATGGTTATGATTGATTTAGATTTTTTTTATATGCTCCATCCATTTTCCCTTCATTTCTGAGTATCTACGTTAGTTTCAGAGATCTTAGGATGTTTGGATGTGCATTATTCTATAATTTCCATAGATGGTAGAGAATTATTTCCTGTAAAATGTTTTTAAATGAAAATTGAAATCCAGGTTTTCTTTCTGGGTTCTTTTGGTTTGGATTTGCTTGGATTTCTCCTTCAGCAATCTCAGAAGCTATAAACAATTCAAACTCTACCCATTGAAAAGAGCTTTTTTTAAATAAGAGAGAGAGAGAGAGAGAATGGACAGCAACGAAGTTCACAAAAATAAGGGAAACATACATTGATTGGAAAAGGGGTTAAATCACTTTTGGAAATTATTTACAAATTATTGAGGTAGTGGATTTTTTTTTGTTCAAGTTAGTCTATAAACTTGGTAATTGTTCTTACATTCGGACTTGAATATTTTTTTTAAGTTAGTCCCTAAACTTGGTAATTGTTTTCACATTGAGGTCTAATTTTTTTGGTTCAAATTGATTCTTGATGTTCTATTGAAAATCTTAAAGTTCAAGGTTTAATGTAAGAACAATTGTCATGTTTAGGTCTTAATATAAGAATAATTGCAAACTTTAGGGACTAGCTTGGATAAAAAAAGGTTCAATCCCCAATGTGGGAGAATTGTCTAGGTTAAGCTCCAATATAAGAACAATTATCAAGTTTAGAGATTAACTTGAATAAAAAAAAGTTAATCACAATGTGGGAGTTGTTGCTAAGTTCAAGTTCCAAATAATTATTAACCCATTGGAAAATGAATAAATTAGGAAGAGAACGAATGGTGGCAAAGTTGCAATCGGAGAACGCATAAAACGACGGAGAAGTAGCAGACTGGCGATTGGGGCCTCCGGGATTTCATTTTGTTAAGAATTTTTGCAAGTAATTATGGGACAATAGATGAAGAGTAGAAGGGCACACAATTGAGGATAAAGGAGACGCGAGGAGTAGGGATGGCAATAGGATGGGTGGAGCATGCTTTTGCTCTCCTCAAGCACAATTCGATTTTTATAATTCCCCTCTTCATCTTGCTTTGACTTTGATTTTATTTAAAATTCCAATCTCATCTCAACATAACTCTTCATCCATTCCATTTTGATTTGATTCGAATTTTTAAACGAATATATTAATTTTTATAAAATTAAATATATATTATAAACAGGAAAGAATCTAGTTGGCTAGAAGGGTCGACTTTCTCTAAAATAGAAATTTTTTTATTAAAATCTTTTAATATTTTTATAATTTTAAATTATTAAAAATAAAATTACATATTGATCTCCTTTAAAAATGATAAAAATTTAATTTGATTTTTTAAAAATTATAAAGATATAATATATTAAAATTGTGAAATTACATTTTTATTATTATAAAAATTTACAATTTAATTTCGACCCTAAAAATATTTTTCGATTTTGCCCTTACTGTAAAATTTAGGAATTACAACGAATTATGTAAAATAAAGTAAAAATTTTAGCAAGCCCACAACGTGAATGTATAAAAGTTTATAAAAATATTTAAATTTTATATAAAAAGTCAATGAGATTTTAGTTTAAAGGGTAGAATTGAAACTTTGAGGGTAAAGTTGAGTTTGACATTTTATTCCTAATGCAATACTTGTGTTATTTTTCAGTTCGATGTAATATTTGTATTTGACAAAAGTTATATAGTTAGAATTTGATGATGATAATTTTAATTTTTTAGTGTATTAATCAATTCAAGTTTTAGAGTTAATTTGATGAAAATCTATAATTAACTAATAATATTAACAATTAATTTTTATCAAGTCAACCTTACAATCAAAATTAAATCACATCCATTGGATTGCATTTGACAAATTAAATACAAAATAAAACAAATTGACAATTAGCACTAAATTTATCCTATTAACGAAATCATAAAAAAATCAAACCTCATAATATTAACAATTAACTTTCATCAAATCAAACCCCTAAAACTCGAATTGAACACTAAAAAGTTAACTTTCTTACCTTTACCAAAATATATAACTTTTGTTAAATACAAGTAGCATATTGAATCGAAAATAACATGGATATCACATTAAAAAAAATGTCAAACTCGGACACCAAATAATATATTAAACTATTTCAATTTATATATACTAGATTATGACATACTAGGTGAAAGAAAACCTATATAAAAATATATTTATAAAAAATATTATCTTAAAAACTAAGCGAGGCTTTGATTGAAATAGTTAAATTAAAAATTTAAATCTTATACATACCAACTTCAAATTCCATAATATTAATATCTGTTACTTTATTAGAGTAAGAGGTTTTGATAATATTTATTATTTTGTAAAAGTAAAAAGTTTTGGTAACTTTAAATTGTATTAGAATCAGAATAAGAATGATGTTTAACTCAATTAAAAGCTTAATATATAATATAAATATGAATATTTAAAAGATTACATATTCTTCTAGAACACTGTCCATTTGTTTTCGGAAGTGCACATAGAATCAATGACCATCTTTTTTTCTTTAATTATATGTTTGGGTGGTGGGAAGAATACGAACATGAAAACAAAATACTTCCGACATCTTTAGACATTCTTCAAATATTCGAACTTCAAAAAGAATGTTAAGAAAAATAAGTGAAAAAGCAAAGAATTAGATATCCTAGTAACACTTTGTGTAATATATATATTCACATTTCCACAAGCAAATATAGTTAGCAGCATAAATAAAGAAGAAAAGATTATAGATAGGGTGAAACAGGCAGCATGAGCAGTATTATTAGGCAGCCTGGGTAATCATCAGGAGTTGGCATCACACATTCATCACCATTAAACAAAATCCTCCTAGGGAAAACCCATCCTTCCCTGGAACTGAATACCCCTTCATCTTTGTGCAGCAACACCTCACTTTGCACATTTCCAACCTCACCTTCTTGAAACAGCATGTCATTGTAGTACTCAACCCTCCAAAACATCCCACTGTCGTCTGCACACATCCATTATTTGACTTGCATGTCAGTGTTGCATATAAGAGTATGACTGATGATGAATGAGCTTATTATTATTATCTTACTGATATGTCTATTTTGGTTAAGTGGGTGATAGTTGAAGCTGAAAACTTGTGTCAAGCTTTTGAGGTTAGGGTGCAATGCGACCAAGTTCCAGCCACTATATTTCTTCAGGATATTCAGATTATTCACAGTGATCTTCACCCGCCAATATTCCTTGGAACTTTGTTTCACATGCGCCAATGGACTCTTATTGGGCACATATGCTGTGTACATCTCACTATCGATGGCGGCTCTTGATTTGGGTCTTTTACTTGTTGCAATAGCAATGGTGTTTCCCCAAATCTGTTCAATAAACAAGCATCATTGATGGTGTTTCTTTGATCATCTTAATGCTGTGTGATAGGTGATGAAAACAAGTACAAGAGAAATTAGGTAAAAGTATCATGCAGGCCCCTATATTAGGTGTGAGATTGCATTTTGCCCCTCTACTAAATAATGGGCAAATTAGTTCTGTATATTAGATCAAAGATAAAACCGGTCTTTCTGTTAAAATTTTTATCCATTTCTACTATTAAAAACTGGTATGGTGTGCCAAGTTGACGTGTAAAAACTAATTTTTAACTGTAAAATTGGATGAAATTTTTAATAGAATGATAAATTTACTCTTTGATCTAATTTACAAAGATTAATTTACCTAGTTTTTAGTAGAAGGGGCAAAATGTAATCTCACCTCATTCCTAGTACATGGGCCTCCATTATACTTTTAGAAATTACTCTACACATTTTGACCCGGGTAATCCTTGGCAACTGCAGCTCCACTCGGGACAATGAACAATCGAGTCATTGTAGAATGCAGATAAGGAGACACAGCATTTTGGAGAAGTTGATGCCTGATATTGGGAGTGAATACATGTCACAATCCATGTCCCTGTAATAAATCCATGCATATAATTACGATACTATGAATCATGATGAATTACGATGAACAATGGTGGAAAGGCTTAGTGCAAAGAAAATTTTGGTACAAGTACTTACCAAGAGCTTGTGTCCAGCGGCGGCCACCATCTGAGCTATACTTACTTGGTGCAACCTGAACCGGTTTCGCACACGTGTAGCCTGGAACTCCGAGACTGAAATTGTGTGGCATATCGAAATCCGAATCAGCGGCACCTCCGGCTCCAATGTTCATTTGAAAAACTGCAGCATACTTAGTCGGATCTTGAATCATGGATGATAACACACCTCCTTTGCAACAATTAAAAGTTTGAATGTTATGGGGAGCTCCAGGTAGAAGATCAACAATCAATGGCTTCTTCTCGCAACAATGAGGAAGTTGTCCTCCTTTGAACCTGGAGCAGTTTCCTTGCTCGGTTGCCTCGACTCCCTGTATGCTCCATATCAACTCCTTGCCAAGCCATTCCCACCCCAGTTTCCAGCCGGGCTGCTCTATGTGGCGGTATAGTTGAAAGTTCAACAATGATACCTTCACCTGCAATTATGGCAGGCTTAAAAGTTTTAGGATCATTGATAAACGTATACGAATACGGACGAAAGCTAAACGTATATTAAAAAAGCCGACAGCAGAATTCCCCTGTTATAAAATTTTGCGTTTTACCTTAAGTTGTAAGCAACAAGATGAGATGGTTCTAATTGTCTTCACAAGACCCGTACAGTATCTTGCTGAGATGACTTGTTAGGATAGACAGACAGACAAGCCAAGACAACAGTTGTGGACCCCAGATGCCCCTCCAAACATTCTTTTCAACTCAAACAAATACTTAAAAGAAAAAACAGTGAGCAGTGAACATGTACTGGTTCCTGAACCAAAAAGCTGTATTCTTTTTTTTAATTTCTTATAATTTTTTTGTTCATCACTTATGGCATCCAATAAAAACCCCTACTTATTGAGTGACGATAAAAGTGAATAAGGCAAAAGAATGGCTATCAATAATTAGAAACATCATTTGTATCGGAATTGGATTGCAGAAGATCCCATTTAATGGTTATGTTGCCTTTAGGATCCAAAGGATCATATCCATCTGCATGCATTTTAATCAAAATCAGTCCCCCCCCCCCCCCCCCCCACACACATTAAAAAAATCAACAAAACCTAAAAAATAATAATAATAATGATAAAATTAACCTCCAACATTTGAGAAGTTTGATCACTTTGACCTTTAAGATTTTTTTAACTCACTTTCATACATGATCTTTATTTTTTTGGTCAAATTGATCATTTTTTAACGGTTTTGCTGACGTAGCCATTAAGGGGCTAATGACGCTGACGTGGCAAAATTTTTTTCCATTTAGGTACTTCCACATATGCAACTGTTAACATAGCATATAAGAAAAAAATATGTCGCATCAGCAAAAAAAATTTAAACTTAAAAACATAATTAAAATAAAAAAATAGTTAAATTTTTTTTGGAGTTTACCTTCACAATTAAAACAATTAGTAAATTTAAAACAACTTAAACAGAAACAAAAAAAAAGCAAGCCCCATAGTAAAAAAATCAAAACCCTAAATCAAAGTTGAAAGTGCTTAGAGAGAAAGAAGCATAAGATGGAAAACATGAAGAGGGTGATGATGAAAAAAGTGGCAAATTGTTGGATCAAAGAGAAGGGGATGTGATTACGAGAAGGAATGAATCAGAGGGTTAATTTTGATTTGCTATACATTTTTTTTCATCCTTTAAAAAGGAAAAAAATTAGGGTGTGTTTCTATAATTTTTACTTTCGATTAATTTTTAGGGTTTTTGGATTTGGGGATTTTAGTTTAGGTTTTAAAATTTTGGGGATTTTTGGGTTTTAAGTTTCAAATTTTTGGGGATTTTGGGATTTAGGTTTGGGGATATTCTCTTTCTAATGTATTTTCTCTCTTTTGCAATGAGGATTTTGTTTTAGGTTTCAAAAATTTAGAGATTTTCGGGTTTTAGGTTTCAAAAATTTGAGGATTTTCGGGTTTTGGAAGATTTTTATTTTCCAAGAACTTTTCAATTTCAAATGTTGAAGAAGATTTTGAATTGAAAAAATGAATCATTTTTATTCAATTTTCTTTTTGTTTGGAATTTGAAAAGCCTTGGATAATATGGCTATGAAAGTGGAAGGTATTTCAAGCATTTTTCTTATTTTTGAACATTTTTCATCCTTTAATGAATTGGTTTTTTTGGGATTGTTTTAATTATAAATGAGTACTTTAAAAGTTTTGATTTTATTCATGCAGAGAGAGTTAAAGGAACAGAAGGAAAAAATCCAAAAATTAAATCAAATTAGCAACTACCGAGAGGTTTATTGGAGATTTTTCTAAGATTTTCATTATCTACTGTTGTTATTATGTTTTGATCTTGTTGATTATGTTTTTCATTGTCCCCATTGGTGTTCTCTTTCTTAAAGATTCCTTTAAATCTTCAACCATAAGTAACATGCTCGCTACTTCATTTGGGATTGCCATTGTCGCTTATGGAGAAGCCAAATTCGATACTTGGGGTGTTTTGTTACATCTTGGAGTTGTTGCCTTTGAAGCTACAAGATTGGTTTTAATCCAAATCTTGTTGATTATGTTTTTCTTTGTCTTTTTTTTTTCATGAAGTTCTTTGTAATGTGTAAAACCAGACATGTTTTAATATTAATAGGAAGTGTTCTGAATATAATTCTTAGTTTCATCGTGTTTTGTTTGAGCAGAAAATGAGTTTATATATTTCCAGAAAATTTTTAGATTTTAAAAAACTCAGATTTCCAAAAAATGGGTTGTAGTTGTTTGAGTGGATGAAGGGGAAAAAGATATGGAATTGAAAATTAAAATTATTTAATAATTTTATTATTTAAAAAAATAATTTTAATAATTTTACATTTTAAAAAATAATTTAAGAAATTTATATTTTAAAAAAAATTTAATATTTTAAAATCATTTACTGACATGACATATAAGACAAAATAATACCACGTCAACAGCTGCATACGTGGAAGTGTCCAGATGGAAAAAAATTGGTCATGTCAGCGCCGTTAGTCCCTTAACGGTCACGTCAGCAAGACCGTTAAAAAATGACCAGTTTGACCAAAAAAATAAAAATTATGTATGAAAGTGAGCTAAAAAAAATTTTAAGGGCCAAAGTGCCCAAACACCCAAATGTTAGGGGCTAATTTTGTAATTATGCAGAAAAACCAGATTTATTTACATGAAGATGAAACTGAGCTGAAGAAGAAGAAGAAAAAGAAGAAAATCAAGACCATATTTGCTGATCTTCCAAAAACAAAGTAAAAAGGGTTCATTTTCAAAATAAATTCAAACTGTGACTTGAGCAATGGGTGCTTCTTTTGTGTGGTTGAATGGAAAACGTAAGAACGGCGAAAACAAATAAAAAAGGAAAAACAAAGAGTAGGGAAGTTTTATTTGATTGGTTACCTTTAATCCCTAAGACAAATTAAAGAATAAAAATTGTGGAATTAGTTAAATAAGAAGTGTTTTATTGGATTTGTCAGATTTGGATGCAAAGCGTGCGTCTGTTTCAAGATTCTCACCTCTTTGTTCAGTGTTCCACGTTTAAACTCAAAGCTCCACGCGTTTCTTCTTAATTCCCAATTTAGGTGAGATGTGAATAATCTTTCTTATCTTAATTACTAATAGAGAGTTTGATACTCGTCTGAAATATAGAGGAGTTACAAAATTCATAGTTAACATTTACTTGCTTAACCTACCGAATGTGAAAGATTAATTGTTGAGTTCGTCTCGATAAATATCTTTAGAAATAAAAAAATTACATATCAAATATTTTTATTTAATCTCATATCATCTACTATTTAAAACTGAAATATTTTAAAAATAAAAATAATAATTATCGAAACCATCCTTTTATGGAAAACGACGAGTTTTGAAAAAATCATTTTAAATTTTGGTAAGATGGGAGTCGCCACCAATTTTTTATTTGGGTGTGATTGAATCACCACAAAACGTTTAAAATACGTTTTGGAAAAGTGTTGGTCTTTGAAATCCAGAAAATGAGTTCGGAAGTCGGTTGCACATGAGGAAGGATTAGCACCCTCATACGCCCAAAATTGGCACCGAATTGATTATTTTCGGATCTTAATTTGTAAACCTTAAAAGCTTTAATAAAGTTTAAAATACGATCCTCAAATGCATGAGCTATGTGTCGAAACCACCTCGAAAACGGGGTTTTGAAAAAAATATTTTAAAAATTGGAAAAATAGAAGTCGTCACCAATCTTTTATTTGGGTATGATTGGATCATCACAAAACGTTTAAAATACGTTTAAATGTTGGTCTACGAAATCCAGAAAAAACAGGTTCGGGAGTCAGTTACGCATGAAGAAGGATTAACACCCTCATACGCTCAAAATTGGCATCGTATTGATTACTTTTGGGTCTTGTTTGTAAACTTTGAAAGTTCGAATAAAATTTAAAATACGATCCTCGAATGCATGAACTATTTTTTCAAAAGAAGTCGATTTTGTTTGGAAGTCCCGCTATTTCAAATCGATCGGGGAAGAAAGTTGCGTCAGTGAGTTAGGACACAACATTTCGAGATCCAGAAATAACGAGCTTTTCTTTGTAAAACGTTTTAAATTTTGAAGGACATTTGATTATCTCGATTTGAAGAAAGGTTGCACCTAGTGAGTTAAGACGCAAATTTTCATAACCGCAGATAAGGAAATATTACCTCGATTAAGGGTATTCGATTATTTCGATTTGAAGAAAAATTGCACCTAGTAAGTTAAGGCGCAAAATTTCGAAACTCGAAATAAAAGAATATTGCCTCGATTTTAAAATTTTTTATGAAAACAATTTTGAAAACGTTTATGCGAGTTTAATGAGCAATTATTGACGGATATTAAATAACACGAAGTAAAATAATTAAGCAAATAAAACGATAAGCAAAAACGAAACAAACATGATATACGAGTGCATAATACTTATAGTTAAATGCAAATGTTAATAAGGAAGAAAAATGATGCAATCGGGATTGAAAACGAGACTTTTTGGATACCAGGGGGCAAAATAGTAACTTTGGACTTTCGAGGGCAAAATGGTAATTTTTGGTAAAATCGGGGTCAAAAATAAAATTTTAGAAAGTTTAGGGGTAAAATGGTAATTTTGGAAAAATTTAGGGGTCAAAATGTAATTTTGGAAAAGTTTAAGGATCAAAACACTATTTTTGAATAGTTTAGGGACTTTCAGCAAAATAAAACCAAAATAGGGTGACACTTGGCAGCCCCACAAGCATCTAGAAGCCAAAGGACTAATTTGAAAATCTTAAAAAATTTCTGAGCCAATTTTGTAATTAAATAGAAGTTGATTTAGGGACTAAATTAAAATAAATTAACAATAAAAGGGACTTATTGCATAAATAAGCTAAAATAGTGACACGTGCAGCCTCTGGTGCTTTCAAAATGTTAAAGGATTAAATTGAAAAGTAATTAAAATTATTGGGCCAAATTAAAGTTAACTAAAAATAAAAAAAGGAAAAAATTGAAATAATTAAAAATACGAAAGGACTAAACGTGAAAATATACCATTTGTTGAAAACACGCGGATCTTGAGGGTTTACCGGGTCAGATCGGGTCGGGTTTATGGATCTTATATAAATGTTATTTTAAACCCCTTTTTTTTTAATTTCATTTCATTTGCTTTCTTTTTAAAACAAAAAAAATAAGACCCCCAACCCATTTTCTCTCAAACTCCTCCAAACCAAACCCAGAAATCGGCCATAATGGACCGCCGGTCCTCGCCACACACGACGTTGACCGGTGCTCCCGCCGGTGTTCCGCCTCTGCTTCCTCGCCTCACGCGCCGGTCACACCTCATCTCCGGTCGCCGGCGTTCATGTTTGAAGGTAACGTTTCCTTCTTCTTCCTCTTTTCGTTTTGTCTTTTTTTTTTCGTTCTTTCTCTTTTAAATCAAAACCCAGATCTAGAAAATCCAGATCTAGAAAATCCAGATCTGGAAAATTTCCAAAAGCTTTCCCTTATTATTATTATTATTTTTAAAAACTTTGTTATTTCCCTTTCAAAACCCATTTATTTCATTTTGCTATCATTATTATGTTAGAAAGTTTTGATTGGTTCTCAAATCTACTTTGTTCTTGATGTTTCTTGTGTAGGTGTTTGAATCGGAAAGGAGGACAGCGACGATGGTGGGGTGAGCTCCGGCAACGGCAGTGAAACAAGGGAGTACCTCGCGTCCTTTCGTGTTTTTTATTACTTTATAAAATATATTAATTACCATTAATAATATTAAAGTTCCCTTTATTATTATTAATGAAATAGTTATTATTATATACTTTTATTAATGTCATTTATTGTAATAAATGATAGTAGTAAATAGAGATAGTAGGGATATTGGTATGCATTTAATAAAAACGTTTTGATATTGGAGCAATAAATAAAAGAAACAGAAAGAAGGAAAAAAGTTAATGCATGTGTTCAAGGTACCTTGTATTTGCTCAATGCTTTGTATTCTGATGGCGTTTTGGTTCTTCAGCTAACTACTAAGTGCTTCTATTTGGTTAACAAAGGCTTGTTGCTTCTGTTCAGAAAATAGATGAGTATATGTTGATTTCCAAATATATAAAAATCCCCCCTTTTACAATATTTGATTCTGGCTTTTATAGCCAAAATTTATATCATTACAATTTGTTTCTTGCAAATTGATGCTTGTCTTGTTTCTTCTTTTTTGTTTTTGCAGGTCCGACGCAAAGGTGGCTGTAGCAGTCGGCTATAACTGGTGGTGGCAGAGGTGAGCTGATGGTTGAAGTGGAGTCTGTCTGGGCTGACGTGGCAAGTTGACCTTCTGTTTGGGCTATTGTAATTTTGGGGTATTTGGGCTAGTAATTTTAGTCCAATTGGGCTTGTAAACTTGGACTTGTACTTGAACTTTATTTGTAAATGGACATTTATTAAATGTATTTTAAATTTATATTTATAATAAATTTAAATTTTCAATTTAAATTTAAAATAAACTTAATTTTAAAATAAATTTAAACTTTGTTGGGCCTAGATAAATTGGGCTTCAACACTATGTTTAAAAGAAATCGATTTTTGCTTGGAAATCTCACTATTTCAAAGTGATCGAGGAAGAAAAATTACGTCCAGTGAGTTAGAACATAATATTTCGAGATCCAGAAATAATGAGCTTTCTTTTGTAAAACTTTTTACAATTTGGAGAATAATGTTTGATTATCTCGATTTAAAGAAAGGTTGCACCTAGTAAGTTAAGGCGCAAATTTTCAAAACCGAAGATAAGGAAACATTGCCTTGATTAAGGGTATTCGATCATTTCGATTTGAAGAAAAATTGCACCTAGTAAGTTAAGGTGCAAAATTTCGAAGCTCGAAATAAAAGAATATTGCCTCGATTTTAAAGTTTTTATGAAAACAATTTTGAAAACGAATATGCGAGTTTAATATGAATAAGCAATTAATGATGGATATTAAATAACACGAGGTAAAATAATTAAGCAGATAAATGGTAAGCAAAAATATAAAATACAAGTGCACAATAATTAATAAATGCAAATGTTGATAAGGAAACAAAAATGATGCAATTTGGAGTTAAAAATGAGACTTTGGATGCTCGGGGGGCAAAATGGTAATTTTGGACTATTAAAGGGTAAAATGGTAAATTTGGGAAAATTTGGGGTTAAAAATAAAATTTTAGAAATCTGAAGGTAAAACGGTAATTTTTAGAAAAATTAGGATAAAAAAACAAAATTTTGGACATTCGGGGGTAAAATGGTAATTTTTAGAAAAATCGGGATCAAAAATAAAATTTTTAGACATTCGGGGGTAAAATGGTAATTTTTAGAAAAATCGGGATCAAAAACGAAATTTTTGGATATTCGAGGGAAAAATGGTAATTTTTGGAATTTTGAGGGTAAAAACGTAATTTTTGAAAGTTTTAAGGTCAAAAATGGAATTTTTGGAAGTTTTAGGGTAAAAGTGTACTTTTTGTAAGTTTCGAGGTAAAAAATGTAATTTTGGAGAAGTTTAGGGGTCAAAATATAATTTTTGGACAGCTTAGGGACCTCCAAAGTAATAAAACTAAAAATAGGTGACACGTGGCAGCCCCACATGCATCCTGAAGTCAAAGGACTAATTTGAAAACCATGAAATATTTTTGGGCCAATTTTGTAATTAAATAGAAGTTAATTTAAGGGTTAAATTAAAAACAAATTAAAAATAAGAGGGACTAATTGCGTAAATAAGCCAAAATAATAACACGTGGCAGCCTCTGGTGCTTTCAAAATGTCAAGGGACTAAATTGAAAATAAATGAAACTTACTGGTCAAATTAAAAATAATTAAAAGTAAAAAAAGACTAAATTGAAGCAATAAAAATGCGGAAGGACCAAAGTGGTAAATATCCCAAAAATTGAAAGCATGCGGATCCTAGTGGTCGAATTGGGTCGGGTCAAACGGGTATGGGCTTTAATAAGTAAAATGGTACCGTTTTGAGGCGTAAATGCCTAGACCAAAATGGCGTCGTTTTGGTATATTATAAAAGCCCCAAAGCCCCTTTTTTTTTATTCATTTTCATTTCATTTTTTTTCAAAAAACCTTCAAAAACTCTCTCCCCCCCTCAAACTCTCTCATGGCCAGCCAAACTCCGGTCGAGCCTTGGCCCGCCGTCCGCCGTGCGTCCACGGCCACGCGCCATCGCCGTAGACTTTTCGCCATGCTCCGATGCCACTCCTGCCCTCACGTACACCGTCCGACTATCGAGCCCCCGTCCGTGGCCGGTTCGAAGGTAAAAAGTCCCTTCCTTTTCTTGTATTCTTTTATTTCCATTTTCATTTCCTATCTTTAAAACTTTGTTTTTTATCTTTACAAAACCCAGATCTGGATTTTCTAGATCTGGAAATTTCTAAAACAATCTCGTTTATTTAAAAAACTAAATTTGTTCTTCGTCTTTTGTTATTCCTTCTTTTTATGGTTTGATTTTTGTTTTAAAATCCAGTCTCTTGTTTCGAAGTCTGTTTTGATTCTTTGGTTTAAAACTGTTTCATATTCTTTGCTTCTCGGTTTGGCGCACGAGCGAACGACGGCGACATCTAGGATCACGAGACCAGTGGCGGCTCAGGAGCTTCCGTTCATGGAGTCGACGGCGGAGCCAGATCGACAACAGGGTGTGTCCTTTGACCTTTCGTATTTTTCTTTTTATTAATTATTAATAATATTAATAATATAGCATTTATTATTATTTCTTAAAATAGTTGTTAATATTAAAAACAACCATTAATATTATTAATGCATTAGTAATATTAATGTTAAAACGTCATTTAATTGTTTATTAGCATATTTAAAGCTAGACAATGAATGCAACAGTGGTATAAAAAAACATGCATCAACGTTTGCTCAGAATGTGAGGAGTTTAGAATTTTTGAAGCATAAATGGCGATAAACGTGCATTAATACCTGGCTGCTTTTTATGCTTGAATATTCTTGGTTGCTTCGTATCTATTCGAATGATTGGATGTCGATAAAAGATATTTGTATGGATTGCTAAAGGGCGTAAGTTGAATTCAATTCTTTTCTAAAAGGGTTGGTCACTGAATATTGATTTCTCAAAGGGTTTGTGTATTGATTTTCAAGAAGGGGTTCCTCCCTTTTTACATGGCTTGAATCTGGTTTTATAACCAGAAATTACAATGATGCTAAATTGTTATATGTAATTAAAACTTGTCTTTTCTTTGCTTTTGCAGGTCGGCTTGGTAGTGGGCTATGATGGCTTGTAGCAGTGGCGGTGCAATTTGCTGGTGGTGGTTGCAAGTTGAGTCTGGTCAATGCTGATGTGGCGTATCCTGATAAGCTTGAATGAAGGCAGCAACAGCAACAACAAATTAGGGTCACTTGAGTTTGGGCCATTAGGTTTGGGCTAGGTTCTTGGGCCATTTGTAAATGGATTAGTCTAATTGGGCTTTGACTTGGACTTGTAATTGGACTTTAAACATTTTATTAAATTTACAATAATATTAAATTTAAATTTAAAATAAATTTAATTTCAAAATAAAAATAATTTGGACCCGGTCAAAATTGGGCTCCAACAATTTAAAAAAGTTCAATGAAATAAACACAATATAATTATATTTGTTACCAAAAATTATAATAACACATTTCCTTTCACCAACCCAAATTTATTTTATAATTATTAATATCATATATAAACTTAATAATAAAATATCTAATTAAAAATTAATTTAGATTACAATATTTGTTTAAGCATGATTTAAACAAATAATCATTTTTATATAATTAAATTATTCATATTTTACTATAAAATATTTATTAAATATTTATAAATTTTAATATATATTTATACTTAAAATATTGATATAAGTATTTTCAATAATATTTTAAGAATATTATTTAAAATATAAAGTATTATCGTTAACCTTTTTTATTAAAATAAAATTGTAATATTTAAAAAATTATTAAAATAATAAATTATTGTATTATTAAATATAAATAATTAAATATACATGTTTAATAATATTCCACATTATAATATTCTAATATTTTTAAATATTAAAATTAAAATTTATTATAAATATAAAAATATATGTTTGATTTAGTTAATTTTTATATAAAAATAAATTTACTCATAAAATTTTTTTTCGAGAAATGATTTATGCTTTTTTTAAAAAGGAAAGCCAATTTATACGAAAAGGAGCCTATTTAAGGGTGAGAAAAATCCGTTTTGATTTGAAAAACTCAATAAAAAAAATCAAATTTTGAATTAAATAGTTAGAGTTAATCGAGTTATTCGGATCAACTCGAATAAAAAAAATCAAATTTTTTTATTTAACTCGAAAATAAATTACACAATTCGAGCTATCCGAAAATCCGAATAAGAAAAGTCGAAACTGCGTCGTTTTGATAAATATTTATCCATTAATCTTACTTATGTAGTTAAATAATCTTGCATTTCATGTACTAATTAAATAATAAATCCATGTAAATGCAACATTGAGTATAAATAATAAGATTCATTAACTCGACTCGACTTAAATTTTTTTTACTCAATTCGACTCGACTCAATCGATGCTCACTCCTAACCTATTTTCTATTAGCTTGTAAGTGATTTTCCGTTGACCAACTATTTTTCATGAAACAAACACAAAAATAAAAAATGTAAAAAAACAATTTTTATAAGTCATTTTATGTAAAATAAACCTGCACTCGTAATGCCTATAAAAAAAAAAGTAGACTTACAAAATTCGAGCCCAATACAATCCCCGAAAAATAAAGGAAATACTTGCTTAGGATACATAAATTTATATATTAGCTTTGGACGTTGATTGAAATAATAAATTTAAGACTTTGGAACCTTAATTTGTGTAAACCATATATGAGCTCTTTCTAAATTTATTTTTTATTTGAATTCCATCATTTAAAAAAATATCTAATCATGTGTGAATCTTTCTAGATTCATATATATCCTTTGTAATGGTTAATTCTCAATATATATACATTGAATTTTCAGAAAATGGAAATCTTGTAAATAAAAAAGTATAGACCGGGTTCTTTCTTTTCTGGTCAAATTTCATAAGAAGTCCTTGTATTATGTTTTTTTAACGAATTTGATCTTTCTACTGTAATTTAAACATTTTTAATTTCTATATTTTTAGAAATATGTATTTTCAATCTTGAAGACAATTTTTTCTTCTATTAGTTTCTCCATAAAGTCCTCTAGGAGTACATATTAAAAAAAGTGAAAGGACTAGATAAGATCAAATAATAATAAAGGAGTTGAATTCACCAAAAACACATAATACATGCACTTCTATAGAATTTAACTCTTTTTTTTTTTTTTAAATGTGTTCTATATGTGTTGATATATTTTTAACTTTTAATTTATAAATAATTTTTAAAAATTGAACACATTTTTAGATTTGTTTTTTTTTTATTATAACTTTTAAATGAGTATGAATTTTGTTGATACTCAGTATCAACGGAGATTAAGATAAAAGGGGATGATTTTTTCATTCAAAAAATAAAGTGGCAGCCTCCTTCAAATGGAGCGTTTGAAGTTATTTGAATTATGAGTATTTTGGATCAGGTCGACGAGTCGAATTTTGAATCGAATTATTATATATTTTATTATAATTGTATAACAGATTTATATATGAGAAAATCTAAGGAATATATTACCATTTATTTATTATTCCATTTTGATAATTAGTAATGAGGTTAGTCTACCTCACCAGATCTCTTAATTTTCGTTGAGGCAACAACGTTAAGTTGTTAAAAGCACTCATCAATGGAGTCTCTTTTTTTTCTTTTTCTTTTTTACTTTTAAACCCTTATACGTACATCACTTTTTTTCTTCTTCCAATTAGAAATAAATGTGTAAGAAAAGTTATTCATTATTATTGTTTCATTTTACAAAATTTTAATTATTTATTAATAAAATAATTATTTTGCAAGTGTACTTATTTGCTTTTAATATAATCAGACGTTTAGTATTATTTAATATCTAGACTTATATTAAATTAACATCACAAATTAATTAAATATTAACCGAATTAAAAATTATTAAAATATTTGTTTGTGGGAGTTGAATTGAAGATAGAAAAAAGTGCTGAGTGGCGCGCGATGCAGCAAGTTAAATCAGTCGACTGTCGTGATGTTGAGACGAGCGAGAATGCGATGCATCGCGACAAAAATAGTGTTGGAACTCTGCTTTTCTAACTAAATCAAATCCCTAATGAAAGCGAGATGCAATAATTGGACATGCTTTATGAAATCCAACAAAATAAAAAGTCTGACCTCGAATCCTTCTCCCCCACTAATATATAAGGCTTCTCAAGTTCTCATATTTTCTTGCCCTTCTCTAAATACAAATCCAGCAGCAGCAGCTGAAATCAAATAAAAAAAAGTAGCGATGCAGCTATTCGTGAAAGTCCTGACAAGCATCGAGGTGGAGAGAAGACTGATTTTGCCACGTGATTGCTTACCTGCTTTACCACGGTTCGAAGGGAGCCATGAACATGGAATCACGCTGCAGGTTAAGGATGATGCCGGCAACTTACGCAACTTCCGTTGCAAGAAACGATGTGGAGGTGGAGATAAACTAGTTATAGGAACAGATTGGATTCAATTTGTGAATAGTAAAAAACTCCGTCCAGGTGATGTTGTCGCTTTTTACAAGGACGACGACCGAGTTTCAGGGACGCTGTATAAAATTGAAGTGAAGAGGAAAAATGCTAAGTTGTGCTTGTAACACACAAAATTTTCATCTTTCTTTAACTCTTCATGAAAAACCCAGTAAGTTCCAGTTTCTATTATGAACGGAAATTATTGAATTGCAATCCTCAATTTTCGGTGGGTAAATGAACTACTCTTTCAACACTACATCCTTAATCTTTGTACTGATCCTTCATCTTTGTATAAATTATGTATAAATTACATATGGGATAAATATTAAAATTATACATTAACTATGGTTGGATGTGCAATTATATACATGAACTTTGATTTTATACAGTTTTATACATGAAATTTTAATTTGATCTAATTCTTATAAATTATTAATACAATTATTTATATAACATCATTTTATATTTATATATTGTATATATAAATAATTATATTTATCCAATATAAAAATAAATTGATGTATTTATTTCTTTAAATGTATATAATAAAATCAAAAGTTCATATATACAATTACACATTAAATCAAAGTTTATACATAATTTTGACATCTTTTCCAATTATATTAAAGTAATTGAACCGCCATAAATGTACTCTTTGCCAACGGCCCGTTTAAAAATAATATGGAGAAAAATATTGACATTGTAATTAGTTAAATTTAGACATAAAAATAGGTTTGAAGTTAAATAGATTATATCTAAGCTAAATTCTTAAATTAGGCTCAACAGGCCAAACTTTTTAAAATGTTAGTATAAGAGTTTAATCTTTATAAAAATGTTTAAATAATGTTTGTTTACCTATTTCAATCTAATTTGAATAAAAATTAAGTGAATTCTAACGAATTTAGAATAAAAAATATAATAATTGAATTAAATATTACTTGAAAATAAAAAATAATAAAAGCATAATTTGAGACTCAATATACTATATTTGAGTACTTTAAAAAATGTTTTACTCTTATTTGAACACTTGCAAAAAGTTTTAATTGTTATTTGACCACTTTGAAATATTTGACTTTTATTTGAACACTTTTGTAAATATTAGGCCCTATATGAGTATTTTAAAAAATTTGATCTTTATGTGAGCAACCCCTAAAAGGTTGGGGCCCAACTTGAGCATTTAACCTATATTCTGAAATGATTTTTTTTTAATATGATACATGTGTTATTTTTTAGTCCAATGTAGTATTTATAGTTGACAAAACTTATATATTTTGGTACCCAAATGTAACAGTGTTAACTTTTGAGTATTTAATTTAAGTTTTGTGGTTGATTTGGTGAAAGTTTATTGCTAATATGATTCGGTTTGAATTTTTCATGATTTTATTAATAAACTAAGTGTAACATGCTGCATCCAATCCAATTGTCGGATCTAGATATATAATATCACATTATGTTTCTTAAGCAACTCAAACTAGTTCAATATAATTTTACAAGTTTTAATTTATAAAGACTATTCATAACAACATATCAATCGTTATTTATCACTATATACGTGCATTAAAATAATATTTAAAATAATTAATATTATGATATTTTAGTAAGAATATAAAAAAAATTATTATAACTCATTTTTAATATTTTGATATATGAAATATAAATTATTTTTAAGTAAATAACATTATTTATTGAAAATTTTAATTTCAATATAAAAACTATATTTTACATATAAAAGTTAAAAGCAAATGCTTTTATATGTTAAAAAGTAGTTTTAAAAAACTCATTTCACTTCAAAAACACTATCTGTTTGATGTTACATATGATTTGAAAAAGCAAGAAGAAGCAGAGCATAAGCAGCGCAATCTAGCAAGTGAATCTGTCGACTGTGATGATCATGAGACGAGCGAGAATGCGTTGCTTCGCGACAGAAAAGGTGCTTGACCTGTAGCTTTCTAACAAAACCAAAGCAGCGAGCCAGTAATGAAATTATTTAATATATATTTAAAAGGACATGCTTTAACGTGCTTTAGAAAATCCAAACTCTTACCTCAAATCCTTCTCCCCCACTAATATATAATGCTTCTCAATGTCTCATATTTTCTTGCCTCTCTAAATACAAACCCAGCAGCAGCAGCTGAAATCAATAAAATATAGCCATGCAGCTATTTGTGAAAGTCCTGACAAGCATCGAGGTGGAGAGAAGACTGACTTTGCCAATTGATTGCTTACCTGCTTTACCAGGGTTCGAAGGGAGCCATGAAAATGGAATCACGTTGCAGGTTAAGGATGATGTCGAGATCTTATGGAACTTCCGTTGCAAGAAACGAAATGGGGCTGCGGATAGACTAGTTATTGATTCAGATTGGATTCAATTTGTGAATAGTAAAAAACTCGGTCCAAGTGATATTGTCGCTTTTTACAAGGACGACGACAGAGTTTCAGGGACGCTGTATAAAATTGAAGTGAAGAGGAGAACTTGTATGTATAACAAATCCTAGCTTAGTTTTTTTGAGTGTTTGAAAAGAAAAGAAATTTTCCATCTTTTCATCAATGTTTTTTCTGCTATTCAAGAAAAACCCAGTTTCTGTTATCATGGGAAATAATTGAATGATTCTGGGTCCGTAGTAAATGATCATTAATCCTTGTAGTGTGGTGGATTAACAGGAAGTAGTAGAAAAACCAAGCAACATATCTCCCTCCCTCACCATTAATGTTTATCTGAAAATGTTGAATTTGGGAGTCAAGTCAAAGATTCTTGCTGATTCACCAACTTCTAATTAAAACAATATCACTAGCATCATCGTTCGACAACCTTGGAATTCAAGGATTCCTCTAGGTAATGGTGTTTATGTGTGGGGTCTGGCACAATAAAAAATTAAGCTCTGTTTGTTAGGATTGGATTGAATCTAAAAAATAGATTTAAAATTTTATTTAAATTTAATTCGAATAAAAATATTAAAATTTGAGTTCATTCTGGCCTATTTTTATTATTTTTATATAATATTTTTTTAAATATTATAGATAAAAAATGTTAAAAATATTAAAATAAATATTTTTTAACAAATTGAAAATAAATTTTAAAAAATATGTATACTTAAATAATACTAAGATAACTGTAATTTAACAAGCAAATGTGAAAAGTAGTAACAAAATTAACAATAAAACAAGAGTTATACAATATTTAAACAATAACAACAAAATAGTATCAACATAATTGTGAAATTATAGCAAAATAGTGAAAAAAATAGTAATAAAATAATAAAAGAAAACAGTAAAAAATATTAAAAAAACAACAGGTTTTTTTTTTGTTTTCATATTCAAGTCAAGTCAAAAAAGTTTTACTCGAGGCCTAACCCTTTTTTCTAAACTGATCTTATTTTTTTGTTCAAACCCATTTTTCGTGTCTATATTTTTACTGTAACAGCCCGATTTTCAGTGGTGCTGGAAACAGTGATTTTGGGAACCACAAAACAGACGGAAATTTTTTTATAATGAGTGTTTAAATTAAATAAGTCAATAATAATTTTATATGGAATTTTGAATTGACAAATTTTAATTATTGAATTAAAATTTAAAAAGTGGTTTAGTTCAAAAGTTAAGTGGTTTTAGAAAATGAGGTATCGAGACCTCGTTTCTGAAATTAAGGACAGTAAATAATTTTATTAAATATTTACTGGGTCTTATTATATGTGAATTGAAGTTTGGTTGGGTGATTTTGATGATTAATTGCTTAATTAAGAAAAAAAGAGTAAATTGTAAAAGAGGTAAAAGTTAATTGCTATTGATTAAAATAAAAGGGACCAAAGTAGTAATTATACCAAGGTAAAAAATTCCAAGCGGTGGAGGATATGATTACCTTCCACAAACTTTTAAGATATTTATTCATTTGGTCCTAACTAGTTTAGGATTAAATTGAAATTAAGCTTGTTTAGTTAAATTAAAAATAATTGAGGGACTAATTGTGAAATTAAACTCTCCTTAGATGGTAATTATACCATATATTTATATATTGGACATTTATGGATATTATTTAGTAATTTTATAATTTAAAATAAAAGGGTAAATTGGTAAATAGTTAAAATATAAGTTAAATTAAATGAAAGTAAAGGAATAGAAAACATTTTCTTCTTTTCTTCTTCATGGGAAAGGCCGAAACTCCATGGTTAGGGTTTGGAGCACTCGTCCAAGCATTGAGCTCTTGAATTGGGTGAGTAAACCTCGCCCGTTTTTAGTAATTTTTATGTTTTCGAGTTCGTTTTAGTCTGATTTTGTTAGTCCGGTGACTAATTTGTAAAACTGTTAAATGTTGTGGATTATACCATTGATGATTTTTATACATTATTGAAAAATTTTATGATAGATAATTAATTTTGGTTGCTAAATAGAACTATTTTGTAAAGTAGTTTTTGATGATTTTAACGTTTAAGGACTAAAATGTTAAAATGATAAATTTGCAAGAACTTAAGGTGAAATAATAATAAAAGTGGACTGTATTGAAGTACTATAGTATTCGGCTGAACTTGATTTTGTTTTAAAATGGTTAAATTGCAAGTCTTGAGTTAAGGGACTAAATTGAATAAAAGGAAAGTATTAGGGGTAAAATTGTAATTATTCCAAAAGGACCAAATTATGTTAAATGCTTTGATTATGTGTTTTAATGTGAAATCTGGATGAATTGTTGATTTTGATTACGATCGTGCCACGGATCGCGAAAAAGGAAAATTAGTAGAATAGTCCCTAAAGTTTAGCCAAACTACAATTTCATCCGGTAAGTTCGTAGTGTTAGCTTATATACATTATATGTTTCTTGTACATTCACTGTTGTTACAGCAACTCGAGGAAGGTTGAACATTCGAGATGATGGAAAGGCAAAGGAATAAACGAAATGTCAGGCTTGGGGTCGGTTATCTGATTTGAAACGATGACTAGGATCCTGCATATGTTACAGTATCTTGACAGCTTGTGTGAGCAGCATCACAAGTTGACAGATTTTGAATGAATAGTGAATTTTAGGCTCGTAAGAGCTAACCATTTTGGGCTCATGAGAGCTAACCATTTTGGGCTCGTGAGAGCTAACCATTTTGGGCTCGTGTGAGCTAAAGTTGTCTGGGCTCGTATGAGCTAAATTTCTGGAAGACTCAGTAAGATCAATCTGTTGTTAATGCCATGAGATACGAAGATATTTCATTACTTTTTTCGTAACCGAATATGTTATTCAATAAGTTAATTGTTCTTACGAACTTACTAAGCTTTGTAAGCTTACTTATGTTTCTATTTACTGTTTTATAGATTCATCTGTTGTTGAAGATCAGATCCTCAAGAAAATCACACTATCTCGAGAGCTTGTTCGGTAAACTTTAAATCACTTTGTTATATGGCATGTACTAAGATGGTGTTGTCCTTATATTACTTATTTGGGATTATTGGATTCCTTGATATGATCTTAATGAAATATTGTATGCTTGTTCAATGTGAAATATAAACTTTAAGTAATATGATGTATTAGGATTATGCTACTTGAGTTGTTTTAGTGAAATGGTTAAATAACATGGTATCATTTGGATGAATGATTTGATAGGTATGATTTTGAGAAACTGGTAAATGCTGTAAACTGTTGTGCAAACTTGGAAATTTATGTATATAATTGACATCTGCATACTTGTTTCGGTAGAACCCATGGTTGTATCGGTAGAAGTACAGGGTAGGAGAGAGGTTGCTCACTGACCTGATTTGTATTGGTAGATGAAAGATAAGTATCGATAGTTCTACTCATAGAAGTATCGGTTGCTTATGAACTTGTATCGGTAGAAGTGGTAGGGTAGAACTTCTTACGCTCTGGGTTTTTAGTATCGGTAGAAGCATGACTTGTTTCAATAGTAGTGTCACATGTATCGGTAGAACCATCTCGAGTATTGATAGAACTCTGTACTATTTCTGAACTGTTTTCTGACTTGACAACTACCGATACTTGTCCAACAGGTACTGGTAGAAATCTTCAAAAATCATGAAAGTGACCTTTTTGCCCTTGTTGAATTGTGATTATAATCGATTGATGATTTATGATGTGTTGGATGCATATCTTTATTAAATTAGATTGGATGAAATAAAAAAAATGATGAACAGTAAGACATCGGGACCTTGATCGACGATGGTTTCGGGTTTTGGGCGATACATTTACTCAAATCTCTCTCTTTTCGAGCGCTCCTTCAGGTCAAGCTGGATGGCGCGACCCATGGACAGGTATAGTTGTAAGTAAACTGCGGATATCATTTGGGTTGACTTTCGATTGACCTATAACTCCATAAAAAAAGTTAAAATTTGTTGTAAGTTCTTGTACTCTTTTCAAATTTGAGATTTAGTATCAATTCTTTGATTTTTAAAAATTCATTTAGATTTCAAATTTTAAGTAACATTGTTAAAATTATTTTGTTAAATTTAAATTTATTACGATATTAATTTTTTTAATTAGATGACTATTAAGTGAATTTTTTTTATTTCAAAAGGTCACCCAACAAATATAGCGAAAAAATTAATAATGTTAAAATTGAAATTAAAATTTAAAATTTTAAAAATAAATTTGGTGTTCTTTTGTGGCAGACCCCAAAGCGGCTCTATTGTTTTGGGAGGACGTGTGTCGTCCGCACGAGAATGGAGGGCTTGGATTGCGACGATTGGAGGAACAAAATAATGTCTTTTTGCTGAAGCTTGGGTGTCAACTGTTAACAGATACAGAAGCTCTATGGGTTCGTATATTACGTAGTAAGTATCGTATGGTTGGTCTTTTGCCCACTACTATTGCTCGAGCGAATTGCTCTTTTGTTTGGAATTCCTTGTTAAAGGTGTGGCGTGAAGTGCTTGAGAACATTGTATGGGCTCTTGGTGATGGTCGTACAGTTCACTTTTAGAATGACATTTGGCTTAATGTGCATAGCCCACTTCGTGATTTATATATTGGGACGAACCCAATCGATAACACTTTGCGTGCTTGTGATTTGGTTGATACCACTGATGGGGCGGTCTTTTCTTCGATGAATAGTGCTTCGATTGGTGGGGTTATATGTGATGATTTAGGAAATTGGCAATGTGGTTTTACAATGGCTATGGGTAAGGGTCCAATATTTCAGATGGAAGCTAAAGCGATGCTTGAAGGACTTCGATTGGTATGGGAAAGAGGTTACCGCAATGTTGAGGTTGAGTGTGATAACAGCTTGCTCGTTAATTTTATCATTGTGGGAGGGGCTGCAGATAGTAAGATGCTTGAAATTCGACTCATATATTAGCTACTAAACAGAACATGGGATGTTCGTATTAGATATATGCCTCGAGACCAAAACATGGTTGCGGATCGGTTGACGAAGATGGCTAGTCCTCATTTGACGCATTTGGTTTTGTTGGATACTCCACCACTATCTGTGTTGCCACTTCTCATGAAAGATGTTGATGTTCATTCTCTAAGCTACTTCTTTTATCTGTTTCACCTTTGACTATTTTATTTTACTAATTTTTTTTAAAAAATAAAGGAATATATCCTGAAAATAAAAATATATAAAGTAAATTTCGAATTTTGAAATAATAATTGCATATTTCAAGCTGGAAAAAATATCTTTCTCAGTTCGATGGGCTTTCGCGCGTATTTTTACTTTTGTTGGCACTCTCGGCCATGTTCTTAATTAAGCAATTAATTGCTTTAAATAAGCCAAGTATTTTTTTTATTTTAAATTTTAAATTTAATTTTTGTAGACATTAAGTCTTAGTATTTTTATTTAAAATTTTTATTCTTCCGTTAAACTTTTCCATTAAAGTGGTTGATGCGTCAATTATAAAATAACTTTTTTAGTATATAAAAATTTTAAAAATTAATTTTTTCTCATAATATTTACATTTTTTTTAATTTGGTAATTTTTTTAAAATTAAACTTTTTTTCCTTATTTAAATAAAATTAATTAAAACTTTTTTAAAATTTCCATTTTTTACAGAAATCCAAAAATTATGAAAAAAAATAAAAACTATTAAAAATTCAAAAAATAATTTCTAAAAAAAATCATTTTAAAAATCTTAAAAATTATGAAAAACATAAAAATTTTAAAAAAAATTATATATATATATTTAGTCATTGAATGGTAATTAAAAGCTCAATCAACTCCGTCCACTTTGAGTAAATTCAAATAAAAATAATTTTTATTATTTTAAAATAGTGAAATGAGGTATTTGGGTGGTGTGCAAGGCAAAGGTGAGTTTTGGGGTTTAGAGTGTGTGCTTTAGGATGCACTTTGATGCTTATGTTAGTAGTGTTCTGCGATGGAGAAAGAGAACATAAGCATAGTAAATCAGATAAAGGGAAAAGAGAAACAGAGAGGGGCCTTTTGAGCAAAAAATTACCATGAATATGTGTCAATGAAAAGGTTGCCCCTCCACCATCCTTGGCTTTTCAGGTGACCAAATATAATAGTTTAGTTTGTTCTTTACGCGAGCAACCCTTAAAAGGTTAGGCTTGTCTATATTCTAAAATGATCTTTTTTTCTAACATGATACATGTGTTATTTCTTAGGCCAATATGATACCTATAGTTGACAAAAGTCATATATTTTAGTATCCACGGTGTTAACTTTTTAGTATTTAATTTGAGTTTTATAGTTGATTTGATGAAAGTTTATTACTAATATTATTTGGTTTGAATTTTTCATGATTTTATTAATAGACTAAATATAACATCCCGCATCCAATTTCATCGTCAGATCCAGATAAATAATGTCACATTACATTGCTTAAGCAACTCAAACTAGTTCAATACAATTTCACAAGTTTAACTTAATTATTCATAACAACATATCAATAATCATTTATGACCATATACATTCATTTAAATAATGTTAAAATTATGATGATATATTAGTAAGAATGTAAAAATAATTTATTATGATTTATTTTTAATATTTTAATATATGAAATATAAATTATAAATATTTTTTAAGCAAATAATATATTTATTTGAAATTTTTAATTTTAATATATAACCTATATTTTATATAAAAGTTAAAAGGAAATGCTTTTATGTTCAAAAATCAAAAGTAGTTTTAAAAAACTCATTTCGCTTCAAAAATACATATGATTTGAAAAAGCAATAAGAGGCAGAGCATAGGTAGCGCGATCTAGGAAGTGAAACTGTCGAGTGTCATGATCATGAGACGAGCGAGAATGTGTTGCATCGCGACAGAAAAGGTTCTTCAACTGTAGCTTTCTAGCAAAACCAAAACAGCGAGCCAGTAATGAAAAGGACATGTAATAATTTAACAAAAAAAACTTAGCGTAAGACTGCACATGCTTTAACGTGCTTCACAAAACCCAGCAAAAAGAACCGAAGTCTCACCTCAAATTCTTCTCCCCCACTAATATATAAAGCTTCTCAAATTCTCATATTTTCTTGCCCTTCTCTAAATACAAATCCAGCAGCAGAAATCAAATAAAAAAGTAGCGATGCAGCTATTCGTGAAAGTCCTGACAAGCATCGAGGTGGAGAGAAGACTGATTTTGCCACGTGATTGCTTACCTACTTTACCACGGTTCGAAGGGAGCCATGAACATGGAATCACGTTGCAGGTTAAGGATGATGCCGGTAACTTACGCAACTTCCGTTGCAAGAAACGATGTGGAGGTGGAGATGAACTAGTTATAGAAACAGATTGGATTCAGTTTGTGAATAGTAAAAAACTCCGTCCAGGTGATGTAGTCGCTTTTTACAAGGACGACGACCGAGTTTCAGGGACGCTGTACAAAATTGAAGTGAAGAGGAGAAATGATAAGTCGGTCTTGTAACACACAAATTTTCCGTCTTTCTTTAACTCTTAATGAAAAACCCGGCAAGTTCCAGTTGCTACTATGAAAGGAAATTATTGAATAATTTCATGATTTTTGTGCAATCCTCAATTTTGGGTGGGTCGTTAGTAAAGGATCACTCTTTCAACATTGAATCCTTAATCTTTGTACTGGATGTGGAACAAAAACCAATCAAGATCTCCCTCATCATTGTTCATGTTCTCTAACAGTTAAATTAATGGGGAATCAAGTTTTCTTCACCTTGTCGTCGTAAATAAACAATGCAAATCATATAATTAAAATAAATTAATTCGTAATCTAGTATCTCCCCTTCTTAGAATAAATATTAATTAATACTATGTCAAAAATAAATTAACAAGGAGTAATAATGATTATTGATATAATTCTTAAAATTCTAATTATCAAATTAAATAAGAAAGTTTAATCAGTGGTACTAACCACAAAGCCTAATACACTTTGGTCTCCCAGTAGGTACCGCTCGTTCCAATAAAATGCAACACCGCATTTTATCATAACTTATTGATATATATTTTGGTGAAAATTAATATATATTTTGTTTCTCAGTTAAATTTTAAGTAAATAGGTTGGGAGGGGCACTCAAAAATGGAGTTTTTTTTATTATTATTATTTAAGTTGTTTTATAATTTATAACGTTTTAAATTAATGATAATAAAATTATATTTTGATCTTTCAAAAATAATAAAAATTTAATGTAAATTTTTTAAAAATTATAAATATATAGACTATTAAAATGATAAAATTATATTTTTATTATTATAAAAATATATAATTTAATTTCGATCCCCAAAAATTTTTAGCTTCGCCCCTGATATAAATTAAATTCTTTTTAATCGGTTAAATTTGTATTGTATGAAAAACAATATGCTTAATATAGTATCAAATTTGCATGGTCAAATGACAATTTCTTGTAGTGCTATATATTGTTTTTTTGGCTTAATATATATTTTGGTATCTAAGTTTGACACTTTCTTCTAATGTATTACTTGTGTTATTTTTTGGTGCAATCTAGTGTTAGTATTTGATAACAGTTATATATTTTTGCACCTAAAGGGGTAACAACGTTAATTTTTTTAGTGTTTGATTCGAGTTTCAGGGTTGATTTTACTAAAGTTAATTACTAATATTATTTGGTTTGCATTTTTCATGATATTTTCAATGGAATAAATTTAGTGTTAATTGTGAATTTGTTTAATTTTACATTTAATATATCAAATACAATTCGATGGATGTGATTTGATTCGATTTTAGGATAAATTTGATAAAAGTTAATTGCTAATATTATTATCTAATTATAGATTTTCATTAAATCAACTCTAAAACCCAAATTAACTACTACAATGCTAACATTTCTATCTTTAGATATCAAAATATATAACTTTTGTCAAATATAAGTACTAAACTGAAAAAAAAATAACACAGGTATTACATTAAAAAAGTGTCAAAACTTAAATACCAAATTGTATATTAAACCAAAATAATATGTATCACTCTCATTATTTGACGGCGCAAATATAAAATATAATATTTATATATTTATAGTGCCTAGGGTAGTAATATATATTTTATATAATTCTTGCTATACAAATACAGATGGGTGAACTAAAAACAAGCACCACCAATTGACGGCGCAAATATTGATTTATTCGTCGGATCGTATCTTTGTCGGTAGTAAGTACGGCCATAAACAAGATTAATTTCGTCTATTTGTTAGAATTGTATGTTTCGAATATCATCATTTATTAAAAAAAATACAGTGATAAAATAAGAGTTATAAGGTAAATAGAGTTTTTTAACTTTTAAATAGATATAGTCGAAATTTTTTATATATCATTTAATTTTCAAAAATTAGTAAATTTCTCCTACTCTGTTCATAATTTTTCTCGAAAGGATTTTCATATAAAATCTGTGTATTTTATTTTAATTTTATTATTTTATGATCATTCTATTACCATTATCAACGTTTATTATAACATCATCTCATTCCATGCATAATGTACAAAACAAACTAGACAAGCTTGCCTATTGAAACTCCCACTTTCTCAATTGCATGCTTTTCTTTAAAAGGAAAAAAGTCAAATTGCATTTTAAATCTCACGTTTGATTAAAGAATAATCATTTTATGTAGGGACGAACAAAACTCGATTCGAATAGAAAAATTCGAAAAAAAATTTGAATTTCGAATTATTCGAATCGAGTTATTTGAGTTAAACGAATCGAGTAGAATTTTTTTTCGAATTTCGAGTTCAAATCGAGTTAAATTTTTCGAATAGCTCGAATAAATCGAATAAAACTATATTATTTTTAATTTTAAATTTATATTACTTAGGCTCAATTTACTTTACCCCATTTTCCCCAAATCTCAAACCTTTTATCTTACTCAATTTTTTCTCCTAAAGGTTAAAACTCATCCATAAACTAAACCCAAATATTTTTAATTTTTTTTAATATATCGGTGTGATTACATGGTAGTATCTGTTCATACTTTTTTAACCCTTTGACAACGCACACACACCTTGCACACACAAGTCCTCGAACCCGTGACCCCTAGGATAAATAATATCCTCTTTTCCACTGGAGCCACTTGTTGGGTTCAATATTTTTAATTTTTTACATTTTACCTTACCAAAATGTAATTTTGTTCTTAAAAAAACTCATAAACTAAACCCAGAATTAATTTTCTCTTCTTAAAAAAATCTAAATTAAATAAAAATATTTTTTTAAATTATATAAAATTAAACAACACAAAATTAATTTTTTTTACTTTAACTCAAATAAATAAATTCGATTCGATTCAACTTGATTCGAATTCTATCTCACTCGACTTGATTCGTAAAAATTTTAAATCGAGTTAGAATGATGAAATAGGATTCGAAAACTCAATTAACTCGAAAATTTTTCATTCAATTAAATTCGATTCGATCGAATACTCACATCTAATTTTATGTATATCCATACACTTATTTATTTGTTAGTTAAACATATCAAATTTGATAGAAAAAATAAGATTGAGAGGGGGATAAAGAGGACTAAAAAGAGAAATAAGCTTCACCCCATCATTTTCAAGAGATGATATTCAATCAATTTAATATAATATTTTTCTTGTATTCCTAAATTATTTTTTTTATAAGGGGAGGGGTAAAAGTTGTTCATAAATTTAAATATTTGAACACAAATTCTTTTATCATTTAACTCGTGATTTAGTTGACTAACTAGATCCCTTTTGTATCATAGACTAAAAGAAAAAAAAAAGTGAGCATATACTTTTTTTTCTTTTGAATATAATGGTGTGATCACATGATAGTATCTGTTCATGTTTTCTTAATTTTTTGACAACGCACACATATCTTGCACACAAAGGTGCTCGAATCCGAGACCCTTAGGATGAACAACATTCTCTTTTCCACTTGTTGGGTTCAAAAATAAAGTGAGCATATATTTGATCTTAAAGAAATATAAAGTAGATTATAGGGTAAATGTAACACCCCTACACCCGGTTCACACGTATAAACCCGGTATAAGAGTGTTACATACAGTGTTAGAGAATTAAAAACGAGTATAACAAAATTTTCTTTCAAATACTATGTAATTGAATTGTTTTACTCAAAATATCACAAAATAATCAAATATAATCAAAATCGAGACTTAAAACCAGTTTGTAAATAATGAAAATGTAATTTTTACTCAAAATAGGCAAATATCGATACCACCATAAAAATATTGGTACCTCTTGTAACACCCCTTAACCCTAAACCATCACCGAAATAGGATTACAGGATATTACCAGACATATCGGATAATCTTACAAATAATAAATAGATAATTAATGATCATACTATAAAATAATCATAAAATTACCTTAAATGGACCCTCGAGACTTAAAATATGTATTAAAAGGACATTAGGACTTATTTTGATGTTCCACAGATTTTTAGTAAATTTTTATTTCAAACGCGATATAACCCCTTTTATAGACATCTAACCTTCCCTGCAATTTCAACTAGCAACCAAAGCAATTTATACTCAAATTCACCTAAATCATAATCATTCCATTACATATTATTCAATATTCACTCATAATTTTATACATTTTCATTCAAACAAAATGCCAAATTTCATAATATACTATGTATCATTTTACTAAATTAATATCAAAATATAGTATATACATATATTTGTAACCAACATTTCAAACATATACATGTAACTTATACAACACCTAGTACATGCCACTTTTACAAAAAGAGGAGAATTACATCACCGAGTTTATACTGAAGTCGGGATCGATCTGAATGCTGAACCAGAACCTTAATTTCTACAATCCTGCGCACGGAAACAACCGTACGCTGAGTATTTCATACTCAGTGGTATTACTATAATTCAAATTATAACTAATATAATAATCTCACATAATCGATCATATAATACATGAACACATAATATCTTAATTTATACATCACTTTCATTTCGAATCAATATCAATCAATTTAAATCATTTCATTCTCATTTCTCGATTTCGTCACACATCACTTTATATGTCTCAATTTTCATTTCTATTCAATTTTCCTTTTTCGCATTGTTTACCCCTATTAACGAGACTCGGACCTTAGCGGATACACGGATCCAACCAAACACACCAGAATGGCACCCAGTGCCTCATCGGATAGTTCGAAGCAATAAAGTGACACCCAGTGTCTCATCGGCCTAGCCGAAGTAAAGTGGTACCCAGTACCTCATCGAATCTATCCGAAGTAAAATAATGACACCCAATGTCTCATCGACTCGAGGTCGAAGTATCCTTGAACTCTTCCAATCCTATGGCATGCCAATTATATCCGACTCAGCCCGACTAGTTAATAGGGATTTTCAATTTTCAATTCATAGCACATTCAATTTCAATTTCACTTATTAAATATAAATATCTAAATAAACATTAAATAATGAATAATTTAAATTATAGTAATACAAACCCGGATTTCGCGATTATTCCTCGCTAACTTTCTCCTTTCCTTTTTGTGCCGATGCTTCGGGTTCTTTGCTAGCTACAAAATTCATAATAATAATTTACACTATTAATTACAACACTAATTAATAATAATAATTGAATTTCTATCCAATTTATACCTTAATTCCAATTTAATCCTAATTAACTCATTTATGTTTCTAACTTAATTCATACCTTATTTTTATTCAATTTCCTTCCATATTCTACTTAACTATCAAATGTTCATAATAAAACCCTAATTTAAAATTTCTTTGAATTCAATCCTTCTATCACAAAACTTATAGCTTCTTTTACAATTTAATCCCTTTATCAATTCTAACTTGAAATTCATTCAATTTAATCCCTAATTCACTATTTTGTTCAACATGAACTATGTTCAAAGACCTTAAAACTTCCAAGAACTCAACTTAATTTCATCAAAACTTTGTTCTAAAGCTTCTAAAGCATCT
The DNA here is from genome assembly GCA_005610355.1 of Gossypioides kirkii. Lineage (NCBI taxonomy): Eukaryota > Viridiplantae > Streptophyta > Magnoliopsida > Malvales > Malvaceae > Gossypioides > Gossypioides kirkii. The sequence goes on along the minus strand of CP032254.1, from coordinate 12,828,782 downwards.
AAATTAAGAGAAAAGGACTTAATTGACTTACCACTTAAAGATTAAAGCTTCAAAATCCTAGTTTTCCCCTTTTCTTTTTCCTTCCCTGTTCTCCTTCCCCTGTTTCGTTTAGCTCTCTGTTCTTCCTTCTTTTATTTCTTTTGTTTCTTTCTTCTTTCTTCTTTTATTTCATATACATATATATATTAGTTAATAATAATAATATAATACTAATTAAATAATAATTTATATTATTATATTATAATATTAATTAATAATAAATTAAAAAAATCAAGAAAAATCTAGATTTTTCTCTGTTTTGCCGCCTCAATTTAGACAATAGGCATAATTGCCACTTGAGTCCCTCTTTCTTTCTTTTAATCTATAATTAAACTTTCACTATTTATTCAATTTAGTCCTTTTTATTAATTACTCTAAATTAAATTAAATTCACCTAATTAAAGCTTAATTAAACACACTTCTAAACTCATAATTACTCCTAATAATTATTTACGGACTCGGTTTACTAAGACGGAGGCCCTATCACTCACTTTTTCGGTGCCCGTGAATTTGGGTCATTACATTTCTCCCCCTCTTAATAAATTTCGTCCTCGAAATTTACCTGAAAATAAATGGGGGTACTGTGCTCTCATAGTCTCTTCTGGTTCCCAAGTCGCTTCTTCCATGCTATGACTTCTCCATAAGATTTTTACTAAGGAAACTCGTTTATTTTTTAATTCCTTTACTTCTCGTGCTAAAATCTGAACCGGCTCTTCTTCGTAAGACAAATTAGGTTGAATTTCAATGTCTTCAGTAGAAATGATATGAGAAGGATCTGATCGATATTTTCGTAGCATAGAAACATGAAAAACATCGTGAATCTTCTGCAATTCTGGAGGTAAAGCTAACCGATAAGCAACTGGCCCAATTCTTTCTACAATTTCATATGGTCCAATATAACGAGGACTTAACTTTCCTTTTCGGCCAAATCTCAACACTTTCTTCCAAGGAGAGACTTTGAGAAATACTTTATCCCCGATTGAATACTCAATGTCCCGACGCTTCAAATCAGCATAAGATTTCTGTCTATCAAAGGCTGCTTTTAATCTATCTTTAATCTTCTTAACCATTTCTTCTGTCTCTTCAATTAATTCCGGCCCAATCATTTTTTTTTCATTCAATTCTGTCCAGCACACTGGTGATCTACATCTTCGACCATATAATGCTTCATACGGGGCCATTTGTATACTAGATTGGAAACTATTATTGTAGACAAACTCAGCTAATGGCAAATAACGTTCCCAACCTGCTTCAAAATCTATCATACAAGCTCGAAGCATATCTTCTAATATCTGAATTACCCGTTCGGACTGTCCATCTGTTTGCGGATGAAAAGCTGTACTAAAGTTAAGTTTAGTACCCAGAGAATCATGCAATTGCTTTCAAAATCTTGATGTAAATCGAGGATCCCGATCTGAAATTATTGATACCGGAATACCATGTAATCTTACAATTTCTCGGATATAAACCTCAGCAAGTTTCTGCAATGACCAGTCTGTTCTGACTGCTATGAAGTGTGCTGACTTGGTAAGTCTATCAACTATCACCCAAATGACATTCTTTTTACTTGCTGACAATGGTAATCCTGTAACAAAATCCATCGTGATGCGATCCCATTTCCACTCAGGAATATTAATAGGCTGAAGTAATCCAGTAGGAACCTGATGTTCTGCTTTTACTCATTGACAAGTTAAACATTTACTCACAAACTCAACTATGTCTCTTTTCATTCCTGGCCACCAATATAGTTCTCGTAAATTTCGATACATCTTCGTACCTCCGGGGTGCAAGGCGAATGGACTGTCGTGAGCTTCTCGAATAATCGATGTCTTTAACTCAGAATTAGTTGGAACACAAATCCGATTTTGATATCTCAAACATCCACAATCATCAATACTAAAATTCTCTGCTGTACCATTCTGGATCATTTCTCTTTTTTTCAACAATTTATCGTCTTCTAATTGTGCTGATTTGATTTGATCAAACATTACCGGCTTTACTCTCAATTCGGCCAAAAGACTCCCATCATTACTGATACTGAGCTGTGCAAACATCGCTCTTAATTCAATTGCAGCTTTTCTACTTAGTGCATCAGCTACCACATTAGCTTTTCCCGGATGGTATTCTATAACACAGTCATAATCTTTTAGAAGCTCTATCCACCGTCTTTGTCTCAAATTCAATTCTTTTTGAGAAAGAAGATATTTCAAACTTTTATGATCAGTATAGAGGTAGCATTTCTCACCGTACAAATAATGTCTCCAAATCTTCAAAGCAAAAATCACAGCTGCTAGTTCCAAGTCATGAGTCGGATAGTTACGCTCGTGTGGCTTCAATTGACGAGATGCATAGGCCATTACTTTTCCGTCCTGCATTAATACACAACCCAGACCACTCAAAGAAGCATCACTGTACACTACAAAATCTTTCCCCGACTCTGGTAATGTCAGAACTGGTGCCTCTGTCAACATTTGCTTCAATGCTTCAAAACTCCTCTGGCACTGATCATCCCAGATAAAAGGAATATTCTTCTGTAGTAATTTAGTCATCGGCAAAGCTATCTTCGAAAATCCATTCACAAATCTTCTATAATATCCAGCTAAACCAAGAAAACTTCGTACCTCAGATACATTCTTCGGTACTTTCCACTGAACAATTGCTTCAATCTTTTTCGGATCAACTCTGATTCCATCTGCCGATACCACATGTACCAAAAATACAATTTCTGATAGCCAGAACTCACATTTGCTAAGCTTTCCATATAACTGCTTCTCTCGTAATATTTGTAATACAATTCTGAGGTGCTGATCATGTTCTGACTCTGACTTTGAATAAACCAGTATATCATCAATAAAAACAACTACAAACTGGTCTAAATACGGCTGAAAGATACGATTCATGAGATCCATAAAAGCAGCTGGGGCATTAGTCAATCCGAATGGTATTACCAAGAACTCATAGTGACCATACCTCGTACGGAAAGCTGTCTTCGGAACGTCACTTTCTTTTACTTTCAACTGGTAATAGCCTGACCTTAAGTCTATCTTCGAAAATACAGAAGCTCCTTTCAACTGATCAAACAAATCATCAATGCGAGGCAATGGATATTTATTCTTGATTGTTACCTTATTCAACTGTCGGTAGTCAATACAAAGTCGCATCGAGCCATCTTTCTTTTTAACAAATAACACTGGAGCTCCCCACGGTGATATGCTAGGGTGAATAAAACCACGATCTAATAAGTCTTGCAACTGTATCTTTAGCTCCTTTAACTCTGTAGGTGACATTCGGTACGGGGGTATGGATATCGGAGCTGTACCCGGATAAACCTTTATAGCAAACTCAACCTCTCTGTCTGGTGGCAAACCCGGTAATTCTTCGGAAAAGATATCAGGAAACTCACAAACTGTCCGAATTTTACTGCATTGGCTTTCAACTGAATCTGAATTGATGACATAAGCCAAATATGCTGAACAGGCCTGCTGAAGTAACTTATTAACCTTTATTGTTGAAATAAGACGGGCTGGCCCATTAGTACGGATACCATTTACCTCCATCTGACCTCCATCTTCCATCTGAATACTGAATTTCTTTTTATAGCAATCCAAAATCACTCCATATTTAGATAACCAATCCATTCCCAGTATTATATCAAAGTCCCCAAATGGCATAATCAACAAGTCGACAGAAAAAGTTTTATTCTGTATAATCAACGGACATCTCGGACACACTTGATTTACTAACACTGTTTGCCCCAATGGACTTGACACCTCTATTGACACTCTAGACACCACGGACTTTAATTTCCCCAACTCAGCTAGTTTTGAATTTATATATGAATGTGAAGATCCGGGATCAATCAAAGTATAAACAGGCTCAGAATGCAATAAAAATATACCTGTTACTACATCGTGGGTATCGCCTTCTTCCCGTGTTCTGACCACATAGGCTCTAGCCGGTACTTTAGCTTCAGACTGCTGGGTAGCAATATCACTGCTTTTTCTAACACTTCCTCCTCTAAAAACTGAACCACCTCTACCAGATCCTCTACCTCTAGTTGTAGATACTGATCTCTGTGATGTTACTAGTGCAGCACTATCAATTTTCGGGCAATCTCTGATGAAATGATCTGTAGAACCACATCGAAAGCAGCCCCTAGTTAATTTCCAGCATTCCCCTCTGTGTTTCTTTCCACAGTGCTGACAATCTGGAATTTCTATTTCGCGAGATGAACCTCTTACACTGCCAGTGGATACCATCACCTGTTTACCCCTGCTTCTTCCACTTCTATCCGGTCCAAAATTGAATCTCCATCCACCTTGAGATTCCTTTGATCTTTTTGGCTGAGGATTCAAACTGGTAGTTCCCGTACGCTTCCCAGTTGGTCTAACACTTTCAGTTTTTTTATCGAGGCCTAAAACTTGCTCCACCATTTTGGCCCGTTCAATCAAATCTACAAACTCAATAATACGGTGAGATACCAACTGTACCTTAATCTCATCTCGTAAACCCCGTAAAAATCTTTTGCAACTATCAACTTCTGTTGGTATAAATTCTGATGCGTATCTGCTGAGTCTCGAGAATTCCCTCTCATAATCTATTACTGACATATCACCCTGTTGCAGCATTAAAAATTCTTGCTTCTTATCTTCGATATACATTTCTCCAATATATTTCTTTTGAAATTCTTTCTGAAATAGGTCCCATGTTATCTGATCTTCCGGTAGATGTCGAACCACTGATTCCCACCATAAATAAGCTTCCCCTTGTAGTAACGATACATCACAAATCAAACATTCTCGGGGGGTACATTCCAATTGCTGTAAAATTCTTTTGATCGACTCCATCCAATTTTTAGCTATGGATGGATCAACTCCTTTTAGACCCATAAATTCAGTGGCACCATATTTTCTCAATTCTTTTATCGGGGCCCGTCTCTGAGTTGGTACAGAAGTCGTAGCAGGAGCAGTCCCCGCTACTCTTTGTAATGCATCGGCAATTATTCTCAGTATATCAGAATCATCTCTATCATTTCTTCTTTCTACTCTAGGAGGTGGATTTCTTACTGGGTTTACACTAGGTGTTACTGACTCCGTCTCATTTAACCCATACGACTCTTCGTCTCCAGTGTCCATTTCTTGATCAATATTATCTATTCTTTCATCTGACATCTTCAATCTATAAAACAAAACAAATAAATAGATCAGCATCCAAAGATCCCGACTTAGTTTTGACCCAAAAGTGGCATGTACTTCTAAACTTGATTTTCGAGTTCAATTTAGTCCGAGAATCGACTAAACCTGATAGCTCTGATACCAATAATTGTAACACCCCTTAACCCTAAACCATCACCGAAATAGGATTACAGAATATTACCAGACATATCGGATAATCTTACAAATAATAAATAGATAATTACTGATCATACTATAAAATAATCATAAAATTACCTTAAATGGACCCTCGAGACTTAAAATATGTATTAAAAGGACATTAGGACTTATTTTGATGTTCCACAGATTTTTAGTAAATTTTTATTTCAAACGCGATATAACCCCTTTTATAGACATCTAACCTTCCCTGCAATTTCAACTAGCAACCAAAGCAATTTATACTCAAATTCACCTAAATCATAATCATTCCATTACATATTATTCAATATTCACTCATAATTTTATACATTTTCATTCAAACAAAATGCCAAATTTCATAATATACTATGTATCATTTTACTAAATTAATATCAAAATATAGTATATACATATATTTGTAACCAACATTTCAAACATATACATGTAACTTATACAACACCTAGTACATGCCACTTTTACAAAAAGAGGAGAATTACATCACCGAGTTTATACTGAAGTCGGGATCGATCTGAATGCTGAACCAGAACCTTAATTTCTACAATCCTGCGCACGGAAACAACCGTACGCTGAGTATTTCATACTCAGTGGTATTACTATAATTCAAATTATAACTAATATAATAATCTCACATAATCGATCATATAATACATGAACACATAATATCTTAATTTATACATCACTTTCATTTCGAATCAATATCAATCAATTTAAATCATTTCATTCTCATTTCTCGATTTCGTCACACATCACTTTATATGTCTCAATTTTCATTTCTATTCAATTTTCCTTTTTCGCATTGTTTACCCCTATTAACGAGACTCGGACCTTAGCGGATACACGGATCCAACCAAACACACCAGAATGGCACCCAGTGCCTCATCGGATAGTTCGAAGCAATAAAGTGACACCCAGTGTCTCATCGGCCTAGCCGAAGTAAAGTGGTACCCAGTACCTCATCGAATCTATCCGAAGTAAAATAATGACACCCAATGTCTCATCGACTCGAGGTCGAAGTATCCTTGAACTCTTCCAATCCTATGGCATGCCAATTATATCCGACTCAGCCCGACTAGTTAATAGGGATTTTCAATTTTCAATTCATAGCACATTCAATTTCAATTTCACTTATTAAATATAAATATCTAAATAAACATTAAATAATGAATAATTTAAATTATAGTAATACAAACCCGGATTTCGCGATTATTCCTCGCTAACTTTCTCCTTTCCTTTTTGTGCCGATGCTTCGGGTTCTTTGCTAGCTACAAAATTCATAATAATAATTTACACTATTAATTACAACACTAATTAATAATAATAATTGAATTTCTATCCAATTTATACCTTAATTCCAATTTAATCCTAATTAACTCATTTATGTTTCTAACTTAATTCATACCTTATTTTTATTCAATTTCCTTCCATATTCTACTTAACTATCAAATGTTCATAATAAAACCCTAATTTAAAATTTCTTTGAATTCAATCCTTCTATCACAAAACTTATAGCTTCTTTTACAATTTAATCCCTTTATCAATTCTAACTTGAAATTCATTCAATTTAATCCCTAATTCACTATTTTGTTCAACATGAACTATGTTCAAAGACCTTAAAACTTCCAAGAACTCAACTTAATTTCATCAAAACTTTGTTCTAAAGCTTCTAAAACATCTAAATTAAGAGAAAAGGACTTAATTGACTTACCACTTAAAGATTAAAGCTTCAAAATCCTAGTTTTCCCCTTTTCTTTTTCCTTCCCTGTTCTCCTTCCCCTGTTTCGTTTAGCTCTCTGTTCTTCCTTCTTTTATTTCTTTTGTTTCTTTCTTCTTTATTCTTTTATTTCATATACATATATATATTAGTTAATAATAATAATATAATACTAATTAAATAATAATTTATATTATTATATTATAATATTAATTAATAATAAATTAAAAAAATCAAGAAAAATCTAGATTTTTCTCTGTTTTGCCGCCTCAATTTAGACAATAGGCATAATTGCCACTTGAGTCCCTCTTTCTTTCTTTTAATCTATAATTAAACTTTCACTATTTATTCAATTTAGTCCTTTTTATTAATTACTCTAAATTAAATTAAATTCACCTAATTAAAGCTTAATTAAACACACTTCTAAACTCATAATTACTCCTAATAATTATTTACGGACTCGGTTTACTAAGACGAAGGCCCTATCACTCACTTTTTCGGTGCCCGTGAATTTGGGTCATTACACCTCTGTTCTAAAATCAATAAATATAGTCGAAAACTTAGTAATAATCCCCTGAAACAACTTAAAAACTTTCTCAATATTTCAAATCAATCCAAAACACAATTTTAACCATTTCATTCAATTCATTTAAATTTTCAAAGCAATATTGATAACTCATTCATTAGAGACACATAGGTATACCATTTCTACATGCTATTTCACACAAAATAAATATACATTGCCTTGCAATCTTCCGATGTTGATATGATTTGATGAGAGGCACCTAATTCCAACCTTAGCTTCTCAAAGGTCTTATACCTACGCGTTGAAATAAACACGTTAAGTCGGTGAAGGCTTAATAAGTACTACAAGTGTCATTAATCATTCATCTTTTAATCACTCATTTCAAACTCATTTATATAATTGTTTATTCATGTAAAATACATACCTTTCATGTATATAACATTTAACTTACAGTAGTGTTATAAATTCACATATTCTTCCTCATTTCATATTTCAGCCATACCAACCTCTTAGCTTACTTAGTTTTATCATTCTTTGATTTCTTATACATATATTGTACTTACCTTTCATGTGATTATCATTTTACTTACCTCAATGTCACAATTTGCACATTCTTTTTTTTTTCACATTGTTTACCCCATTAACAAGACTCGGACCTTGGCGGATACACGGATCCAACCAAACACACCAGAATGGCACTCAGTGCCTTATCGGATAGTTCGAAGCAATAAAGTGACACCAGTGTCTCATCGGCCTAGCCGAAGTAAAGTGGTACCCAGTACCTCATCAAATCTATCCGAAGTAAAATAATGACACCCAGTGTCTCATCGACTCAAGGTCGAAGTATCCCTGAGGTTTTCCAATCCTATGGCATGCCAATTATATCCGACTCAGCCCGACTAGTTAATAGGGATTTTCAATTTACAATTCATATCACTTCCAATTCTAATTTCAACTTTCACTTTCAATTTTGATAACAAATCAATTTAACCAAATAACAACCAAATATCCTAAACAATTAGGTACTAATAACTTTTGAAACCTTTGATTTAGTCATTTCATTTTCATTTCTCAATTTCATCACATATCACTTTATATGCATCAATTTTTCATTTCTATTCAATTTTCTTTTTCTTTTTTTTTTTACATTAATTTTCAAAGCTGTACACTTGTGTCACAGTCACTAAATTATTTGTATCTTGAGCTACAGATTTCGAAATTAATATCCGCTTGATGTTCTTGAAACTAGACTCAAATATATTTTTACCATAAAAATTTTAGAATTTTTACTTTATCCAATTTATACAGTAAATTCTTTCAATTTACCCCTTCTCTACTGCCTAACAGTTTCGACATTTCTTTACTAAAAATTATTTATCTTTTAGTACAGGAATCCAATAATGTTCCTGTTTGTTTTTTTTTGAAAATAGACTCATTAAGGATTCAACCATATAAATTTCAGTTTATAATAATTTTTATACATTTTTTATGATTTTTAAAAGTCAGAATAGGGGAACTCGAACCTACTCTGACCTTGTTACACAAAAACTAGTATATCTCGAAATATACAATTTCTTTTATTTCACTGTTTCTTCCATATGAAACTACACTCAATAAGCTTTAATTACACATTTAATTTAACTCTTTTTATAAAATTTTTGGTGAATTTTTGAATTTAGTCCTCTGTTCTGTCCAAAATGTTTCAATGAGATTAATTCTTTTCTCATGCTTCTTTATACTAAATTTCATTCAATCACACATAATTATCATACTTATAATTAAACATCTCATTTTCATCATGATTAATCATATATATTACAATTATAAACACTTTAACTTAATTGTTACTAAGTCTTTTAATACTTGTAGTACTTACCTCACTTGTAGATAATTTCTTCGCACACCTTAGCTTTCTCCTTTCCTTTTTCTTCAATTTGGTCCTTCTCCTTCTTCCCTCTTTTCTTTGTTCTTGAATTTTCAAAATTTTAATTCAATCCCTATCCACTTTAACACTTCAAAGTGGACTCTATAAAGAAATTAAGGTGTCTACTAACTTCCCTCTATGCCTTTCTTAAGGAAATTTCAAAGAAAAGGGTGGATTTTGAAGCTTGGAGGGCTTAACAATGGTGAAGGGACTAAATTGGAATAAAAGCATAAGTTTGGATGGAGAAGAATGACATGGATGGTTGGACTTTTTAAAGAGAAGATGATATTTTCATCTTTTATTTCCTTTTTCTTTTCTCAATTTCTCTAGAATTTTCCACTAAAATATCTCTCTTTAATAAAAATGGTAAAATTAACTTTTAGTCCCTAGGCCTTCCAACTTTACACTTTGGCCCAAAATTTTATCTCCAAAATATCTTCCACCAAATTACTCTTTTGCCCCTCCTTAATCAATCTAATTCCCATGATGACTCATAATTCAATTTGGATAAATTGCTATTTAGTCCTTCCTCCTTTCTCACAATTACTAATTAATCCTTAAATTTTCCTAATCTTCTTATTTTAGCTACATATTCTAATTCTTAACTCCTTCCCTATACTGTTCCAACTCTGGTTCAAAAACGCGATGTTACAGTAAAAGTGTCATAGAGGTCCCTATACTAGAGTCAGATTACATTTTACCCCCACTACTAGAAAAACGAGCAATTTAGTCCCTAGACATTAAATCGAAGAGCAAATCAGTTCTTTCTATTAAAAATTTCATCCATTTGTATTATCAAAAACTAGCATGGTTAATAGAATAACCAAACAATGAGACGTGACATATTGTGTGCACCTCATGCTAATATACATGGATTAGTTTTAACAGTAGAACTAGACAGAATTTTTAACAAAAAGGACCAATTTACTTTTTTATCTAATGCATAGGAACTAATTTACCCATTCTTTTAATAAAAAGAGTAAAATGCAATTCGACTCCTAATATAATGACCTTTACAGTACTTTTCCAGAATTTGATTTTAGTCTTTAATATCAATATATAAAAATGGTAAATTATAATTTTCCCTTAATTTTATTTTCTTTTGGTCCCTTCTAAAAATTTTAATTTGATTTTTTTTTAGAATTTTTAATTTTGTACGCTAAATTGGGTAACCAATTTTAGTTTAAATCTTATTAATTTTATTAGTTTAATATGTTTATTCACTTTTGAGTTAATTAAGTAGATATTTAATATTATAAGTAATTAAATTTGAAAATAAACTTGAACGATTGTGAGTATTTCCAGTAATAATAAATCCTATGCTTTTTATTTTCAACATACCTAATATCTGACCTCTTAGCTGTAACATATTTACCTAACCCATCCTTAAAATCTTTTGTAACATTCATTGCACTTAGTTAAGACCTTTAAAACAACAATTAAATCAAACTTATTATTGTACTGAAATGAGTGCCTAACCTTATTTTTATAGTTTTAATTTATATCAAGTCAATTTTATTTCACTATTTAGAAATAATATAATTTTTTTCAATTAAATTTTGAGTATTTGATACACGGGTAGCATTTTTTTTTGTGGTCAATTATTTTATAGAAATTATTTTATGAATATCACATAATCTATGTTCAATTTTTAATTATTTAATGATATTTCAATAATTCTTTTTCATGTCATTAATATATAATTTTGGCAAATATTTTACCTTGGATCCCGAATCTTGGATCCCGAATCTTGTACCTCGAACCCGAACTCAAACTCAAACCTTAAATATTAAAATTCAAGATTCAAGTTTGGGTTTAGGTTTGGGATTTAGAGTTTGAGGTTCATGTTTATGGTTTAAAGGTCAGGGTTTGAGGTACAGAGTTTTGGGTAAAAAAATTATCCAAACTATGTATCAATAACATGAAAAAATTATTGAAATATCATTAAATAATTAAAAAAATCATAAATAATATAATGAGAAATATCCATAAAATAATTTCTCCACAATTTCAAACCTCTAAAATCACTGAAAATAAGGTTAGGTAGTTTGTTTTAAAAGTTAGGCAGTTTGTTTTAAATTTCAAATAAATAAGATTAGGCACTCGTTTCAATACAATAAATGTTGTATTAATTATTAATTTGTATTGCAAATGAATTTCGACATTATAATACGAGAATCATTTATATTAAAATGATTAAATATATAATTTTTAAGTATCAATAATATAATATAATATTATTATTTTTAAAAAATATATAAATATTGTTCTACACTCAATCGCATATAATATTATTTTTAATTTAATTGAATTTTAATTAAAATAATTAAAATTTTGGGACGAAAAAGTTGAAACTATATGCCGGGAAAAAACATAATAAAAAATAAGTAAAATTTGAAAATGCTTAATCAATAATTAAAATTTTAAAAAATTAAAAATCATAAGCAAAAATTGAACAAAAAAACTTAATCAACCATTAAAAATCTAGAAAAAAAAAACACTATTACGAAATGAAATTTGAAAATTATAACCACCACCGGTGGTTTTATCAAATTTTAAAATTTGATTAAAAATTTAAAAATAGAAATATAAAATTAAAATTAAAATTAAAAAAAAAAAACCTGTCTAGAAATTAAAAGAACTAAAAAAGTTGATTACATAAAAATAAAACACAGACTTGAAAGCAAAAAAATAAAAGAAATTAAATTAAAAAAACTAAAATAATTTTAAAATTATAAAGGAAGAAAACATGTTTGTTTGTTTATTAAAAATTTTAATTTATTAAATAATTTAATTGAAATTGGATTAGGTTAAAATTTATGTTTTAAAAGTTGATGATGTGATATTTTATTAAATTAGTAAAGATATTAAATATGTATGAATGTATAATTTATTCTCATATAATATATAATAAAAATGGTGGAAATAACAAATTTCGATTTTTCTTTTTCATTAAGAAAATAAAAAAAAATCAATTGAGTTTTAACTCGATTGACATAGATATTATTATCAGTGCAGGAGGACGTAAGTTTAAGTACGCTGAAGCGCATTATTTTCTTATTTAAAAGTTAGAGAATAATTATAAATAGTTCTATACATTATATCAAAAAGAGCATACAAATCGTTTATTGATCGAGTTTTGCTCTATTATTATAATTCAAGAAAAAAAAAGCATAAATGACTAACCATATTCTATTGGTACGTGTTTCTCAATTCTTTCAATATCCCTTCACTCAACTTTTGGCTATAAAAACCCTCCTACCCTCAACCCCTACCCACGCAACAATCAGCAATACTACTACTCCAAGCAACCATTTTCCTTACAAGTTTGTTTTTCTTGTGATTAATCCATATGGCTAGCGCAATGTCCCTTAAGCTTGCATGTGCGCTGGTGTTGTGCATGTTGGTGGGTGCACCCCTGGCTCAAGGGAGCATAAACTGTCTTCAAGTACTAAGCCCCCTCAAACCCTGCCTGCTTTACTTGCAAATGACAGCTGCTGGTCTTCCTCCCCAAGATTGCTGCAACGGCATTAGATCTCTCAACTCCGCCGCCAATACAACACCAGACCGACAAGCAGCTTGCAGCTGCCTCAAAAGTGCGGCCACCATGGCTCCTGGCATAAACTTTGGCACTGCAGCCGAACTCCCAGGCAAGTGCGGTGTCGACCTCCCTTACTTGATCAGCCCTAACACTGACTGCAAAAGGTTCGTATCTAATTTAAACTAGATTTCTTTGAAATTAGGGAAAAAGAAAATGACCCAAAGTTGATGGCTTATGGGTATTGATGATGAATGTTTTGTTTTGGTGTTGCAGCATTAAGTGAAGTGCGGCCATGGAAGTTGGGATCAGCTAATGGATGAGAAATAGTGATGCCCACAGAAAAATAAATGAAAGTTAAAAATCCACATCGATAATAAAACTGAGACAGTACAATTTAATCTATTGCATGATCATACGACCCTCTCTATCCTCCTCTCTTGCAAAATTTACAATCCCATTTCCTGCTCCAATCTTAATACTTAAAGTTGTTTTTTTAGGGTAAACCACGTTCAAGATCATTAAATTATTAATAAATTTACGTTTTAATCACTGAATTTTAAAATAAGCTATTTAAAAAATTTTATTCAAGTTATTAAGCTGTTGAAATCATTGTTGTATATGGCCTTCTCTGTTCGCACTACTTTGACCAATCGAAAGCTCTCATTCCCTTTTTATTTTGCTGTTTATTTTTTTTCCATGAAACCGTTTTAAGCATCATGAATCTATAAATTAAAATTCAAATAGCTTTCTTCTTCGATATTCGACATTGATCGTCATATCAACTTGGATTTAAAGTATATTTTTCTACTCGCCGATAGATACTAATCAACTATATCGATCATTGAATCATCGCTTAAAAATTACTATTCGAACTTTTTTTCACTTTAATCTTTAATTTTTTTCCTCTACCAATATATTAAAAAAAAATATTTTTTTAGGTAACCAAAATAAAAGTGTTAACTTGATATAAGGTGTACAATTAATTGTCATTAAAGATTTTAACGCTCGTGTGACTTTCAATTATTAGTGTGTTTTTGTTTTAGCTATCAAATGACAAAAACTTTCAATTTTATCACTAACATTTTCAGTTAATTTTGTTTTGGTCACTTTCGATTAACAGAGGATGATGATGTAGCCTTTTTTTAATTGATATATTAACACATTTAATCCTTGACACTTACATATTTTATTAATTTGATCCTAATTCTAAATAATTTAATAAAATTAACCCTACACATTTACAAATTTTATAAATTTGGTCCACATACACATTCAACTACCATCAACATATACATAACATTGTATCCATATATAGATCAACAAAGAATGACACCTATACTATTAATCACCAATTGTTAGTGTATTTAATTAATTTGACATTGTAATTTCAACATGGTATTATATCATAATCATAAATATTTTTTATTTACAAATTATAATAGAAATAAGAGTGATTTCAAACTCTTAATCAATTGAGTAATATGAGAAATACGTATACATGGAAAAAAGAATTAAAATCAAATAAAATAAATGAAATCATAGCAAGAAGATATAGTATTTGTGTTGTTTAATATATCAGAGTCAGAAAATATTTTCTATTCAATATTAATTTATTTAATAGTGAATATAAAAGTGATAATAAACTTATATTTAATACTATTAAACACGTGTTCAATTTTTGGATTTTTAACTGTAACATTAAATATAAATATAATAATACCATCTTCCCATACATAAAAATATAAATTGAAAACACTTGTATGTGATACTTTTAAAGTAACCGAGAAACAAATGCCATTTAACATTTAATTACTTCGTATCTTTTCTTTAATTATAACATAAAGTAAAGTTTTTTGGACGAATATGCTTTTTTGATGAAAAAGTATGTCTTTTTCGAACTATCATTCAAAAAAAAGTTATTCGATGCTATAATTAGATGTTAAAGACATCTATTTTTAAAACAAAATGATCGATTTTTTGATGTCATTATTTATCTATTCCTATAAATTTTCTAAATTATATATATATACTACGATACAAATTGCATAAAAAATAATAGAAATGAGAAAATCATATAAAAATGCTCCTATTTTAGAAGAAATAATCCCTAACAATATAAAAAAAATCCAATATAAAAGCAAATTCATGTTGCGACATACAAAGAGAAATACAACACATATTTGCATAAAAAATGCAATTAAATTAATTTTTAAGATTTAGGATTAGCACGTGTTTCTCTAGTATATCCAAATATAAATATAGTGATGTGGTCCTTTAAATACATACAAAAACCATAAATTAAAAATAGTTATATCATTTCTCTAATTGTAGTACCGGATGAAAATACTCATCATTTCTCTAGTAATATGCTTGTTTGAACGAAACGGAATCGAATCAAGATATCCATTTAAGAAGAGGCACAAAATCGATCGACTCACAAATGAATGCAGACCAATTTTTTTTATAATTTCTTGTAATTATTTATTTCATCAAATTAATCACATGAGCGATATGGAAATATAATGCAAAGCCATATGAGCAAAAAAAATGCAATTAAATAAAGAAAAATTACCTCTCGAGGGGTTCTCATTAAGAGGGACAAGGCTCTCCACATACAAGTGCACATCATATAAAATTGGAACACCTCTAGTCCCAGCCTTCTCAACCCTTTTGCCTCCCAAATCATACCACACAAGACTGCCCCTTTTGTCCCGATTGTATTTTTTGTGGAATAAAACTTTGTGACCATTTCTTGAAAAAGCCAAAGGTGCTTCAAATGGAGAACCTGGAAAAAAGTCAGGTTGGGCACACGACATCAATTTAATCCAGGATTCTTTAACCCCATATTCCTTCATTATCCATAGATCAAAACCAAGACCATTCAATTCCCTATGAGTTGCTGTCAAACAAAGGTAACCTCCCATGGCTTTTACGTCGAAATAGAAATTCTCATCTAAACAAAAATCCGGCAATTCAACTACACGGAATTCCTCGCTCCCCAGATCAAAACCAACAAGGTTTCTATTACGCGATTTGGGAGTTTTAAAAGCCATCAAATGTAAAACATTGTTAGCCAAAAACCTAAGTTGTCGATAGAAAATAAGATAAAAGCAGAAATCTTTAATCCTTCTCCAACAATTGCTCCTCAAGCTGTAAACCTTAGCTTTAGAACGAAAATAGTCATCATTGCCTCCAAGTGATTGGACTATTTGAACCAATTTGTAGTCATCAGAAACGGGATCGTACCCTAATCCGTAAAAAGTTGAAAGGGAATAGCTAATCGGTGTAGATGAAAACTCCATTTTAGTGGAAGGTAATACCTGGGATTTTTTCGTTGAAGGGTTCCATAGAAATATTCTACCGTTGACTTGTCCAGCCAGCAAACCATTGCATGAACCCAATATTTGAATGGGATCTTTTTGTTCACCGAGTGGCAGCTTGAGTCTTCGAGGTGTTTTGGGTGAGTCGTAGTTGACAGACAAGAACCGGTACTTACAGTGACTGAAAATAAGAGAGTGATTGGTATTGGTTTTGAGGGAATAGGAGAGGTGGAGTTTGATGAAATATGGAGCTTCCATCCAAGAACACCACAGCTTTGAAACACACTTGAAGCGTAGAAGATCTTTAACACTTAAACAACGTAGTATTTCAATGGTCATATCATGCGAAAGGGTCGCCATTGTTAGGGTTTTTGGATGGATAACTGTAAGCAAAGAAGAAAAGGTTTTTCATAGTAGAAGGTAGAAGAGTTGTGGAAGAAGAAGATGTGTTTTAAAATTATGCGTGCATTACGTCCAATGTTATCAAACTATTATGGAGAATTTTTTATATATCATATTTGATTAAAAAATTCAAATTTAATTTAATAATTATCAAATCCAGCTTAAGCGTAAATAATTCTGTACAAATTGAATTTAAGTACTCTAATCAATTCTAAAATTAGTAAGTAGGATTGAACTTTTAATTTAAATATTTTTTTATATCATGAAATTGTATTTTTACTTACATTAAATTAAAATTTTAAGTATAAACTCCGATCTCAAATTTAAAAATTGTCATTCCTTTAGCTAAAGCCAGGTATCGAAGCTCGAATTTAAAATCGAGGCTACACTCAATTACACCGTCAAGCCAAAGCTTGCACAAATGATCTGGCTCAGGTTCGCCATTGCAGCATGAATAAGAAAGAACAGTGACGCTGATTTTTAGCTTAGTGGCATTAGCGAATAGAGAGAGATTGGGTTACTTACTAAAGCATTGCTCTAACCTTGAACATGTTGAGACGACTCATGGATTTATGGTTCGAACAGCCCTCCATCACGACAAGCTTCTTCTCAGCCAATTCATCGAAACATGTTCTTCTCTGGGCTTCTCCGCCTATGCCCACTCCATATTCACTGTTAATTCCCAAAGACACCCTC